>CM063604.1:15384066-15409881 GCA_032356905.1 Salix exigua
TTTATATATATATATATATATATATAGTGTTTTATGATTATCCATTAGAATTTTGGTCAAATTTCAAAAATACCAAAAACATTAATTTGTTCGATTAATATTTGAATATGAATTTAACGTAATATGTACTCCTAATATTAAATTAAGTTAATTAATAGAAATAAATACTAGAAACTAGTTGTAAACTTTAAGATTTGGGGATATAAAATTACATTATAACTAATAACAGTAAATATTAGGTATTAGTTATATATTTTATTATTTGAGGATATAAAATTACACTATAAAGTATATCCTCCTGTATTGAAACTATAAAATATCAAGTAATTGCAATACTAGAATTTAATCCCTAGAATGGTTAGGACTTGACATGATAGGATAAAGACTTTCTCGTAAGGGAAGATCTTTATTGAACCTTAGATGAAACAAACAATAAAAACACAACTTGGAATAAAAATGAATCAACTTTGCATTTTATCGTAGATAATGTGCATTGAGGGTGATGAGTTTTTCTTTGTACAACTAATCTCTCGTAGATCTGTAAATTTTCTAATAAACGTAACACTAGATAGTGACTCTATTGAATAATAATTTTTTATCCAGCCAATTTGGCACAATGCACACCACGATTATAAGTATTTAAGAAACATATCAAAAGTAAAGAGTAAATTAACCACCAATGGGTGGCTCAATGGCAAAGACTTGGGATCAAAGGATTTGCTACCCTTGTGGTCTCAGGTTCGAGTCCTGCTGTCGCTAATATTGGTGGCCACTGGAGGCTTACATGGTCGTTAACTTCAAGGCCCGTGGGATTAGTCGAGGTGCGCGTAAGCTGGCCCGGACACCCACGTTAATCAAAAAAAGTAAAGAGTAAATGAATCTAGTAAAAATAATTAGAATAAAAAAAACATGAAACAATGACAAGCCTAGAGCCTCGCCGACATGTAATCGGGAAGTAAATCTAATAAAATAAAATAAAATAAATGACTAGGCCTAGAGCACCACCCCCACATAACAGATTAGGTGCGCACAAGCCTAAAGTCCCGTACACTTGACCTTTCTTGTTTGTTTTTTTTGGGTTCAAGGGACCGACGACATGTTGTTTGCCTTTTATCTTATTTTAAAAAGAAATGATTGACGACAAGTGGTCATTAGAATTAAGAAATTAATTGTTGTCACCAACACTTGAATTGTGACCTACACCATTGTCGCATACACATTTATCAAATAAGCCATACATTTAAAATTTTATAAACAACTTTTAAATTTTGTTAATTTGATAAAAATATCTTCAACTTGAGAAAGCTTACAAAATATTTATATACTGTCGCGACGGTGATTTTTGACGCGCTTCGCGCCCCGCCATTCCCCTTTTTGTTTCGGAGAATAACGGCACGCGGTGAAAATATGGGGGTGTTTATGGTCGTAAAAATTACGACTATAAATATCAAGAGTTGCCACCTAGTATTAGGGTTACTAGGAACCTATTGGTCTGCGAGAGTCTTGGGTAAGGGGACTTGTTGTGCAAGGGGAAGACGCATCACCCCCAGTGCACCCTACCTAAGGTAAGCTGCATTGTTGTTTGATTGTTTATTTTCTAAATTAAAATTTTGCACCGCATTTTTCAAAGAAACAATTTTTTTATTTTTTTTTGCCGGTGTAATTTACAATGTAATTTTACACAACAGTAAAAATGGGGTACTTTACAATGTAAATTTACACCACGAAATCTAAAAAAAAATATGATTATTAAATTATCCTTTTTCATACGCGGGTGTACTTTACAATGTAAATTTACACCGCCAAAACAAAATAATTATTAAATCATTTTTGACATTTTGGCCGCCTTCCAATGGATAATTGTAAACCGGTTACAATATCCAAATTTTATTTTAAAATATGAAAGGAGAAAAAAAAATATGCAACATATTTTTTATAAAAAATACAATGAGAAAAGCTTTGGAATCCGGCCTTATGCAAGAAAACAAAGTATTTTTTTTAAAAAATTATTTTTATTTTTTATTTTTTCCTTTTTTATTATTTTTATTTTTTATATTTTTATATTTTATATTTTATATTTTTATTTTTTTATTTTTTATTTTTTTATTTGTTATTATTTCTAGGCTGGGTTGTCGACTGATGAGTGACTGACCCATCCGGAGTGGTCGAGCTTCGACTCATCTCGGGCTAAAGCCCGGATGGTCTTGGGTCGGCCGGTCGGGTCGGGTAAAAGAAAAAAACGAAACGAAGAAGACGAACAGTGGCTGCATGAACAGTAAAATGGTCGACTTCGACTAGAGGACTACCTGAAGACACCGTCTTGTAGGGGGGATCGAGGGGATCCTTCCTGTCGTCGTGGTTCTGGAAATGGAGGTCCGTGGTGGCCGGAAATGGCTTCGGAAGTGGCGGGGTTGTTGCTGCCGTTTGCCCCCTGTCTCTTCACTCGTCGCCGGAGAAGAAGGGAAATGGCTCGTGTGGTCTCTTGTTGCTTTTCTGAGGAGGAAGCTTCTGGTTTGGCGGCGCACGGTGGTCGGAGACGGAGGCTGGAGCACTGGCCGAGAGGTGCTGCACCGTCGTTTTTTTTAGAGAGAGAGAGACATGTCGGGGAGAGAGAAAGACAGGAAATTTGCACTTATGGTGGCTTTGGCGGGAGCAGAGGTGATGAGGGACAGATGTGTTGACAGTGAGATGGGGGAAAGGTGATCGATGATGGCTTTTTCTTAAGCCGAGAATGAGAGAGACGGTGATGGCTTTTTCAAGCCGAGAAAGAGATGAACGCTGTGCGAATTTTAGAGGGAGAGAGAGAGGCGCTGTGAAACAGCGAGAGAGAGGGAATTTGATCTGGTTGCCGAGAGAGGTAAGAGGTTATTGCATGATTTTCATAATATCTCTTTATCTTTATGCATGCTTTCTTTGCCAAAGATTTTTGAAACTCTTCTGCCAATTTTCCCGTCCCCTTACTCTATCTCTTCTCTACGTTTTTTTCAGTGTTTTTGCCCTGCCTCTTCTTCCCTCTTTTCTCTCTTCGTCTGCACTGCCTCTGACAGTGAACCTTCCCTTATTTTCTTCTACTTCTGGCTCTTTCTTCCCCAGATTTTTTCTGTCTCCAGCTCTCTTCTCCTCTTCTTTTCCCCCTTCTCCTCTTCTTTCCCGTGTGCTCCCCTTCTGTTTCGTTTGCATGGCTATAAATAGTCATGCTGGTATGCTGGTATGCCACAGTATTTGTGCACCAAAGCATAAAAAATTTGGATAATGTTTGCTTTTGATAGTGGGTTGTTGAATTATTGTAGGTAAAAATATGCTTTAGTCCTTCAATTTGTGTGTTTTTTTATTTTGGTCCCTGCCTTTTATTTTGTGCAATTTGACCCTCAATTGAGCATTAAATTCTCAATTGTCTTCAATTTGGCCCCTAATTTGCACAATTAGCTTGGAAAAATTCAATTGGATCTCCAAAAAAAATTCAATCTTCTAAATTGAACCCGAATTAAATTCAAGAATTTGAATTTTTGTCAATTAAGCCCGTAATAAAATTAATTTGATCAATTTAAAGCATAATTAAGTCCTTGCACTTAATTAAATTCTTTAATTGGACCCTAAATTAATTCTCAACCATAATAATATTTTGAATTAACCCATGATTAAATCAACTTGGCTTATAAAAAATATAATTATGATTTTTGACTTAATGTTTACCTCGAATTTGTATTTTTCCTCATTTTTTGGCGCAACAGGGATATGATTAAGCTCAGAAATATTCAAAATTTTCACCACAATTTTTCTAACAACCTCGACCTCTTTTATTTTATTTTTGGCATTTTTATTTTATTTTGGGGAGTCACCCAAAAATTGGGTGATGACATATACTAACATTATCATCCAATAATTTTCATCATCACTCCAATAACTCCATCTCTGTCATGGTCACCACCACACTGCAAGCCATTACAAAAAAAACATTTATTTTTATTTTTTATTTTAAATAAATATATTTTGTGTTTTTAGATCATTTTGATGTGTTGATGTCAAAAATAATTTTTTAAAAATAAAAAAAATATATCGTTTTGATATATTTCGATACGAAAAGTATTTTAAAAAACTACAACAATCGTCCTCCCAAACAGACCCACAAATGACATAGTTCAAATTTTATTTCAGTAGAATCGATTAAGGGCACTTGCTTACAAAATAGTTAATTAACCTAAAACATTATATTGTCAATTATAGCAAATTCATAATAACAATTTTAATATATGCATATATATGAAGAAATAAACTGATAAAATGAGCACAAATTACATGATATAAAAAAATAGAAGATAAATGTATTTTAAATCCACTACTATCTAGAATATTATTCGTGAAAAATATAAATCTTTCATCTTTTCACCTCCAAAATTTTGATGGATGTGCTTCATTCTTAACTAAATGTTATATACATATATACACCTAAATAGTACACTACAGCTTCAAAACAAAACTTTTTAATACTTTGAAACTAAAATATTATATTCTAATTAAAAAAATAAATCGTCAACCAAAATAAAATTAACAATCTTGATTTCCATATGTAAATGCCCTTGTTCTATCATCTCTCTACACTCACGGCACTATACAGTCTAAAGCTTTCCATTTGAACATGTCCCCCTCCCTCCCTCCCTCCCTCTCTCTATCTCTCTTTCGCCATCTCTCAGCTCTAATGTAGCTCTCAAAGGACAGGATGTGATGTTTGAAAAGGTTATCGATGAGTGAGTGACAGTGAGTAGATAACCCCATGAAATGAACAAATGCTTCCATTTGCTTGGAATCTAATCAAAGTGATGATCGCAAATCTATTTGGCCTATAAATTATAATGGCAGTCACTTCCATGTACATCATCTAGTGTGAAGATATAAACCGTACGTGTTTCAAGCTCCATAATTAACGCTGAAATAAACGGCAAGCACACAAAATAGCAGACACTTTTTCTTTCTTTTTTCCCTTCTGAATCGCGTAGTGACTGGGGTGAGCATTTAAATAATAAAACATACAAATAAGTCTACCCCTCTAATCTCTAAAAAAAACCCTGTACCTGATTTTCTGGTTCCTCAAGTGATGTGCTGAGGTTTACGAGCTAGCTAGCTATCTAGCTACCTTCCTTCCTTCCAACTAACAAATACCTATTTCTCCACACGTATTATTTAGCCAACTAACTTCCTTCTAACTGTTGTTATTACAATCTCTTTTGTTGTTGCTATCAATTATTTTTGTTATTAATACAGGTGGTCGGGTCAATTTTTGTATATCTTTCTCATATTTTGATTAATTTTATAGATTTTAAAATTAATAATAATATAAATTTTTAATTATTATTATATTAGCAACTATAATATCTGGGAAAATAAATCTCTTAACTTGGCCCACCTGCAGATGATTATTGTTGCTACCACTTTTGTTACTATTTGTTATGTCGCCTTCGTGCTTCTATTTCATGTTAGATTTTACTTAATAACAATACCTTTAGTATAATATTCTTGTCTCGAGAATCAAGATTACATTCTAGCTAGCTCTTCCAAATCTTTACGGGTTGAATTTTCCATCATTATTGACCAATGAACAAGCCCTGTAGCTAGTTCCCTATTATCCTTCTTCATTATTTCATTCTCTAAGATTGCTAATGGATTAGCCTTCATCATTCCATAGTCGCCCACCTTTAGCTAGAATGGCAATATCACGACATTGTCTCCCACTTTCTCTTTTAAGTAAGGAGACATGGAATACCAGTTAAATGTTTGATCCTTCAGGAATTCTACCTTGTAGGCTACTGCATCATAATTTTGAATAATCTTGTAAGGTCCATAATACCTTCAATTCTTCTTCTTTTAACCTAAAACAGTTGCTTTGGTGACTACTATGCATAAGCATTTCATGATTCGTTTCCAAATTCACACAAACATAATTACTCGACATTTGCTTATATCATGTGTTAAGTAACATCTCACCTAAAAGGTTAAGATTGTAAGTGAGACCCTATAATATGATTTATATTATTCTTTAATACCTCCTCTCAAGTGAAAGCCCTTTAGACTTGAAACTTGCACAAGCCCACATCACCTTGTACTTAGTATTTTTTATCAAATAGAATGAGGGTGGTGGCATTCGAACTCATGACCGTTGGGTCAACAAGGCTCTGATATCATGTCAAGGAACCATCTCACCTAACAGCTTAAGCTTATAGGTGAGGCCCCATAATATGATTTATATTATTCTCTAACACATGGTATGGTTCATGCCGACTGATTGACACCATGATTGGCACCATCCTAAATATGGCATTTTAGTCAACTTTAAATTGTCAAATTTTATAGCTTAGGATACCTACTTTGAACCCATAATTTGTTTTTTTTACTTAGATCAACGACTTATTTTACCCCACTAAAAAAGAGTTTACCCTTTTTCATCTTCTATAAATAAAAGTGAAATCCATGGCTTGAGCATCAAGAAAATTCAAAGGCTAACGTTTCCTAATAATCAACCTTTTATGATTTTTCAAAGTCGACAACCTTCTTCTCCTTTTTTTGGTCAAATATGGTTAGTATTGCTTTCATTGACACCTCTCTAATCACCATTAGAACAACCCTTTGATGAGTGAGCCATCTATGGCCGGTAACTCTCCTCTTTTTTTCTCCTTTCCCCCGTTGTCACTACTTCTCCTTTTTTCTAGCCTTCATCCCCCCCCCCCACCCGAACTCTTAGTCACCCACATGCTTATTCTCTTCCTCCACTGCTAGCCACTATTCACTAAATTAATTAACTATTCACGATATGTGAATAGTTAATTAATTTAGTGTTCATTATTCATGTATGCATGAACAATATTTTTTTAATTTATTTTTGTTGTTGGGATGGACCAGATTTAGTTCAACCTAGTCAAATGGTATGAGTTAAGTCCAATCAAAATAATGTCAAGCCTTTTAGCCCACCAAGGCTAGGTTGAACTAGTTTCCTAGGTCAAGCGTAGCCCATATAATAATAATAATAATAATTAAAAAATAAATAAACTCCAAAATAAATCAAAGGCCATTTCAAAAAAAAAATTGATCTCATCGCGTCTTTCCACTAATTTTGTTCAATATCAGTCTGTAGAGTTACATTGTAATATATGAACTTAGTATAAAATATTTGATTTTCTCAAAAATTTCCAAAAAAACTAAATAAACAATAAAAAATTTTAATTTAAGAAAATATAAAAAAATATCTTATTTTCATGCATACGTCTAAATTCTAAAAATATTCTGAGTATATTTTTATTAAAAACAAATTGCACCTTTTCTCATGTTTAAAATATAAAAATGGATACCGTAACAAGTTTATGATCATCCGTTAGATTTGACAAAAATAACAAGAATCATTCACCAATCATTTTGTTCATTTTTATTTCACATATTAGGATTAACTATAAACTTTAATATTTGAAGTTGTAAAACTATCTTATCGGGTTTTTTGCCCAATAAGATAGAGAGTTCTCACGACGAGAGACTTACCTTACACCTTAGAAAGACCAATATATAAAATCTAACCTAAAAAATAATCAAACAACAATATAAGTTGCATTGGGTTATGTGTTTTCTCTTTACATTAGGGTCAGGGAAGGTGTACTAGGGTTATTCATCTTTCTTTTGCATAACAAATTCCTCTACTCAAACTCTTGTGTACCATTAAGTTTTCTAGTGATGATGACTTGTAGAAATTATAATTATAATCTTGTGATTATTTACAAATCTTTTTTTTCACACGACATCTTAGGAAGAATAAACATATTGTCACAGCAGAATAGATGAATTCTATGAAATATGATCTCAAGTCACAACCTAAATCTAGATATAATGACTCGTTATCATCATCATCATTATCATGAATATCTTAAATATTGAATGTCTTAAAAATGATTTTTTTTTTAGATGACATCTCAAGAAGAATAAAAATATTGTCACAACAGAATAAATGAATTATATGAAATTTGATCTCGAGTCACAACCTCAATTTAGATATAATGGCTCGTTATCATCATCATCATCATGAATATCTTAAATATTAAATGTCTTAAAAACACCTGTAGTATATAACAGATTAACAATATCAACATTCTCATTGACATTCCTTATTATTATGCAAGGTCCATTTTGTTTTTACTATAACTTGTTATACATCCTTACTAGAAATCTTTATTTGCACAAAACACCATCATTTTATCTTTTCTTCTTTTAACACTATCACATCAATGTTTATCAATAACGTTTTTTGTATTAGACATTAGTTTGATGTGTTTTGTCTCACCTTAGCTTGTATAGCTTGCATAGTAGCAGAAATATTCATATCAACAATGTCATAACTAACACCCTCCTATATGAGTACATGATTTAAGTTTATGATTAAGTCACAACATGTACACAATCTCAAATGGTGTTTTACTTATTGTTATATGTAGATTATGCTTGTATAAGTGTGATATCCTACTAGCATGAATTTTCACCACAAATACTCTTGATCAAATTGCCAAGTTTTTTATTCAAAAACTCCATTTGCCCACTTACTTATGGATGTATTGTACTACTCAAACTCAAGGATGAATCATACATCCTCCATAATATCCAGTGTTGTTATACTCAAACTCAAGGATAAATTATACATTCTCCATATTATCCATAAAAAATGACTAAAGAATTTGTTATCTATTTTAGAAATAATGGTTTTCATCATCCATGTAACCAAACCACCTCTCAAAAAAAAATCTAGCAATTGAATAAGCATTGTTAGTCTTCTAAACATGTCATTTTCAAAAACTTTTGACTAGCATGAAATTTGTAGACAAATCTTCCTATATATTTTTAGAAATAGACAAAGCCATGTTATTTTGTGTTTGTCTTTTAGCAATGACAAATATAATATTTTTTGTACAAACTTTAATTCCAATGTTTCATTTCAATTAAAGTCATAATTAATTGTTGAAATAGTTTTCTCTCATTTAAAGTGAACATGTAGGCCTCCACCACACAAACTCCAAACCACCTTATCTTATAATGAAGAATGCGTAATGCAAACCTAATTACATCTCATTAAAAACCCATTATAGATGAGAAAATCTCTAAGTAGCATGTTTTGACTCTTTCCCCACTACTTGTTAAAATCTTCACCACACCCATACAAGTCTTTCCAACAATTAAACTCAATAATCTCTATTTATTTACAATTACTTTATCCCTAACTCCTCTCTTTCTCAGGTCATTGCTTTACATGGCATCCAGTATTCCTACGAGTCCTTCATATTTGATTAGTATTTCAATTTACCACAAGCCTCAGCATTGAAACTTACGTGTCCTTCATATTTCATGCTCCTCATGCGTTTCCATTGATCGATGCCCATGTTTCCCGCTGATGTGCCGAGTTCTATCATTTCTCTCGACCACTCGTACCACTATACAGTGGCAGAGAAGATGTGTATTTTTGAAAAAAAAAATTAAATTAAATTTTATTTTTTATTTTAGATTAATTTTTTGATATTTTTATATGATGATGTTAAAAATAATTTTAAAAAAATATTATTTTAATATATTTTTAAATAAAAAATACTTTAAAAAACAACAACAATTAACTAAAGCTTCCCATTTGAACATCTTTCCCTTCATCTCTATCTCTCTCTTGGTGCACCATGTGATGATAGTCGTCTCCATGTGATGAAGGTTGGATGCGAAAGGGAAACCCTTGAGAAGTAGTTCTAATGTTGCTCTCAAGTGACAGGATGTGATGTTTGAAAAGGGTGATGCGTGAGTGAAAGTGAACAAATAAGTGTGGTGGATTGATTAGACCACACCAACAAAATGGGATTCATAAAAAATTCATAAAATATAAAGTAGCTACAACCGAGTTTCATGATCCATAATTATAATCATGAAGGAAAAAAACGTGTTTGGTAAAACATTGTAGCAAATCATTGCATCTTGTTAGAAAAAACATTATGGATAGCCATAGTGTTTTGTTTTTGTTTTTTTAGTCATTAGTAATTTAGGTTTGGTGAAAACACTATAACCCGTGAGAGAAAACATTATGGATTGAAGTAGGGTTCTCTTTTATTTTTAGTCATAAGGCAATTTTTATTTTTGAGGTTTTTTTTTAATTTCGACTTTATATATGGTTTCATTAAGATCTAGTCTTGATTAACTATTTTAATTATTTTGCTGTAGGATTCATGCAATGTTAAAAAAACACAGCCTATATTAAATTGATGTTTAGTTTGACAAGATAGATTTTAATATATTACATAGAATTTAACCTCAAACTTTGAGAGTTCAGTAGAGAAGCATGTTTTTATCCTTTTTTATATTCATGAAGTGCTATTTTTAAAACTCTCTAGTCCATAATGTTTGATTTTTTTTTCCAAGTTCATTTGGTTTTAACGTTTTAGTTCAAAACTCCATTTTGTTTTTTGTTTCATTTCCTAAATTTTATGATGAGTGTCATAATTCATTTCTAAGTTATTACCAAAAAATAAAAAAAAAAGGTTGACAATGTGAAAAAATCAGGTAGGAAATTTTGAACGAAATGTAGAGTCCGATCATGCCTCTATTGTGTCTAAAAATGAAAGAAAATGCATATTCAAGGTTAAAATAATTTATTATTAGATAAATTTGCATAACAATTAAGTCAAAAGAAATAATTATATTTTTATAGGCCTAATTTTTTAATTGTGGGACAATTTAAAGTTAATTATGTTTAGGAATTAATTTAGAGTCCAATTGAAGGATTTGATTTAGTACAAAGACTTAATTATACTTTAAATCGGTCAAATTAATTTTATTAAGGGCTTCCTTCTCCATTATAGCACCCTTTCACCTCCTTCTACAACTACCACATGTCACCATTCTCGACGCTGCCACCATCAGCATAACCAGCCTGACCTCCTCTACACAGTGACAATCATAGGTGCATCTCTTATCCTTCACCCCTTCCCTATCATGTATTGTTCACGTGTATATGAATGGTGGGGGTGGCCGGGTTGGACCTGCGTATGGCTCGACCACTAAAAAAGTGTTAGTTGTTTAGACCACCTAGGCTGACAGTCCAACCCCAAAGTGATGGACCACTTTGGGGCATCTGGGTGGGCAAACCAACCCCAAAAAAATGCATTGAAAATATATAAAATCTGAATTGAAAAAAGTAAAAAATATAAAATGTATTTTTGTTAAAAAAAATATTTTGTTTTCGTGCATACGATCGAATTCTAAAATTTTCCCAACATATTTTTCACAAAAAATAGCATCTTTTCTCATGTTTTTGAAATGAAAATGGTATATCGTAACCAGTTTATCATTATACATCATTGTTCAGCCAAAAACTAAAAAATATTAACAATCATTTTGCACTTTTGGAATTTTTTTAGCAATCGGGGTGTAAAATTACATTATGAAGTACATCTATAGATACTAAAAAAAGAGAGATCTTAAATACAATGCTTAAAATTTAGACTTTAGAACGGTTAGATTTTTGACCCAATGAGGTAGAGACTCCCTCATGAAGAGATATCTACTTTAAGTCTTAGAAAAGACCAACGAATAAAAAATATGACTTAGAAATACAATCAGACAACAATGCAGCTTACCTTCGTAAAAGGCAATTCTACGATAGCAAAATCACGTGCAATAGAATTATGGTTGCAAATTAAGTTGCACCGGATAATTTGACCAAAAATATTTCATTTAGGTTACGTTCATGAAAACAAATTAATAGAAGATTTAAAGTTTCATTATATTAAAGGAAGATAAAAAGCTCTTTCAAATTCTAAAACAAATGGCAAGGACACAAAATACAAGAGAATTAGCCTTCGTGCATGTGATTTACCATGGGAGTAGAATATTTTTATTGTGTAAAAATTAAGTTTCAGCTATTTTAAATGTGTTTTTTAACAAAAAAAAAAAAAACAAAATTGTGTTAATTTTTTCAAACCCGTGTTATTAGAAATAAAACATCCTATTTGAAAAAATTATGAAGTTAATTTTTTAATTAATAAAATATTAAAAGATAAAATTGAAGAAAGAAAGTCAATTATACAGAACAAATTAAAAACAAACATAGCAATTAAAAGAATGAGGTTAACAAAAAATTATATTTGATTGATGGGTGAAACTGGAAATAAAAATAAATATAGCAAATGGATCAAAGAAAATAAAGAAAATAAGGATAAAATTCAAATAAAAAATAAAATATTTTTTTATTGAAGGGTGAGATTGGAAAGAAAAATAAATTTTACAAAAAAGAGCCAAGAAATTAAAACAATAAAGACTAATATGAAAAAAAAACAAATACCATTAATCTTGATTGAATTACAAAATTAAATTTAATAAAAGAATTTCAAAAGGATCAAGGAAATTAATTAAAAATTAAAAAAATAAAGACCAAATTAGAAAACATGATATTTGATAAATTGGGATTGAAGGATAATATTGAAAGTTAATAAAACTTCTACATAAATTCCCATAATTGAAACTCAAAAAGTTTTTACTTAAAGATGTATATTAAAAAAATAATATAAATTATATTATAAAATTTTAAATTTTAGATAAAGTAATTTATTAAGAATGTTGTGGCTGTGATGCAACGCGTGTTTGGGAGGGCGGTTACGATAGCTTTTCAAAGTATTTTTCATACCGAAATATATCAAAATGATATTTTTTTAAAAAAATAAATTATTTTTGACATCAGCACATCAAAATGATCTAACAACACCAAAACATATTCATTTAAAATGAAAATAAAAAAAAAATCATTTTTTTCAAAAAACACTTAAAAAAAAACTCTCCCAAACACCCTCTATATCACCACTTCACTGCTATACATCTCTTAAACGGCCAGAAGACACAGAGCACCGAGCCCAATTACTGTAGTTATTCACTGAGCCCTATCGTAAAATAAAAAAAGAAGAAGATGAAACACACAATTCAAGCCCACCGATGATAATTCAGCGAATCTTTCAAGGTTGGCTCACGGGCAGACAAGCAAAATCTACGACATTCAATATGTACCTTCTCTTCGATCTTTCTTGTGTTTCACGTCCACAGACATTCATGTGATGGGATCCATACGACACCTGTCAAAACTCCACAGATGAGATCAGCTGAACTCTCAACAAACGAATGATCAAACAAGAATCTGATAGCTCTGCTGATCGATTCTTCATATTTACCACGAAAGTACTTCATCGATCATGTCTGGCAGATTCATAAGATGCTGATCATTCTTCATATTTACCACGAAAGTACTTCATCGATCATGTCTGGCAGATTCATAAGATGGACGTGTGAAAGACATCGATCTGGATCTTATCTTTCCAGAGCACCAAGCCATTCAAGCCAGGCCAGTTGCTGGATCTTCAGATAGTCAAAACACGAGCATCTGAGATGAGTTCATATAGTATATTTTAAACACCAATGTTTGTTGGCTTAAAATTTACAAATATTCATATGTTCATATCATTTTATGTTTAATTTGATGAAATTAGAACTCGTAATCAATTGTTAACCCTAATATCTTGTTAAGTAATTGTTGAAACACCACTTTCAATATTTACATGAAACTATCATGGTAAATGTACTTACTTACAACGATCCAAGAGGAGAAAACTACAGTCGTCTCTTCTGGTCACCATGATGGGGAAGACTCGGCATGCATGCGTACATGATTATGGGGCATGCAGCAGCTGGTAGTGGAGGCCCAGTCGTTTTGATTGGAAAAGAATCAGACAGCTGTGGTTTCTGTGGAGCCTGAGGATGAAGTGTCTGCACGTGGGTATGATAAAAGCTGCATGCCATTTGAGTCCAGTCAAAACCTTGTCCAGATTTGATCATGAGACGGTGGATCTACGGAGGCAGCGTGGTTGACTGGAACTCGTAATCCTCTCTACCAAAACTTAAAATATAGTGTCTATTTGATTATAAAAATAATCTAAAAATATAAAACAAATTATTTTAAAAAAATGTTTTTGAAACATAGAAGTAAACACCTCTTTAATGTCATGATAAAATAGACATTATTCAATTTTAACTTTGTTTTCTAATAAAATTAGAGTATTCTTTTAAAAATATTAGCAAATATTTTTTTACTATACATCACAATCACTTTTTAAAAAGAAATTTCATTTGGTTGTGGTTTTGTCGGCACCTGTTCTTTTAGCATATTGTTAAATAAAAAAATATTAAACTCAATCAAGTCTATAAATCAAAGTTATAGATTTGGTTCATTGACCTACAATTGATCCAACGTTCTTCATCTTAACATTTAAAAAGATGTTTTTTTTAAATCAAACCAAATCTTTACTTATTATCTTTGTTATTTCGAGTCAACCCCCATTGTTTAATTAGAAACACAAATTAGATAAAGAATTGGATTAAAAATACTAGATTTGTTTTATTAAACTTGGTTTTGAAATAATTATAGAATATTGTCAAAGACACACATATTATATGCAGAGGTGGAGTTACTATATGTTGACCAATTCCTGCTCACGTTTGACCCACCGAAGTGGAAAGAGTATTGTCGTGCTTTCAACCCTTTCACGCATGTTTTCTGCTCTGTCCGCTTCTGCATCCTCTGCTTGCTTTTACACGGCTTGGGACCACAGCAAACAGTAAGTAGCACTGTTAGAATCTGACCATTCTGCCATCAGCACGTGCACACTTTGCACGTGTTTACGGGTCTGAGACTGAGATATTACTCCATGAATATTTGGTAACACTGACTCACTTGTTGAACTTTGTCGAATTTTAGCCAATAGTTTTCACTCTTCACTACGGGACTGTTTCAGTAACACAATTAGCAGTACTAGTAGGAGATTCTTTTATCGTTGTTGATATGATGGTCATTAATATCTTGTATGATGATGATAATTAATTTTAAAATATGTAAGATTAATCGAAATATAACTAAACTGACTCGGCAACAACGTTAGTAAATAAAAATCATTGATAACGTTATGGAAATTGAACTTTAGGTTATTGGTAATATATCAGTGTGTGATGTCCTGTTACTCCATGGTAGATAATAATATAAATAATATTCTGAAACTTCTATTTTATAAAAAATTAATTTTATATAAATAATATTCTGAAACTTCATCCGATAACTTAAATTTTTAGGTTAGATGGATCTTTAACATGGTAGTAGAACTTTTTGACTCTAGCGATCACGAGTTCAGCTTCTTACTAGCCCATTCTATTTTGTAAGTTTCAAGTTCAAAAGATTTCATTTAAAGAGATGTGTAAAAGAATAATATAAATTATATTCTAGAATCTTATCTAATAATTTAAAATTTTATACGAGATATTTTTTAAAATTCGTTTTAATATACTATTAATATCAAAAATAATTTCAAAAAAAAAACTTTAAAAAAGAATTTCTGCTGTAGTTTTAAAAGATGAATCAACAAGTGACAACCATTACTTCGAAGTTATGTTCACTTCTCTGAACTGACAAGACTACAACAAATGGATCCTACGAAAATCATCACAAATGTGGAATCCTCGGTCCCTCCTTTCTTCGGGGAATATCTTCCCTCATTACTCTTTCTTCAATATGCTTTACTCCAAGGTAGTTACCATGCTTAATTAAGAGCTAATGTTTATTTATCTGGTCACTTGTGCTTGATATATTAGCAGTTATCTGTAAATCACGTGTCTTTATTTATTAAAAATTATATTTTAGTATTTAGATAAGAATTCTTTAATATGATTTCAGAGTATTGTTGATTTCGAATCTTTATAATCACAATCTATTTGATAAAAAATATAAAATAATATTAATCCGTGTAAATTTCAAACTAAAAACTTTCACTTAGAGAAAACATATTACAAAATAATATAAATCATTCTAATACTCAATTAATAACTTAAAATTTTAGATAAAATATTAATTTAATACTATTGAGATCACGATTAGAAAACGAGAGATACTAGGCTATCTCATCACTCAATGATGCAAGAAATTAATTAAAATTCTAGTGATCAGTAATTGCTTTGGAGATATTGGTAGAAGCAGCTAAAGAGATGCTCCAGATAACAGTGATATATATATATATAGATAGATATAGATAATATATATAGAGATTTTATTCAATAACTTAAGTTTTTAGATAAAAATTCTGTAATATGATTTCAGAGTATTGTCAAGATTATGAATTCGAAATTTATCATCTCCAATCTATTTGATAAAAAACAAGCACAAGAGTTCGAACTTTATCATCCCAATTTATTTGATGAAAAACAAGTACAAGATAATATTAGTAATATTAGTCCGTGCAAATTTGAACTTTAATTAAAAATATATTACAAAATAATATAAATCATTCTAATACTCAATTAATAACTTAAAATTTTAGATAAAATATTAATTTAATACTATTGAGATCACGATTAGAAAACGAGAGATACTAGGCTATCTCATCACTCAATGATGCAAGAAATCAATTAAAATTCTAGTAATCAGTAATTGCTTTGGAGATATTGGTAGAAGCAGCTAAAGAGATGCTCCAGATAACAGTGATATATAGAGAGAGAGAGAGAGAGACTGCAAAACTTGCTTTCCTAGAGAGATGAGATGAGATCATTTGGTATGAAGAAACACTTCCTTGTACACAACAAATCCAAGTAGTGGGATATGCAGTAAAATTAATCAACTAATCTAGGATTCTAGGTAGCCTTTTTCTCATTTCTATTTACTTTTTGAACGACAAAAATAAAAGACTGGAGAGCTCGGTTGGTTCCAAGTTCATCACAGCTAGCAACGATGGATGATCTGGGTGATGGCTCTGCAACTTCCCAGTGACGGGGCCAAGCTAGCTCCATAGCTGATAAATCTTTAATTTGGCTCAGTCACGCCAGCAGACGAGCATGACAACACATCTCTTAATAATGTAGAGCCTTCCCTTCTGCTGTCTAAGGTACCCTCCAAGCCCTCTGCATGAAATCCTCTTCTTGGACTCTCCCATGGCGGCATCGCTCGTCATCTTCATTTTGTTTTTTTTCAGGAAAGAAGAAGAAGAAGGATGGGCTTGAGAATTAGTGGCAGTAATTCTTGCAGTGTTTACTGTCGAGTGAGTGATGGCGAAGGAAGAGTTGAGGTGGAACCTTATAAAGAGAGCGAAGCCGTGGTCCAAACCCTCCCGAGAACATGCAACCAGGCCCCCACACACGACCAAACTTTGATTCCTCTCTCCTTCTGCCACGTCACTCCCTGCACCAACATTTATGTGAGTTATCAACAACCTAGACAATTGGTCGGCAGTTTTGATTCCTTAATAATAATAATAATAATAAATACTTAATATTTTTAATGTCAAATGCATTTTTAAAACACATTTAAACATGGGTTGAGATGCAATGTGAAACAGCCTCCAAAATGAGTTTGTCAACCAAAATGTTTAGTGTGGGTAATGCGGTTTTGTAAAATTATTTTTTAGTTGAATGTATCAAAAAAGGTTTTTTTTTTTAGATTTGTTTTTTACATTGACATGTGAAAAATCATCTAAAATACATCAATTTAGTGTGGGTTTGGTATTGTGATAACTTTTGCAATTGAGATTTTAAAAATAGGTTAATAAAGACTTTTAATTATGATTTTTAAAAGTAGGTTTTAAAAATATGTGTTTGATTAAAAACCGTTGTAGTTTTTTTTGCGTAAATGAAAAACATGTCTCCATGAATAAAAAAACAAATTATTTTAGTTTCTATAAAATCAAGGTTTGAAACATAATTTTAAGTGAAATCTAATGCAAAAAAAGGTGTTTTTTGGCTAGATAATTTATTTATTTATTTGGTCTGAATAAATCAAAAGTTGCTATAATACCACATAGACTGTTAATGTATTTTTAAATGATCCATGCATATATAAATATATTTATGCTTGTTTATATATATATATATATATATAATTTATTTTCTTTTAATATTATTTAATCCCTTGATAGAGCTTTCTAAGTTGGCTACTAATGATGTACACAAAATTGCATGTACTCTAATTGTTTTTAAAATATTAGGTTTTCTAGCATTGCTCACATGGATCATGTTTATTTATTACTACCTCCATTTCAAGATTATAATCTTAATGATTAAAAATATCAAAAATTAAGCACTAGAAAAACGTGTCATATTTATTTTTATGTAAGAATTCAAAAAAAAAACTATGAAAAGTGGGGCTCACAATTTATTTCACGCACTCCTAATTTTTCCTGATTTAATATAAATAAAAACATTATTCAAATTACATACATGGTATTACTATGTAAATCAACCTCCAGACGAATATATTGCTAATTTTGGTATCCATTTGAATATTAATAAATAATTTAAGGGTTCAACTCTATACATAGCTCCATTTTTCAGGGGATGTTCCCCGTAAGTAGTATAGTTTAGTTAATCAACAATGAATAAAAAAGGGGACAGTTCAGGATTTGCAAGCTGGCTGTGTCAAGAATTGTCGTGGAATGTCACCTCTCGAAACCCAGCAAAAAATCAACTCCTGGTTAATTTAAGCCTGTCTAGAAAGATTATTGTAGTTGTTTTTTAAAATAATTTTTATTTATAAATATATTAAAATTATTTTTTTATTTTTAAAAAATTACTTTTAATAATTAATTTTTTAAAAAAAAAACTGTTTTCGAAACAAAACGACAAACACCCATGAACATAATCTATAATATTAAAACAAAGCATAATCCCACATGCTCTGTCTCGTGCTCCTCCCGTATACGCTTGCGAGAAGTTTTTTTTTTTTTTGGTAAAAATCGGGGCTTAACGCCCTACTAAAATAACCTTGGAATAGTAGATCCAATGAGGTCATAGTACAACAAAGTGTAAACCCCTGCCGGGGGATCGATAATATTATCTGACTCCCTATCTCTAAAATCCCTAGTTAAGCCAAAATTAGCTAACCAATCGGCCACACAATTGGCCTCCCTATAAACATGTATAGTTTTAACCTCCCACTCCCTGCCCAACAACTCTCTGATCTTCATAAGCATGGTACCATTTCGATCACCCCGCACATTATCCCCATTAACCATCCCAATCACAACCCTGGAGTCAGATTCTAGAATCACTTTTCGAAACCCCTTTTCCCATGCTAGTTGCAACCCCCCATAAATAGCCCATAATTCCGCTGTCACGGAAGAGCAAAAACCAATATTCCTCGCAAAGCCCCCTAGCCATGAACCCATATGATCTCTAATAACTCCTCCTGCACCTGCCATCCCAGGGTTTCCTTTGCTACATCCATCCACATTAAGTTTGATCCAATCTGCTGCTGGGTAATTCCATCCTATGTTCACAATCTCCGTGTCACCATCTGTCCTACCACATCCTCTGCTCTGCTCCTTCTCAATATCTTCAACCATTCTTTTTATAGCAAGAACAGTGCCATACCAATTACCAGAGTCGCCCTGAAATGTTCTACAACATCTATCCTTCCAAATAAACCATATAGCAACTCCAAAAATCAAATGCCAGTCTCCAATACGCGGGTTAACCTTTCTGGGAGTTAAATTTGAAAGTAACCATATGTACCAACTCTGGTTAAAAAACAGATTTCTTTCCTCAAATTTTACAAAAACCTCCCAGATTTTTCTTGCTTTAGGGCAATCTCGTAGAGCATGAGTTAAGGACTCTACTTCATTCACACAATGACAGCAAAATCTGTTATCTGATATTCGTCGTTGCCACCTCCTGTCATTCGTCATAATAGCATTATGGCCTACCGTCCATAGAAAAATTCGGATACGTTCCAGACCCTTCCATTTCCAAATAATCTTCCACAATGGGTCCCGGTCCAAGTCCACCCCTTCTTCTTGCACCATATAACCTTTTCTCACAGTAAATTTTCCATCCGCGGAATGAACCCAAACCATAGAATCTGGACCTACTTCTGGCATTGGAGGAATGTAACTGACAATGCCCATTACAACCTGAATAGGCAGAAACTGAGCAAACAATTCCCACTTCCAGTTGCCCCTATCATCAACCATCTCAGCCACTGTATAGCTAAGAGTTTCAATCTGGTCATCAGAATTAATATGATTAATCAGGGGCCCATAAGTCTCCAGCCAATTATCTTTCCAGAACATAATCTGTCTGCCATTACCCAAACTCCATCTGACATTCTGATTCACTGCATTCCATTCCTGACATATAGCCTTCCATAGAACTGAATCTCTTGCGGTCGCCACTGGATGTATTTCTCTCCTATTTGCGCTCATATACTTGTCTTTTAAGAATTTAGCCCAAAGACTCTTTCCCTGCATTAAACCCCATGTTAATTTCATGATAAAAGCTTTATTCATCTGCTTCATTTTTCTCAAACCCAACCCCCCTTCCTCCTTTGGCTTACACATCATTTTCCAATTTACCAGATGAATTCGGTCCTTTCCTTCATTCTGCCCCCAGATGAATCTTCTGCAAATTTTCTCTATCTCCTTGCAAGTATGTTTAGGAATAACTGCAGCTTGCATGGGGTAAAGCGGGATAGTATTAAGAACAGCTTTGCAAAGAGTGATTTTTCCTGCCAAGGATAAATTATTTGCTTTCCAGCCTGCCAATCTCTTTTGTAAATTTTCTATTAAGTAGTTATATGTTTGCTTCGTAACTCTTTGATGAAGTAAAGGCACCCCAAGATATTTTCCCAAATCTCTTGTGACCTGGAACCCACTTCTTCTATGGATAGCATTCGCCAAAGAGTCTGAGACATTCTTGGAAAAGAAAATTTTAGTCTTCGCCGCGCTAACTTTCTGACCCGAAGCTGCACAAAAATTATCAAGACATTGATGGACTCTCTCCAGCTGCTCCATACTTGCCTCGGTAAACAAAAGCATGTCATCTGCAAAACACAAGTGAGAGATCTTCAAACCATTCTTGCGAACCCTAAAGGGTTTCCAACTATTGTCCTCCACTCTCCGATGTATCATCTGAGACAATCTTTCCAAACATAACACAAAAATATAGGGAGATAAAGGGTCGCCTTGCCTTATGCCTCTGCTAGGGAAAAATTTCTGTGTGACCCCACCATTCCATAAGATACTAAGAGATGGAGTTTCAATACAATGCATGATAACTCTTATAAGCTCATCTGGAATTCTAGCATCCATCAGAGTATCCTTAATAAAATTCCAGCTTAACCGATCATACGCCTTTTCCAGATCCACCTTAATGGCCATATAACCCATCTTGCCTTTCATTCTACGCATTGAGTGGATAATCTCCTGCGCAACAATAATATTATCTGTGATATGTCTTCCCGGGACAAAACTACTCTGAACTTCACTAATCAACAGCGGCATCAAACTTTTCAATCTTCCCACTATGACTTTAGTAATCACCTTAAAGATCACGTTGCATAACCCAATTGGTCTAAACTGGTGAATATACTCGGGCACTTGCAATTTAGGAATCAACACCAGATGAGAATGGTTAATTGGAGAAATATCCATATTTCCGGTAAACACCTCTCTTATGTACTTGCAAACAGACTGCCCAACCACCTTCCACTGTGATTGGTAAAAAATAGGTTGATATCCATCGGGACCCGGAGCCTTATAAGGTTTCATCTCGAAAATAGCACCCCTAATTTCCTCATCAAGAACTGGTGTTACTAGCTGATCCATATACCTGGAGTCAATAATGGGGAACTGTCCCCTCAAAAGGTAATCCGCATGATCATCCTCACTATCCTTCTGAAACAATCTCTGAAAATACTCCCTGGCCATATTTTTTAACTGCTCCTCCTCCCACACCCAAATGTTCTGCTCAGTCTTTAGAGCCTTTATTTTATTTCTTTGCCTCCTAATAATAGCTTTTGTATGGAAATATGAAGTGTTCCTATCACCAAACTTAATCCATTGGCATCGAGACTTCTGGTACCAGTGAATTTCCTCCTGGTGAAGAATCTGGTTATACTCAGTCACTAGATCCTCCTCTAGTCTGTATAAAAAAGGATTTCCCCTCCAAGCACTAATTTTTTGGATTCCTCCAATTCTAGCCAACACCTTTCTTTTCCTCTGGAAAATATTACCATAAACCTCCTTATTCCATGTTTGTAATTGAGTCGACAAGTTCTCCAACGCCCTTGGTGCCTCTACCCCTCCATCCCAATTATTTCTCATGAACTCCCCAAAATCTAGATGATGTAACCAAGCTGCCTCAAAACGAAAAGGTCTTTCTACTTTCTGGACCCTTCCACTTAGCCCTTCCACCTCTACCAGAATAGGATGATGGTCAGATCGAACCCTGGGAAGGACTAAAACATTCGCCTCCGGATACAGCTGTCTCCATTGATCGTTGCTAAAACATCTATCTAATCTTTCATAGACCCTATCATATCCATTTCTCACTCCCCCTCTCCAAGTGAATTTAGGACCCTTACATCCCAAATCTATCAATTGACAATCCTGAACCCATTTTGTAAATCGGTATATTCTCTGATTATCAATTCCAGCTCCCCCAATCTTTTCCGATGCCATCAATATTTCATTAAAATCTCCTACAACCATCCATGGCATGTTAATATTCCTAGCCAACTGCTTCACTTCCTCAAAGCATTGCTTCTTCAGCTCATTAATGGGATTAGCATATACTACCGTAAAAAGCCATGCATCTCTCTTCCCTTCGTTCACAATGCCATGAATAAAATGTCTAGATGACGTCAGAATTTTTATATCAATTTTCGACTTATTCCACATCAACCATAAACCCCCTGACCTCCCATTAGCCTCCACCCTAAAATTTGAATCAAATTTTAATTTCTCAACAATTTTGGTTGCCTTATCCCCACTAATTCTCGGTTCTACAACCGCCAAAATTTCACACTGATACAATCGCCTCATATCATGAATAACTCCGCAAAAACCATTATTCCCAGCCCCTCTACAATTCCAAAATAAGAAATTCATAAAGATATTTGTAGTAGACTTACTTCTCATAAGATCACTATGTTCAGCATGAGTATGCCTCCATGGCATCTCCTTCTTCCATAAACTTCCCACCATCAGCTGTGTCCTGGCTTTCGTCCATATCATTATCTACAATCTCCACATTTCCTTCGTCCATCCATGCATTTTCATCTGGAGGTTCAGGTTGCATGTTATTCTCCACCTGCCGATACTTTGAAGGTATTATTTCTTTTCCCTTCGTATTATGCATGATCGACTGCTTAAGATTCATTGCCGCTTGGGTAACATTCCCACTCTCCACCGACATATTATGTATGTTACGGATCATCTCAACCTCCTGCTTCGTGTCTCCTATTTTTTCCTTTTCTTTGCTTTTGTTAACTGGCAAATCGTGATTTTGCCTTTGAATGGACTCCATTCCCTCAGCCCGGTCCTCCTGTCCACCACAGCCTTCAGCATCAGTCCGTAACCAGCCCGCAAGACCGTTGTTACTTTCCATTGCAGCCCGTGGGCTTCTAGTCCGTGCACATTGTCCCTCCTTCTGATTTTCTAGCGCCACTTGTTCAACAATCTCTTTTCTTGGATCGCTGGACGACCCATTCTCCCGTAGGCCCTGCAACCTCCTTTTCCCTGTCTTAATGTTTCCTGTCGGCTCCTTTTTGTCTTCAACAACCTTTTCTTTTATTTCTTCCGCCGTTCGCAAACGGTATGTTTCCTCTTTTAGCTCCATCAGCGCACTATACCTGGTGGATACATTTAAAACATTATCTTTCGCTACTTTTGATGTGGCTCCCTCAATCACACCTTGATTCCCGTTTTTTCTATTTCCACTGTCAGTCGGAGCCAACGCCTGCTTGCTCGTCCGGCGAGTTCTTCGTTTCGCGATCATCCAACTGCCAAAGGATTCCATTACTTCTGGTCGAGCCTCACGACTTGCAGGTCTCTCAGGCAAGTCCATCTTACTTGTTAGCACTTCAGTGTTCTGAATTTCCAGCCTTTCCTTAGGGCACACTTCTTGTTTATGGCCATATTGACCACAGTGAAAGCAAACTAAGTGTAGTCCTTCATACATTATGCGACGAATGCGTCTTCTGAGTTTGAACTTTGCAATCAATGGTTTTGTGAGGTCAACCTCCACACAAATGCGTGCAAAATTGCCTCTCATTCCCACGGCAGTGGCTCTGTCTACTTTTAGGGTTCGTCCAATTTTATTGCCGATCTTTCATAGAACTGCAGTGTCATAGTACTCTATAGATAAATCCGGCAGTCTTACCCACACTGCTACCTTGTCGATGGATGCTTCATTGGGGACAAAATTTGGATGCCATTCTCGGACAGTTAAGTAATGGTCAGCAACCATCCAAGGACCCTCAAATAGCACATGAGCTCTATCCTCTGTTGTTGCAAATTTTGCCAAATAAAATTCATTCCCCAGGTCGGTTAGCGTAAAATCGCCTCTCAGCTTCCACATAGATTTTAACCGTTGCATCAGAAACATGTAACCCACTCGCCGTCCCATGAGATCTAATGGGTTCTGCACTACTTTGTTTGATAATAATATAATTATATCATGTAATTTATCTATAAATTTAAATTTGTAAGTGAATCTCCATAATATAATTATATAATAGTCAAACACACCCTCTCAATTGAAAATTCTTTGGGCTTGAAACTTGTACAGATCCACATTACCTTATGCTTGATTTTTATCAAATAGAATGAGGGTAACGAGATTTGAACTCATGACCGCTGGGTCAACAAGACTCTGATAACATGTTAAGGAATCATTTCATCTAAAAAGTTAAGTTTATAAATAAAGTCCCATAATATGATTTATATTATTCTCTAACATTTTTTGCTGTAAACTCCAAGCTTCAGAAGAAGGAATAAAGAATTGAGTGTTTCTTCTAAGTGCCGTTGAAATTGTTTATAAAGTTATATTTCGTTTGAAAATATATAAAAATGATTTTTTTTTATTTTTGACATTAACATTTAAAAATATTATAAAAATATTATTTTTTACTTTAAAATTAAAAAAAATATTTTAAAATCAAGTGTCAAACACCTCTGACCAATAGCTTATAGCTACGTCAATCCCATTTATTAGTTGCTGGCAATGTCTTTTCTAATAATCCATTAGGAGGTCCACTATACTTTGAACCATATTGATAAAAAAAACTATATTTTAATTTCTATCCCATGTTTAGCACCAAGCTTGTCCTAATTATTGTTATTAAACCTAACTCGGATGGTTGATCTAGGACCGGGTCAACCGGTTTGATTCAGATCGGAATGAACATCATAGGATAGGATAGTTGAGGGCTATTGAACCTTATTTTCTAACAATTTATCGAATCTTTAATCATATATAGGAAATTTCCTCTTTCCTAGGTTCACCAAGTGGTAGGGGATGATTGGGATGAGTTTTGTAGTAGTTTTTTAAAATGTTTTTCGTGCTTGAATACATTCAAATGATATTTTTTTTTTAAAAAAAATTATTTTTGATATAAACACATTAAAATGATCTAAAAACACTAAAACATATTTATTTAAAATAAAAAACCTCAAAAAACCTCAAAGTTGGATTTCAGGCCTCCATCACATGGTAAATAAAATAAATCAATCAACAATTTTATCAATTAAATTAGTAAGTACTTTTGAAAAGTTTCTTTTCCCGGAAACAAATTTTGAGCGACTGCTTTGTCACTGTGCTTGATTTTCGTTCTCTTTTTTTATTATTATTTAGGATATTCCTACTGTACTTGATAATTTCTATGCTAATATGACCCACCAAAGAACGCTATCATATAATAGTCAATTAATGCTAATAGTAATAGCTGGCCAACAGTAGGATGATCAA
>CM063604.1:15410381-15786038 GCA_032356905.1 Salix exigua
ATGTAATGCATGCTAGGGTTAAGGAATCTTGTTATAAAAATGTCTAGAGCCAAAGCTAATTTCAAAGCTTTCAATGTTTGAGCCTTTGGGGTTTTAGCCGTCTATATTCCTTTTATGCATCCATTCCGCAATAACACTCAATAAGGCCTTAATATACACAATATTTTGATCAGACGTTGCAAATACTTTGATGAGAAAATTAAAACAAGTGATTAATTTACTTTAATTATTTCAAACATTTTGTTATTATAATTATTAATAAATATATGAAATTATTTCAACAAAATATATGTATGTACGTGTGTGTTTATATGTGTATTTTTAATTAATTTCACAAGTTGACAACAATATAAAAAACATGGTAACCAAACATATAAAACTGCTTTTCATTAAACTTAACCTCAACCGCAGTTTTAACCAAACACAAATTTCAATTATGAACCGCAGCTAAAAACGTTTTTCATGAACCTATTTTTTTTTTCCCAATCAATTGTGTCAAAAAAACCTACGAAGTTGAACTAGGTGTCTCGGTCCTAGATAAATTCGTGTTATGGCATAAGTTACCTGTGATCAGTTATAGAGCAGTACGTTCGACGAAAATATTTTGAAAATATTTTTATTTTGTGTATGGACGAAATAATCACATCAACAGACTTTCTTGCCAAGTGTATCTAAATATTGCGTGGCATGAAATGAAGATGAAGGAGCCAGCAAGTTGGAATATTATATTTGGACTTGGGGTAAACCCCATAGTTGCTGTATTCCATGTTGACCCGGTTAGCCTGTCGGGTCTGGGCTACGCTTTCAGTGTCTTGATATAAACACAGGATGATTCTGCGAAGATGCCTTCCATGTATAAAAAATCTATCAAGTTGGAATATACATACATCCATACATATATATTATTATAAAATAAACTAAAAGAACTCGTAAAAACATTGTAGCTTGTTAGTGAAAACACCGTGGATTTCAATAGTATTTTTTTATTTCTGAACAGTAAAAACAATTTATTCGCTATATTTATAATATTTATATATTATTTCACAAGGACTAACAAAGAAAAGTCAATAGCCTACTGGTAAAAAGGCGCGCCTGAGTAAAGGAGGGGCAGACATCGATCCTTGCCTAGCGCGAGATTGTGCATATTTTTCCTTTTAATTTTCTTTCCATCATATGATATTTATATATTGTTTCATAGAGAGTAACAAAGAAAGGTCAGTGGCTTATTGGAAAACAAGCGTCAGAGTTAAGAGAGGGGTAGGGTTTGATCCCTGATATCGCTAGATTTTGCTTTTTTCTTTTCTTTTCATTTTTTGTTTGCTTTTTTAATTTTTTTCACTTATGATTTCTTTTTCATTTTTATTTCTTTTGATTATTTTTGATTATTTTTATTTATTTATTTTGACGTCAAATTAATTTTTTTTTCTTATATTTGTTTTTCATTTTTTGTTTGTTTTATTGTTAAAGTTATTGACTTTTTTTTTTCTTTGATTAAATTTTTTTCCATTATTAACGCAATAAGAATAATAATTTTTTTCTTACTTCCTCTTTTTTGAATGTTTTTGATTTTTTATCGGGGTAATTTAATATTTTTTTATTGTTTTAGCAATAATAGTAATAATATTTTTAGATGTTAAAGCTTCAATATTCATTTTTTATAATAGGGTGTGCTGATATATTTCATTATATCAAACCTTGCATGTATAGAATTTATAATTTATTTGATTTTTTCAATTTTTGTATTTGATTAAAATTGATAATATATTTGGTTTTATTTTCGACCCTTATACTTTTGATTTTAATTCTTTTATTTTTTTTATAGTTCTTAAATATTTCCTATTTTTATCTATGTTTATATATATGTGCCTTAAGTTTTGATTTTTAATTTTTATTATTTTCTCTTTTGTTGAGATAACATTTTTTACAAAATATTTTTTCTTAAATTTTAGTTTGTGTTTATGATCATTTGAAAATTGTATTTCTTATTTGTTTTCCTTTTTTTTACTTTTGCTTTTTTCATTATTATTTTTTTAACATCAACTGATTTTTTTTAGCTAATAATTTTTATTTTTATTTTGTTTGCTGTTTTGTTAAAAGTTTCGGGCTTTTTTATTCTTTTATTGAATTTATTTTCCTTTTTTTCATGCAATAATATGAATATTATTATTAATAGTAATAATAATAATAATAATTTTAGTTTTTTTCTTCCTCTTTTATTAATGTTTTTGATTTTTTTCTCCTTCAAATAATTTAATATTTTTTTTATTGTTTTAGCAATAATAGTTATGATATTTTTAGATATTAAGGCTTCGATGTTCCTGTTGTTGTAATAGGGTGTGTTGATGTGTTTCATTATATCAAGCAAGTGCATGTATAAATGTTATACTTTATTTGATTTTTGCAATTTTTATTGAAATAAGACAAAAATGATGACTTTGGTCCATGGACGATCCAAGAATTGACCCTATTTTTTATTATTTTTTTCAGTTATTGTCAATGCGTGTGGCGCACGTGCCATCTTGTTTTCCGTTCCATGTCCTGTGTAGGTGACGCGTGTGGTGTCATACAGTGGCCGGAGACGAGCTACCGACATCTAGCGCGGTGTTAATATAATAGACGATGTTAATCCCTTTAAGTATATCAAATTTTATATATTACAATATCAAATTTTAATTTCAACATCTATAAAAATTATTTGTTTCGTCAGCACTACACCCGCAACGTAGTGCAGGCATTGAACTAGTATTACCTATAATATAAGCGGCATGGGCAAAACATCATGCAATTGCTTTTGCCCACGCAATTATATATATATATATATATATATATATATATATATATAATTCTTGGTTTTTTGAATTAATTTTTTTAGTTTTTTGGACAATATTTATATTTTATCCATATTTATATATTTAGATTTTATTTTATTTTTTTATCATTTTAGTTTTGGTCAGAATTTTATTTTTATTACTTTCCGTTCAGAAATTTTAATTTATATTGATTACACTTTATTTTATTTTTAAAAATTCCTTTATTGTTTTTCTATTCCAAGATTTTGATTTATTGCAGTTTTGTCATTCAATTGAAATTATATATATATATATATATATATATATATATATATATATTGTTTTTATTTTTACACTTATTCTTTTAATTTTTAAGTATACAAGGACCCAGCAAGGAGATATTTACAGGCTAACGTCGCCTACATTAAGGCTGCAATGATAAGGAGGCTAGAATTTACGTGGCTGGCAATATTTTGTTACTATAATCATGCATGGAGCTCATACAAAATGTCTTGCATCAGCCTGCTAGTCTTCGGCCATATAATTGTAAGCTTAAGGTCGGCGATCAGATTTTGAGTGGATAGAAATCATGCACTCAAACTTTTCAAAGTTGGCGTCTCCAATACTGCGAAGTGTGTTGGATACGTTCATCATGTATCTTAGAGCAGTTCTCTTCGAATATGTGCTGCTATAAATAAGAGGGCCGGGGTAGATAGGAGAGCAGAAGCATGCTAAAAACCTGCATGTATTTCAAGATGAAGGCCTTTCTTATCGCATTCATTCTCTTGGCTACCGTTGTCTTCTCTCCCCTGTCCCTTTGCACTGCTCGAGAATTGGCCGAGAAGAAAGGTGAGATTTTATTCCCAACATTCACCTGAGAAAACAGTTCGTGTTTGTATATATATAATTTCTGTGTATGCCTGCTCTTTTCATGCAAACACGTTTTTCTTATGAAATTGATGGTTCAACATTTATATATATATTTAGGATCAAGATTCTTGTCATTGTACATATATAATCCCTTCTACTTCACTAAATCATATTAAACTTGTCTAATAATCAATTTAAATGTTATGTTATTTTCCATCAGCAAATTTTTTTCGACTTGCTTCTTTGATTTGGGTTTAATTATCGATTTCATTTGGGATTATCCCTATTTTTTTAAAGTAAACTAGTCTATGTTCAAGGTGATTGCAAGACCTAATATTGCTTGGAATTTTGCAAAAGGCTTAGTAGGAAAAGCCCTTAATACTATTAATAACTTCCATGATTTCGCTGTTATCATAACAAGCTAACTTGCAAGGATATATGTGGTCGTCGATCTTGCAGGTGGTTTAGTTGGTGCACTCGACCCCGGCAAAGTTCCATTCAACTGCGGTAGGGGTAAACCGTATTGCGTACCGAGTCCACCAAAAAAGCCTTGTAGTCTTTACAGGCGTAACTGTTGAATCCCTTGAAAACGGAACGTTTTGGAGCAGAAGCAGCGAGGTGTGGACGACTGTTATGGCTGTGAAGTCCCTTGAAAATGGAATATCATTATGAACTCTCTGTGGGAGAAAAATAAATAAATACAAGTCCACTCTCTTTGGATGGAAGCAATCAATATGTTTTTGAGGTTTTAATTTCTCTTTATCTTACATGTTATATCCCATCTGGGACTCTGTAATATTCATGATGAAGCCTGTGAAAGTCAAGGTTCTTACTATTTAGTCCACGCTCTTGTCTCTTCACTATTCTCTTACATATACTGTGAAAGTAATTAAATAAATTCAGAAATTCAATGCTAATATATTATTCCAGCACTAATATTAAATAAATATCGAAGTATATAATTAGTCTAACATATTTATAAGTAAAAAAAACTTACACCCAAACACCCCTGTCATCTCCCACCAAAACCACAATTCAATTAACCTTTTCAAATAGTAACGAACAACGAAAATCACAGTTCAAATCATTGCTCATTAATGTTTGAAATTGTGATCTCCTTTAGTTATTCTATAAAATAATGGTTGTGGTGCGCGTATGCTGACCTAGACACTCCGGTTATAAAAAAAATATAAGTGAGAAAAAAATGTTGAAAAATAGGTTTGGGGATTATTCGTAGCGCATGTAAGCTTCCCCATATACTCTGGTTATCAAAATAATGTATATGTGGGAAAAAAACATTGTGGTGTGCATAAGTTGGCCTGAACATCCAGGTTATAAAAAAAACCAAAAAAAAACATATAAGTGGGAAAAAAACAAAAAAAATTTAAAACAAAAAAAGGTTTGAATATAAGAAAAAAATAAAACATACATGGGGAAAAATTTTTGGTGTGAGTAAGTTAGCCTAGATACTCCAATTAGAAGAAAAAACACCAAAATAAATGTATAAGTGGGAAAAAAACAGGAATAAAAATGTACAAAAAAATAGGTCTGGAGATTAATCGTTGTGCGCTTAAGATGACCCAGACACCCTGATTATAAGAAAAAAACTCAGTTAAAAAAGAAAGGAAAAACACCTTTTCAAACAGTAATGAACAGTAAATTACTATTTAAAAGTGCAATTTTGTAATATGAACAAAAGGGATAGCTTTGGTTATGAGCAACAATTTGTTTTATAATGGGATAGCTCATGATTTTCATTAGTATATAGCTAAAGGAGATCAATTGTTTAAACAATGTTACACTGTTTATCAAGACTCAAATGCACTGTGGATTGAAATAGTAAAACTACATAATAAAATAAGTATTATTTGTATACTAGAACAATAACAAAATGATTTTGACCGAGTAGTTAAGGCATGAGTTGCTAAGGTCCCCACTTGAGTTCGAAACTCTCCAGCCATGAAAATAAAATTACTTACTAATATAAGTATTATTTGTATATTACAACTGCACAACGAAGTCGTTTGGCCGAATGGTAAAGACGTGCGGCTTTCCCCGCAACGAGAGTTCAAATCTCGCAGGCTACAAAATTAAACTTTTAAATAGTAATTTACTGTTCATTACTGTTTGAAAAGGTGTTTTTCCTTTCTTTTTTAACCAACCCTTTTTTTTATAATCAGGGTGTCTGGGGTCATTTTAAGTGCACAACGATTAATCTCTATACCTACTTATTATTTTACTGTTTGAAAAGGTGTATTCATGTTTTTTTTTTCCACTTATACATTTATTTTGGTGTTTTTTCTTATAATTGGAGTGTTTAGGCCAGCTTACGCACACCATAATTTTTTATAGAATATAATATGAACTCGCACTGTAAAATTATACGTAAAATATTTTCATAGAAAAATCATAATATCCCAAGTAAAATATTTTCTTATAAAAATTATAAAATCATAAATAAAATATTTATGAATACAATATAATATAATTATAGTCATAAAATTTCATGAGTCTTATAACAAATCTGAGTATTTAGAGTTATGAAGGTGTGGTCGGGGCGCATATCGTGATTTCTTGCTTGTGTTTCTTGGCAACTATCAGGCATTGGGTGTATTAGGATCTAAAACTATGTTGTGATGACTCTAAAGCAACCCTTCGCCGTGGCACCCCTCTTTTGCTAAGCTAAATCCTACCATGTCGGTGACACCCACAAAAGAGAGACCTTGTATGCACAGGTCAATCAATTGTGAGTGGTGGTAACGTGTTAGTCAATCGTTGAAGATAGAATTCCCATAGTTTTGAGCATAGTTGTCAATATTATTCCGGTCATTGTTTTGGTTTTTCGATTTAAATAAAACAGAGCAGAATTAAAATTGGAATAAAAACAGCATCGTTTTGTCCCGGTTTTATGAATGAAATTTTTTTATTGAAAACCAAAAACAAAAAAAAAATCATTAAAATTTATTTGCTCTACAACGGAAAATTTAAAATGTTGCAAATTTTTTATTTCAGATTTATTTTTTTATTTTAAAAAATAATTATTATAATGTTGGAGGGTTTTTTCAAAAGTAATTTTTTAATTATATAAATTACTCATATTAATTATATAATTAATTGCATGATTATATTATATACAAAATAATTACACTATTTATAAAATAATATATAAAATAGCTCTTTTAAATGGTTTTTACCATTGGAATACACATAAACAAAAAAAACTATATTTACACTATTCAAAAAGTCATTTTATTAATTTACCTCTCCAAAATAGCTTTTACCATTAGAGATGTTCTAACATTTAGAAATACATGCTCTAAATTACTTTTAGAATTTAATTATAATTCTTTAGTATGTCTCAAAATGTGATTCTTTATTGTTTTTGATTAATCATAACTCATAATTTGATGAAATAATTTTTATATATAAGGTTGTAATTATATTTCAATTAATAAAAAACTAATGTGGTTTTTAATTAATATTTATGAATTAATTAATTATATAAATAAAATTACAATATATTGCTTGATCACCATTTCAATATCAATCATTTCCTTCCTCCAATTTTTAACAATTCTAATTAGATTTTCATGTGACATAAAAAAAAATATAAGTGCATTTTAGGTTTTTTATTTATCAAAATCAAATGGATTCATAAAATCATTTGAAATTAAAAGTAAAATAAAAAATGATATTAGATATTAAAAAAACATTAAAAATCTCAAAATTAACTTTTATTAAAAATTAATTAAAATATTTAAACTAATTTTATAAGCTTACCCGCAGCAGCAACAAGTATCTTCTCCATCGAACGGAGGGGAAAGAGCCTAACATACACCTTGATGTACCACAGCATCGTCTCCCTCCGTGTCAAATAATTAGTTAAAGGAAAAGAAAAAGAAAAAAACGGCGGCTCATTTCGTAGATACCGAAAGTCGAAAAACAGATCCAAAATTTTGTTGGCTTCAGCTTCTGCCTTCCTCTGCTAGTTATTCTCTCGTGTGTCACTAAACCAAGTCTCACTTCCAAAGCCATCTTTCTATTCGTTTCCTGTTTGGTTCCTGAGAAAATTCAGGTAAGTGAAAAAGAAAACAACAATTACTCAATATCTCTCCTTTTTGCTCTATTTCTCCTCCCGTTTTAAATTACGCGATAAAGATGATTAATTTGCATGTGGTGTTTTGTGGTTTGTTTGGAATTAATTATTTTTTAAAATTAGAGTGTTGTTGTTTTTTGTCGAAGAGGTTAGAAATGTGCTGGTTGATAATTGCTGGTGAGTTTTTTTAAGCGCCTAATTATTTTTTTTTGCTTTGGTTGCTTGAATCAAGAGTCCCTTTTTGATATGTAAATTTGATTATCATTATTGTTATTGCTAAGATTAGTTGGGATGTGTTATTTTTGGTGGTTTTAATCGTTTTTCTTTTCCTAAGCTTCTGGTTTTGATGCTAATTTTCTAGATGAAATTGTTATTTTATGTAGTGTAAATACAATATGATGGTTATCAACATGAGCATTTGATATGAAAATGTGCTTCTATGAAACTCAATTTGGGTTTTATTCTGTTCTTTTTAGTTAGAAACTTAAAAGGATTGATTATTTTTTTCATTAAGGTGGTAAATATTGGTTTTCTTTTAAGTAACTAGGGTTTGATATGCAGGGCAATTGAGGAGGCTTGGTTGGTGGACTTGCTAGAAGTGAAGCTCCTTTAATTTGAGTATGGAAACAGATGATATGACTGGCCTCCCTGGTTCTGTTGATTTTGGATATAAAAATGAGAATGACGAGCTTTCCAGGTCTGATTTAGGGCCAACTGAATCTCGCTCTCAACCATGTAGTAATGAGGGTAAAGATAGTAAGGATGACGAGGAAGATTTGGAGCTTTGTGAAGGTGTGGTTGAAATTGAAGAAGGTATAGTCGATCCAGGGTGTTCAGGGCTTAATGTAGATGATACCGGAACTGAAGAAGCTGCAACAGATCAGAGTAATTTGGTGCTTGAGGAAAGTGAGATTGGATCTAAAGGTGTCCAGTTTGCAGTGGAAACAGAGGCTGGCATGGTTTTGGTTGATTCTCCTGTCAGACAAGTGAATATTGAAGTGGTTGATGCTGTTATAGTTTCCAAGAAGCCAAATATTTCCAGCATCAGCTTTCAGGACTGTTTACTTGAGACACCAAATAATAGTCTTGTCCAACAAGGCAAGGTGGATGGCAGTCGTATCCTTTCTAAGCCTCCGATAAGTGATAACTTAATCATTTATTGTAAATTCTCCTACTCAACTCTAGATGAACTTGTTAGATTTAGATCGTAATTCCAAAAAAGCTTCTCATCCAGAAATAAATGCATCAAACAACCTTAATAAGTCAATCTCAATTTGAGAAATGTCATATCCATGAAAATCACCTTTTTAGGCAGTTTATTCTGATTTCCTCCCCTTTCTGTCATGTATCCCTCAATCTAATATGCCAGATATATCAGGCGTCAAGAGAAAAAGGATGACAAATGATGAACAGGAACCTTCAGTGCATGTCATGTATAACTCCTTAACAAGGTCAGGGTGGAAGTGTTTATAATAATTTGGCAATCCAAGAGTTGTTAACTGTATGTTATGATTCTTGTTGAATTAGCAGTGACTGTTATTATTCTGTACTTATTGGAGGCATCAAGTCTTATTACAATTAACTTAGATCCTTGTTTGTTGAATTCGTGGTGATTTCCTTACTCTTCCCAGAGCTAGCAAACAAAAGCTTGATGAACTGTTACAACAGTGGTCAGAATGGCATGGTCAACATAATTCATCTCATGTAAGGCTTAGTTTTCCTGCCAATTAAAATTGCAATACTATGTGAAATTTTGTTTTTAATCTTTTTTAGTTTGGTTGCTTGGCCTGACCAATGCCAAGTGAGGAAAGTTTTTCTAACATGTAATCCAGAGTGGATTGAAAGAAAATTATGCAGATATCCTATATGGTGAATGCATGCAATCTATTGTTGTTCCTTTGTGGCTTCCTATTCCTTATTAAACCAGTGGCTAGTCTCAATTATGTATCTCATTCTTTCAGGATACTGATGAAATGCTACAATCTGGTGAAGACACTTACTTTCCTGCCCTACGTGTTGGCATGGAGAAGTCCTCTGCAGTGGTAATTTCCATTTTTTGCTTCTTTGGTCCTGAATGCATATAGTTTTAAGCCAGAAAGACTAGCCAATTATTAGCTATGAAGAACTTCTTGTTTTTGTAACTTTAGATGCTTTAGGATGTATTTAATGTGTTGTGTTGCCATTAGCACGTTGCTTCGTTAATAAAGCTAGTTTAATTGTTAATTGTGTGTGTGTGTGTGTGTTTCCATTTTTTGCTTCTTTGGTCCTGAATGCATATAGTTTTAAGCCAGAAAGACTAGCCAATTATTAGCTATGAAGAACTTCTTGTTTTTGTAACTTTAGATGCTTTAGTGTGTTGAATCATAAAGTTTATATTGTCCAACCATTACCTACGTGGAGCCTTATTATCACCCTGGAGGTTAGTTAAATTTTCCATCCCCATTGATATTAGATATCCACAAGCAGAGTATTTTTTCTGTTTAAGTTCCCAGTTCTCATGCAATGTACCATTGTGAATTTTTTCCTCTTTTCTCTTCGTTTTACCTTTCTCATCCTGTTTTGACCAGAAAAGTTGCACTCTTGACTCACCACTTTATTCATTGTAGAGCAGAAGTTAGGGCCCTAACCATCACAGGGCAATGATATTCCTTTCTTATTTGCATTTAGCTTCGCTAAAAGAGGTTAGAATATAGGATTTCATGTCTTTGTTGTTTCATCTAGTTTTTCATTAAATTGGTTACTTCTTATTTGTAGTCCTTCTGGATTGAGAACCAAGCAAGGAAACAGGAGGACACTGATTTAACTCTTTTACATAGTAATTCTGTGCCTCTATATGATCGTGGATATGTGTTGGGTTTGACTTCAGCAGATGGTCCAATTAACATAGAAGGGTAAATGATCTTTGACTTGTGTACCTCTCTTAGATTTCATGTTTTGAAAATGTAACATTTTTAGTCTGTCCTACATGCTCAGAATTGTTGCAAATATCTAAGTTCAAAATTTGTTGATCGTCATGTATGTTGAGCAAGCTTGGGATTTTAGCATTGAATGTATGTTATCTTCCACTTCCTATTGCCTTCCATTTTTGTAGAGGCTTGGAGATAGTGGATGCTGCTGCACGTTGTTTTAACTGTGGTTCGTACAACCATTCTTTGAAGGAATGCTCAAAACCTCGTGATAATGCTGCTGTTAATAATGCTCGCAAACAGCTCAAGATCAAGCGAAATCAGAATTCTAGTTCCCGCAATCCAACACGCTATTATCAGAGCTCTTCTGGTGGAAAGTATGATGGCTTAAAGCCAGGTTCTCTTGACACTGAAACGCAACAACTTTTGGGTCTTGGGGTAAGAGCCTACTAGATTGAATCAAAGCAAAAATTTAATTTCTCCTGTAATATATTAAACATAAAACCATTAGAGCCTAGTTGGCTCAAGTATAAAATCCCATACACAATAAAACACCAGATCAAACTTCATATACAATTTACAGAAGTCCACAATGCATGGATTAGATAATGAGATGGATTGATAGTTGAATCATATTGGTGTTTTGTTCATGAGATATTTGTTTTCCCACCTTTTTGATTTTGTTAAACAGGAGCTTGATCCTCCACCATGGCTTAACAGAATGCGAGAGCTGGGATACCCACCAGGATATCTAGGTAATGCATGCAATTCTACGGTCTGATATTCCAAGCCTTCATAGAATTGTCTATTATAAACTTTCTCACACACACACACACACACACTTGGATGAAATAGTTGTGACTCCTCTGTTGTGTTTGATTTTCTTCTATGTTTTCTGGGTGTTCCTCTATATGTTTGAATTGTCATTTTATTGCCAATTTCCCCTCCAGGAAAAGTGTGGTCTTCTAAAGAATCTGAACAATGTACTCAAGGATTATCATAGATTCTTGGCTAACACATGGATTGGAGGCCTAGTTTCATGTAATTAATTTTAATGGATTTGTAAAATGTAGAGTATGACTGGTTTGATTTGATAAATGTGCTCTCAGCTCATGAGGCCCTAAGGTCAGTAAGAATGAAAAAGGTTAGTGCAGCCCAAAGAAAATACTGGTGGTTTCAACTGAGCAGATAGCTCAAATGGCACCAGGATCAGAAGGAAACACCATCATGACTACTACCTGCGCTTGTTCTCCAGCAGTGGAATAAGTCAAGTTGCGGGATCATGAAAAAAAAAATGAAAACAGTGTGCTGATTAAAAAAAAAAGGATCTCCGGTTCAAATCTCTACTGTGTAACAAAAAATATCTCTGATTATTCATTGAAGGCAATAATCATATCCAAAGTCCTGCCGCTGTAAATTTAGACCAATACTTTTGTTTTCCCTGAATTTGAGGCTATGCATAATAAAGGGCAAGGACTCATGGAGATATCATTGAGCTTGTTAGAGATGATGCTTGGGCTAATTACCTCCCACGTATAAGGAAGAATGGACCACAGCAAATAATCGTAATTCCAGAAGAGTAGTTCATTGCAATAGACCAAAATTGTGGTCTTTTGCTGCTCCTGATGTTGTCATCCCCAACTATTATTGTTGTCGGCAGCTTTTATATATTATTTTGGTTGCCATTGTAACTCCTTTACATTCATATTTCAGATCCCGATGATGAGGATCAGCCCTCTGGGATCACAATATTTGCTGATGGAGATGTCGAGGAAGAACAGGAAGATGGGGAGATTATGGAAACAGACCATCCTGAACCACCGAGGAAAATGTCAATTGAATTTCCTGGAATAAATGCACCCATTCCAGCATATGCAGATCAAAGACTTTGGGAAGTGGGGCATTCAAGTTCTGATCCATTTAGGCACCGATCACGCCATAGATCAAACCATTCTTCAGAAGCTACAGGCAGATGGCATCATCATGAACAGAGACAGTATAGGGATTTCATTAACGATGGGCCACCAGGTGTTGATTCCGTGTTTAGTCCATCCATGTCCAGTTATCCTCCAAGGTATGGTCATCATGACTCTAGTTACAGTTCTGATAGCCCTAGAGATCTGAGCCCCGCCTTAGGGAGGTCCAATTCCGATAGAGGGAGGACTGCTTCGGTATATGAAGATTTTGTAAGTCATGGTTCTTCATCCCACTCATCCTCGAGGAAACGTTCTTCACCACAGAATATTGGTTCAGCCAGATACCAGACTAATAACAGCCGGGATGACTATGACATGGACTATTCATATCGGGATTATTCATTTAGGAGTGAGTATGACAATGATCGCCATCGCCACCGTCGTAGTAGGAGGTAAATGGGGTAGCCATGAGTGTAACAGGGTAGCATCGATGTGATATTCTCTGTACAATACCTCCTGTCCTTCTCTTTTATTTTTTCATCTAGACTAGAACTGCACCTTCAATTCCTTTCTCCATCAACTAGAGGAGAAGGTTATGTACAGGGTATCAGTTTGTCTCACCTAGTATAAGATGTTATGTATCCATACATCGTCTGCAGTACTACTCCTGTGGGAGCCATTTAATAAATAAAAAAATTCGCATCCATCTTTATTGCTCTATGAAAATTGCGAATTGTCTGGGAATTTCTGGAAGACCTCGTGGATGTGACCTAGATTATCAGGACACCATACCAATCGAAGTCTAAGAAGGCTTAAAAAAAAAAGTGACCTAGATTAGCAAAGAAGTAAACCATGGTGAATGGTATGCTAAAGATGGCATAATACTCTTTTCACAGTTGCCCGATGATGGCGATGCATGAACTGACAGATTCTACCTATAAAATATGCAATGTATGGACTAGTAAAGCTAAGATATTGAAGAGAGCCGACAATACTTCTATAGAGTGCGGGATGCAAGAATGAATTACCATTGTGCTGAGTAAGAGTCATGGTAGTAGACATGGGAGAGATAAAGCTCATATCTAGTAAATTTAAGCTAAGCCGAACTATGAAGAAATGCATTTTGTTATTACCTATTGTTGAATGACCCAATTTGTAGATACAACTATTGATAGAGTTAAGCAAATCATGATTGGTTTGATTATAGAACTAAGAGTATCACTGAAGTAAACACCTTCTTGTTAATGGTATTTTTTTACTATTAAACGAGTTTTGTACTCTCAAGTGAACCATTAACCCTTTTTTTTATTTGAAACACCCATTTAAAGTCATTAGATCCGTAAGGAACAAGTGACCATGTTTTATTTTGTAATAAAACTATGAATTCTTCATCCATAGCCTCACACCATTCATAAGATTTTAAGGTCATTGTATGAGATGTTGGTTTATTAGTTGGACTTTATGATAGTGGGACAATTAAGATTGATGTTGTTTTCAAATGACTGAATATGGCTTATGTAAGGTGGGTTTTAGAAAGATAGGTTGTTGTGCCATATAAATATAATCTGGGTTTATAAATGTTTGAGGTTAACCTTGCTTGCATGGAATGGTTTATAGGTTGTTGATGCCATATAAATATAATCTTCTTATATCTCATATCGTGTTTGGCGAGTTAGTCGTTAGTCTAGGTTGACTCGGGTTTTTTCTTCAATATTGTTTTATAAAAAATAATATTTTTTCAATTCCAATGTTTAACATCAGATTATCAGGTTACAAGCTCGGCATAGGTGTTATTTCAGCTTCAGCTTAGTAGTTTTATGACCTTGCTGCAAGGGCGATGGTTCTTATTATTTCTGAAAATCCTTGAATTTATTAAATAAAACCCCTCACATCACTTCATGAAATGATAATTGAGAATTATTAAGAATTCGTGCATACGTTCCTTAATTGAAATGAAAAATAGGTTAGGGGCCCAACCACGATTGACCTTCAAAGATTAGGGATTTTTATGAGAATTGACCAAAAAATCAATGTTCATTGAGCAACCAAATCTATCACAAATCAATTTTACTCCCAGGTATACCTACATGTTGTCATCAAAATGATTGACAAACTGAAACTAAATCATTGATTATCCAATACTCTCTATCATAAGGTGTTCTTGTTCTTACAGATCATCGACTCTTCACTCTTCCTTGTAGTCGAAGTGGCATCATACAACCTAACAGGCAGAATAACTGAAAAAGAACACGGATTGAGATGGCAGTTTCTTCAAACCGTCATTCCTGCAAGGTGAAAAACACATTTTGATACAACCATTTTGGAAAATGTGGAAGATCGTATCCAGTGTCTAATACTCACTGGTCATTGCTACATCAAATGATCTACCTCGTTCTAAGAGATAAGAGCAGCTTCAAGAAAATCCTGAATCCTAACAAACCAAGACCAGGGGGGGAGAAAACTAGAGATCCCTTGCACCTGGTTTAAGACTTAAAATCATCATAACATTTAAATTTTAATACACACTACTTCACATCAAAGATCTCCTAACAGCAATCCTAAAAAAAAATTGGAACAATCAAGAATCCATTCAAGTCACCCAACTGGAACACAAGATTTACTATCATTATGTCGTCAAGAAAGTCCAGAGCTTTTTTCCTATTGAGACTTCACCAGGATGCATGGACTCTTCCTCGTCCCCGTCATCATCCTCATCTTCATTGTCATCTCTAGGGGTTTCACTTCTGTTCTCATCTGCAATACCATACTCCCCAGCCCCTTCTTGCGTTCCATTTATCTCTTCACTCAGTGCTGCATTCTCATCCATCTTTCTTGCACTGCCATCACCATCCAGAGTGTCCATAATGTTTGAACACTGCCCACAAAATTACATCACGTCAAATGGAAGTGAGAAAAGAAACACTATTGCTTCTCGCACAATGTTCTATAATCATTATCCCAGAGAAAATGACATCAAGAGCATGTTTGTTGGAACTCACCCTTACAAAGTGCGTGCTTTCACCATTCTCACTGGCAGCCCCTGCAGAAGCTGCTTGAGTACTTCTCAATAGATTTCCATCCTGTGGACTGCTAACACCATCATCCTCTTTCTCCTTTTCATTGTTCAGGTTGGATGAGGCTTTAGCAGTTACGACGGCGACTCCACTGACAGCCATCAAATAAATCCATTTATTAGTGGCCAGCAATGCTACAAGAAATTGTATGAATACTCGTAAAAACAATTATGACAAGGCCCATTAAGCTATTTAACCACGGGATGAAATTATCACACTTTTGTATGCATCTAAATGAAATGCAGATCTTCTCTTTCCTTAATAGATTTGAACCACTAAATACAAAAGGCAGCCTCTTGGATAAGTTTACACCAGTGAGATGTTATCCTTGAAATATTTCCACCTACTGAAAAAAAAGGCAGCCCCCTTGGATTGGTTTACAACAGTCAAGGATTACAGACACAACACGGAATTTCTCAAACTATACATCATCAGATGATTATTGAGGAAACTGATACAACTCTACAAGGGTGAATAGGTAATTTCCCTTATGAAGTGTCATGCTTTATACGGCTTTCCAGTCTACTTGGAATTTAGTAAAGGTCTATTTGGAATATAATGAACAAGAAAACTTACAGTTTGCGTCGCCGAAGATTATATTGTGTTTGGCCTTGAGTTTGATTGGGAACAACCTTTTGCCGTCTCTTCCTGCGATCACCAGCAGTGACACTATCAGAATGACCTTCACTGTCATCTCCGTAACGGTCACTCACTGAAATTTGAGATGTCTGAGTTCGATTCCGCTTCCGAGCACTTCTTGGAGCTCCTTTATCAACAAGACTTGATTCATCACGGCTTTCTGACTTCAGATGGCCAGAATCTTCAGCCTCGTTAAGTTCGAAAGCATCCCCAAGGAGAGCTTTGGCATCCTGGACAACTGCCTTGACAGATCGTGTTCTGCTAACTCTAGGCCTACCCCTTTTACGAGGTTGGGGATCATGCTTTAATCCAGAAGGTTGGGAATCTTCCTGAATTTCTAGAGCTGTGCCATTATTGTTGTTCTGATCATTAATCAGCAAATCATGTCCAGCTTCAACCTCTCTGATGCTTGTATCAGAGAGCACCCTCTGGGCATCAAGCGAATCATTGACAATTGCAAAAGATAGTTCTTGTTCATTTTCAGTAAAATCTAATCTTTTTGACATTTCTTCTGCATTAACCTGTGCACCAGATAGGGGTGTACCATCAGTCAAATTTTGCAAAGCAGCAGGCTCAATCTTTTTACCAGCAGAGAACCTGAGTATCTTTGATGTGCACTTGCGCAGCCAAGAAACTGGAGATACAGAATGAGCTTGAGTGGGAGATATGTCAATGTCATGCTTCTCAGAAGCAGCCAGATTTCCATCATCTCCGGTCACATGATTATTAAACAGCTTTGATGTAGGTAGGGTGTCAGATTTCTCAATTTCTAGTGAAGATATCAAATCAGAAAGCACAAACTCAGAGGTCAACTCGCCACAGTTTTTGCAACCCTTGTTTTGTTCAACAAATACAATGAAACGCTCTCTCTCTTTTATGAATTGCTCCCTGTGGTCCTTCAACTTTCTACTAAGATCGCCCAGCTTATCAATATCTTCTCGCATTTCAAGTTGCTGCTCTTGAAGATGCCTTTTATTTTCATCAACTTCTTGCTTCTCTTTCTCTATCCTAAGCCTTTCCAATTTCATATCCTCCATTTCTCTTCTAGCTACATCTCTTAAGAAATTAATATTCTTAACTTCTCTCTCTTTCTCTTCCTCAAACAGTTTCTCCTTCTCTTGCAAAAGCCTGTCCATCTCCTCCTGCCTTTTTTGCAATTCATTCTCAAGCTCAGTCTTATGCATCTCGATGCTATGTAGCATCTGGTTTCTCTCATTTTGAGCTTTCTCAGCCATCACAGACTGGTCATGCTCCATTGTGGCCTCAAATGATTCCTTGGCCACTTGCAAAGCTTCCAGCTCTCTTTTTACATAGTCTTCTGTTGCCTTTCTTTCATTTCTTATTCTTTCTTCTTCAGAGAGTCTATGTTTTTCAAATTTTTCTTTCTGTTCACAAATGCTCTTCAACTCTTTCTTAGTCTCGGCCCTTTTTTCATCCAGATCTTCCCACTCTCTCTCAAAATTCTGCTTTTGCTGCTTTAAATCATCAACCTCCTTCAAAAGCAGCTCTTCCTGAAGCCTACATTTATTTATTTCCTCCTTGAGCTCAGCTTGCAAGCGGGCATACTCAGATCGCTCTTCCTCGCTCACTTTGAGACGCTCCTTCTCTTCATGGATTTTCAAAAGCTGTTCTTCATTTGAAGCCCTGGTTTTTTCCAGTTCAGCTTTAAGATTTAGAAAAACCTCTTTGGCAGATTTCAGTTGGTTATTCTCTCCCTCCAAATTCTTCTGTTCAGATATGATGGCCTTCTCCCTCTCCTTCAGAGATTTTGACTTTGATTCAAATTCATTCTCTTTCTCCTTAAGCTTCTCCAGTTTCTTATCCAATGCCTGCTCCCGTTTTGCAACTTTCTCTTCCTTATGTTTGATTTCAGTTTCCCTCTTTTCTACCTCAATTACCTTGTTTTTGAGATCATCATCCAAAGATTTCTTCTTTTGCTCAGCTTCCAACTCAAATTCATGCTTCTTCGCATCCAAAATGGCATTGTGTTCATCAGTTAGTTTCTTAATCTCAACCTTTGGATGTCCCATGCAAAAGGAAAATCAAATAGAATGATAAGTAACAGCTAATTATATTAAAAAAAGGGAAAATGATAATTACAAATGTGATCTTTAGTGATCAAACAGCAAAATTCTAGATTAGCGGACCATTCTGAAGGTTTAATTTGGAAGTTTGTGTAATCTGATAAAAAGATGCACAAGAAAAATTCAACAGATATAGAGAAGTGTACTCTAATAAGAACATGCACAAGAATGATCAACAGATGTAGGGGAAAATGATGATAATACACACACATCACCAAAACCTTGCTCAAATTGGAAGATCCAGAGAAAAATTCTTATTGGAATATCTAGATCAATTATGGTGATTTATCGTTTGCTGAACCACTAAGGATCCAATCTGATTGTCATTGTGTGACTTATCATTTACTTGTGGCATAGAACCAGAACAACATGCATGTAGAGCATTTAAAACATGTCATCATATGAGAACACCGAAAAAAAGTATCCTGCGTAGACTCACTCTCTCTCTCTCATTTAGCTTTTCTTCTAGCACACGTAACTCTACTTCTTTCACCTCTAATTTCTTTCTTGTAGCATCAAATTCCTGCACAAATCAGACAGATAAATTAGAATATACATTTATTACTGATTCAATAACAGAACACGATGATGAAAAAACATGCCTTTTCCTTTATAGTTAGAGTAGTGAGCCGGTTACTAATATCATCTTCTTTCCTCTTCAAAATTGAGTTTGCCTCCTCGATCTTCTTATTTGCCTCTTCAAGATCCTTCTCTTTCTGCTTAAGTATCCTATCATTTTCATTTGCCCTTTCTTCTCTTTGGTTAATAATTCTTTGACTCTTTGATAGCCTATCTTCTCCTTCTTGTAATTTCTTCTCCCATTCTTGCAAGTCCTCCCTTTGCTTAGAAAAAGTGGTCTCGTACACCTCTTTCCTGAGAGAAATGTAATGTCAGCAACATAATTAACATGTGAACAATTTGAACTCTAGTCATACTGAAGAGTGCAGACAAAGAAGGGAGGAAGCAGATTCGTTAGTAATTAGTAAAGGCAAAGTAATTGAGCATACTCTGCAATGAAGGACAAGCGCTCCCTTCGAAGATCCCTTTCTCGAGATTCCACATCAAGCAATTTCCTCTGAATCTCAGAACTCTTTCGGCTCACTTCTGCAAGCTTGGCATCAGCAGCACGCAATTTTGCCTCTACCTCCAGAGACTTCTCTTCAATACTCGTAACTAATGCATTTGCTTCAGCCAGTTTTGAATCGGCTGTAAATTTAAGGTCTGCATTTTCTGAACGCATATCGCGCACTGCCTTCTCTAACTACATCAACCAAAAAATTCACAGATTACTCAGAGATTCAAGGCAGAAAAGTAGAAGAAATTTGTCATTAAAAGGCACCTTTACACAAGCAGAAGAAATAAAATCACAAATTTGCACAAGTAGTGAGGGCAATTTAAAACTTTTAAACAATGCATGATAATGATAACATTATCTAGAGCAGGAAAAAGTAATCTCAAAGTCGAACTTGAGCTGTTCATTTTACCCCTCGTTGGAGAATTTTTCACCACAATAAGAGGAAGTCAAGGAAATCACCATGGAGATAAAATATCTGGCAAACCTTCTTGCATGATATCAGCAATGCAAGTCATTCTCCAGGGCTTATCAACATTCTACCTTAGGGAGTTTCTAATTTAACAGATGCTAACCCTTAACATTCCCTATGATCAGAGTAAGTTCATTTGTTCAAGTGATCAAGGGAGACAGATTATGCATGACAGCAGTCTATTTAAAAAGCAAGTGAATTCTGTTAAAAATATTCATTTATAATATCAAAGAAAGACATTATTATCTTACATCAAGCACACATTGTTTCTCAACACCCAAGGCCCTTCTCAAATTCTCTTCCTGCTTTTCAGCATCAGAAAGTGCAATCAAATGTGCAGCTTGTTCCCGTTTGACTGCTTCCTTTGCTTCTGTAAATGCTTGCACGAGCTCTTCATACTTAGAACCCCACTCCTTCTTCTCAATCAGGAGAAGCCCCATATTGTACTGGTACTCGAATAACTGGGATACAGATCAGCAGATAAAATGAGCAGAACAGTATAAAGGCATCCAACTTCCAGTCAAAGAAAGACTGTCTTTAGCTGTTAGAAACTTGCATTGTGTGGTTATGCAGTCTAAGTCTATATAAAGTAGCTAGGACTTTACCTTATGACTTATTCTACTTCTTAAAGATAGCAGAACAGTGAATTCAACAGCCCCACAACTTGTTGTCTAACCACATCTTTTAGTTTCATAGAGTGCCATTTAAGTCTGTTGTTTAAAGGTTTTCCTAGAAAGGGTACAAGTTAGGAAAATAAAGTCTTTTTCTCCCTTTGATTGCATAATTAAATGCTTTGATTGAGTTCTACATGTTCATTTTAAAACACTCTCTCTCCCTTTATCTGTTCACTTTTTACTCTTTTTCTGAAGCAACTAGTTGTTGCCAGAAAATCTACAAGTCTTTTTTTCAATCAATATATCAGATTTCTACACCAAAGTTCATTTACCACGCATATACATACCCTGAACAATCACAACATTCCTTATTGGTTCAAACTCTAATTCCCAAGTTTTAACCAATACAAACACAGAAAAGATTGTTTGAATCAGTTCAACTTCAACTCTGCATTGATTTAGATGCATAAATGCAACTATACAAGCAGGCCTTGGAGAAAAATATTTATGGACACGGTATCAGAATTATTAAGATCAATTTCATTTGCTTAATTCAACAAATTTATTCAATAAAGCAAGAATTACATGCAGATATTTGACATTGAACAGTTGATTTAATCTAGCTGTCTCATCTCTCTTCTTTCTGTGGTAAGAGGAGGCCAGAAGTGGTTGAATTTCAAATAAATGAAGACTTGAAATCAAACTGCTTCCATTCAACGCTACAAGCAGGAAGCAAAATCTAACAGAATCTAAATTTGCCACCCAGAAACATAAATAATGATTGCATTTATGACTCCGAGGAGCTTAGAGACAGCAATTGATGTAAAACGTGCAGTAAGCACTCTTAACGATTTACCAACTTTGAACTCCACTTTCTTGCTAATCAAAATGGCATACGCAGACATTACACAACAGCCACAATCTGGTCACAGTACCACATCCAAATCAAATATCAATAGTTTCCTATAGCACAGTGAAAGCAGGGGAGGAAAATCAAAATACACAACTTACTATTCTGCGTCCCCACCATCCAATCTACTATTACAAAGTAATTCCATCAACTAATTCACCACTATTAGGATTAACCAAAAATCCTCCAATAAAAACCCACCTGACTATAAACACTAGAAAAAAAGTAACAAACTTCATACTCTATGAGCACTAAAAGCAAAATCTAAAACCCCCCATCAAATTCAAAGAGAACCCAACTACAAGAAATGAAAAAAAAAATCTTTGAAACAAAACAGAAGGTGAAAAAATTAACGAGACCCAAAACCAGAAACTAACCTCATTCTCAAGCTTTGAAACCTTATCCGCCAAATCTTCACCGTCCGAATTGGGTCGCACTCCATTAGGCGTCACTTGTTCAACAAAATCCACACTCTTCCCCTTCGGATCCGACCCGGACTCGCTTCCATTCTTTTGACCCGCTTCGCTTCTTGGCGTCAACGACCACCCCGACCACACTTTCCTCTGTGGCGTAAGCATCAGAATTGCCCCTCTAGCTTCACTAAATCTATAAAACCCAAATTTATAAAGGCCCTAGCAGTGAAAGAAGCCCTGTGATTTCTACAGATTTGAGGTTTTGGAACTGAGAATCATAAAAAAGACTGGAAGTTTGAAGGTTGGGAGTAACAGAGGGACAGAGAAACCCTAGAATTGGAAGAGGAATTAGGGATTATTATTATTTGAATTGAAATTGAAAAACACGAGACCGGACGCGAAATAGGAGTGAGTAAATTCCGGCGGAATGTTGCTTTGGAGTCCGGTAACGTCTCTAAAACGAACTTTTCTTTCTTCCCTTCTCTCTCCACAACTTTATCTCTTATTTCTTCTCCCTCTAAGAAAAAATTTTGAGCCCCCACTCTATATTTTTTGTTGTTGTTGTTCTTTGGCGTCTGCTTTTGTGTGATCCACTCACGTTCCCTTCTTTTATTCTCCTCCTTTCCCCTTTTTTTAATAAATAATGGACCCCACCGAACTCATTTCTTATCCAAATTACCGTTTAACCCTTCATATTTTTCAGGTTACGCGAGGGCGGTTTGGGGATTCGAAAGGTGATTTCTGGATTCGGAGCGTGGGGATCAGATATAGTGACGGAAATGCCCACGGTTTGGTGGCTGGGAGTGGAGGTGATGGAAGGGTGATTTGGATATTTGAGGGGGCTAGAGAGAGGAGGAGATAGAAGAATATGCGACTGCATGATGGCATGGAAATGCCACGGTGTTTTAGAGCTGTTATGAGTTAAAAGGAAATGGGGAAAGAGAGAAGCGGCTTCGGCTTGGACTTCGGCTTCGGCTTCGGCTTGAAGATAAGCATCTATTTTGTCCCACATGAATTTCAAGGCCAAACACATGCATGCACACATCATCATGCCTAAACTGTACACTTGGAGTCTTTACAAGACTGAAAAGCATGGACCCACCGCCCCTTTCTCTCCGCTGGGAAAAAAAAAGTTAGGGAAGGCGGTGTGTTTCCAAGGAAGGACACAGGTAGAATTCCTGTGATGGACTGTTTATCAGTGTAGTTATGGTTATTTAAAAAATATTTTATTTTTTAAAAAAGTATTTTTAATATCAATATATTAAAATAATTTAAAAATACTAAAAAGAATAATTTATAATAAAAATATTTTTAAAATATAGTGTGACACATCCTAAAAGACCACAGCTTACATGAGATGTACTTTGGGTAAAGTATGATAAGTATTGATTAGTGCTTATGCTTTTACTAGAAAGATAAGGGAGATATAATATGATTTTATTCTCGTGAGAGAGAAGGGCTATTAGAGATACACATGTTAAAATTAGTAATGTTTGATTGGAGGAGGATTTTTTTATGAAAAGTTGTTTGTTTTATTATTTAGTTTTATTTTTTTCTAGTTTAGGAAAAAAAATATTTTAGTTACTAATTATATTTTTCCTATATTTTTTAGATTTTTATTGTTTTTTTCTTTATCGTTCATGTTTCCTATTTTGTTCATGTTAGTTTTTGATTAGGGTGATTACAACATTGAAACTGAATGTTTTGAAGAGTCTAGTTTATTCGTGGATTGAAATGGGGATGTGTGGCACGTGCTTGAGAATAGTTTTAAATAAAGTTGAAGAAATTAAAACGACACCATTTTAATTAATAAAATTAATCCAGGCCAGACCCTTGAGAAACAAAAGTGTTAATTAAGAAAACTCGCCGCAGCCAGGGTTTGACAAAGAGACAAAGCAAGCAGCCAAAGTGTACATTTATTTCTTTTGACGACGGCAACGTAGACTCGTGTTTGGCTTTGAATACACATCAGAGAATGTTTAAGGTAATTCCACAGGAAAGTGGAGTCAACTTTCTACTTTCTCGTCGAATACCAAGCTCAGAATTTCAGCACTGTCCATTCAATCCTACATGGGGAAGAAGGATTGAAAAAGAAGTAAAAGTTTCCCCCCACTCCGATGCAATTGATCCTCAAATGGGGGCATAAGACGTCAGAGATTGGGATTTATCCTCAAATATTTGAAGGAAATTAATCCAAAATCAACCATTATCTTAGGAAATTAATTGACATGTAATTGTCTGATTAAGTGCATATTTGGGAGTGTGGTTGGGGTTGTTTTTTAAAGTTTTTTTCGTTAAAAAATGTATCAAAATGATATTTTTTTTATTTTTTAAAAATTATTTTTGACATCTGCACAAACATTAAAAATTAATAAAAAATTTCATTTTTTTCAAAAATAATTTTCAAAAACACTCTTAAACACAACCATCTATTAAGTGGTCAAGCGATAAGAGTCTGTTCTTATTGTCGTATCGTCTTAGGTTCGAGAATATGATTGATAATATGATAATTACTATAAACTTACATTATTATAAAGAAATCGAAGTGCACGCAAACTGATCCATATATTAATAAAAAAATTGACCTTTTGGGCTGTTTTTTTGTCTTCTCGAGTGCATTTTATGTTTATGGCCTGTTTGGGAGTACAGTTGCGGTAGTTTTTCAAAATATTTTTCGTCTTGAAAGACATTAAAATGATTTTTTTTATTTTTTAAAAAATATTTTTAACATCAACATGTTAAAATAATCTAAAAACATCAAAATATATTCATTTTAAATTAAAAAAATAATTTTTAAAAAAACACAAGTGAAAACACACTCTCAAACGGGGCCTAATACTTGTCCCCAACGTCTTGATTAGTTTTCTTTTACAAGACAAACCTGTGCACATGAGCAGGGTCACAGGAGAAGGTACTCAATAAAAAAAGGCACACAACATTCTTAATCTTAGTTCATGCCTCATGTCTTCATCATGCAAGCTGTCAGTTCTTCTTTTTTATGCTTATTCCACCATTTAATATTCATTTTAATGGCAGGGAAATGAGAGTTCACATGATGCTGTCAAAGGAGGAAGAAGAAGAAGTGAGAACCTAGCCAGTGACAGCACCATGGTAGTGGGCTACACAGTTTTGTTTCTAGAATCTCTCATGTCTCTATACTAGTTTGCGTGCGAATCCATTCTAATCAATAGCAAGAACTGTACTCAACACAAGACTTGTTTCTCCTATGATGTTTAGTCCTTAAACTTCTTGACATCATGGCCCAATGATGGGAAAGAAAAGAGCTGAGTCAATGCCAGTGATCATGAGTTGTTTTTTTACCATATAAAATAAAATAAAAATTTTAATAAAATAATATCATGTTTAGAAAAATAATATATTATAAAATATTATAATCAAAGTTTTGATATAACTTTACCATAGTAATCATATCAGTTAAAAATTAAGTTGTTAGATAAGACTCCAGAATATGATTTATATTATTTTTTAATACATTCTCTCAAGTAAAAATTATTTGTACTTGAAACTTACACGAGTTCACACTATTTTATACTTGTTTTTTTATCAAATAAAAAGTATATCATGCATAGATTTGAATTCGTGATCGCATGATCAATTAGGTTCTGATACAATTTTAAGTAATTATCTCACCTAAAAGTTTAAACTCAGCGCTCACGAGCTCGAATCTCACTAATCTCATTTTATTTAATAAAAATCAAACATTTAATAATGTGTGTCGCGACAGCGGTTTTTGACGCGCTTCACGCCCGCCATTCCCGGTTTATACAACATGCTGATATCGACGTCACCTGCCAATATCATTAACTATTCCGAAATTGAATAGTTAATCAAGTTTATACATCATGTCGATATCGACGTCACCTGCCGATATCATTAACTATTCCAAAATTGAATAGTTGATCAAGTTTATAATTCATACCGACTAGCTTGTTTCTTTTACACACAAACACACACACACACACACACACACATATATGTTTTTCCATCCCCTAAACTTTCCTTTACCCGTTTCCTTTTCCTCGCACCAAAATTATATCTTATATTTCAATAACTGGTAAAGTAAGTAATATTATATAAAGAGAATATAGGTACCAAGTACCCACTTGCTGTGAATGTTCAACTTGCGTTACCTTGTTGTTGTTGTTGCCCTTCACCCGCGGTTCTTCTTGAAACCACAATTACCCACCATTTATTTATTTATTTACATTAATCCCCATATCACACACAACAACAGTAAAAATGGTAATAATATTCATTTCCTTTTTTTCCAATTCTTCTCTTTCTCACTTATATTCCCCATTATCATCCTTTAATTTTTCAACTCATTTGTAGTCCAAATAGAACATCATGAATTCAATTTCTTATCACCCTTTATTTTCTTTTTTTATTTTCAGAAGATCAATACACACTTTATGAAGGGAAAGGGACAATTTTTTTCTCTCCTTAACATGGCTAAATTTTTGATATTTTCTCAACTTGGCCGAAATTGTCAACACATGTGACAACTTGACCTCGCCTTAGAGTTTTACCCATATCTGGAGTTCCAGAACTCCAAATTAGACGGGATTGGATTCGTTGGAAAGCTAACTCTACCAGCTACAACTTCTATGAGGGATCATACCTGAATTATGTGTTTTTCAGGTCCAAATATCCCTAAGAAATAGGGAAACGAAACTGTCCTGTTTTTGAGAAAAAGAAAGTATCTCCAATTCATCTTCAATCTTTGATTTCTCATCAATAACAACCATGTCTTTCCTTTAATCATGAAATCCTACTCATTTATGCATTCCCCTAACATTTTGTGCTAGAAACCCTAATTCCCAATTCAAAAACAATCAAGAACTTAGAAATTGAAGTTAATTTCTTAGAAATTAAAGTTAGAACTCCTTACTTGGATGAGATCTAACAATTTTGGAGGAATCTAGCCTTCTTCTCCTTCAAAATACCCAGCCACTCTTCCTCCTTTCTTCTCCAATTTCTTTACTTTCTCTTGTTACTTCTCCACCCAATTGTGCTCTTTCACTTTAGAAATCCAAGGCTTGTATGGGTTTACAAATTTTGGGTGTTTACTCTTGATTTTTATGGGATGAATTTCGAAATTCTCCTCTCCTCTCTACTTTGTTTCAACTGGACATAGCTGAAAAGAGAGGGTATTTATAGTCCCGTTTTTTTCCCCTAAATTTTGTATAATAATATCATCTTAATTATACCTACCATTTTTCTTTTCCTTTGTTTCATCTTAATCTCTTACCTTTATGTATAGTTTATTCTCGGGTTTCACATCAACGCTCGGATGGACTTGTCATAATCTGTTTTTATGAACTACGTGAATTTTTCAGGGGCTATGTCTGAATTTTTATGAATTTTTCTACCTTGTATTGCAGAATGAAAAGGTGTTTGTAGGACCTGATGATCACAATCTACGCTAAAACACACAGATATATAAATTAAATTAAGGTCATAGCAGCAGCAAAGGCACCCAAATCTTCTTATTGGTGTGCAGCAGGCATAAGCTTGACTTCGAAAGGTCTTTCGTTGTTTGAAGGCTTCCATAGTGACACTAACACTCAAGAACACATAGTCATAAAGAGCTAGAATAAAGCACTACTATGGAGTTTTGCTTTCTGGGTTTGTTAATTCTTTGATGATGGTTACTGGGATTGGTCCGAAAGTCATGGCAGTGAAGGACTAGAGATTTACACAACATGTCCGAGTTTAAACAAGAATATACATCTCTTGTAAGAGTATGTGACAACTAAAATTTTACTCATTCAACTAAGTCTACAAAATATATTTATCATAGAATCTAAAAAAAAGGGTTATTGGGACTGATCTCAGTGAATTTCAATTTATAGTTGTTTAGTATGTATTCTAACTTATTGTAATGGAAATAGACACACCCATTTGTTTAATTAATCTTATTAATTGTGGTCATTATATTCATGTTAATATTCTAAATTTAGGGGATCTCTTTGAGCTATTAATTCATCATTATTTATTAAATTGATAAGTTATGGAGACCAAAATTAATAGTGTTGCACTAGTAGGAACTGGTGTTGTGTTGTACGTTCAAATTATTTTTCTTGTGTAAAACAAATAATGTTTATATTTTGTAAATATGTTTTAAGAAAGAAAAAAATTGCAGTCATAGACCGATCAAATAAGTTAGTATTATTTTAATTAGACTATAAAATAATAAGTAAAGACAACAAATTGACCAAATTTAAAAACAACGAGCCATAAATCCACACTCCGTCGCAGGGATTAGAAATTTTCTTGTCTAGTTTTAACACATAATTTTTTATTTTTTATTTCGTTTTTTTTCTTTTATTTTTTAGTTTGGTTTCGATCCCTTGATTTTCTCGGTCCTTCTAAAATAGTTTTAAATTTTTTGTTAGTATCAATAAACCTTTGCTCTTAGTTTAGATTTTTATTTTTTATTGTTATTTATGTTTGTATTAAATCCAACTCGCATTGAAAAAGCATAGCAAGTTTAGATTTGGTGGTGTAAAATGAGAGAGAAACTATTTCTTATACATGTATAGTTAAACGAGAAATGTTTGAAGCACAACCACAAATAACTCTTATGTTTTGTCTTATTTGAGACTACAAAAGTTATTTTACTGTGTGCTAAAAAAAGTAAAATTAGTGGGACACCCCCACTAACAACTCTCGATTTTTGTCTTATTTGAGGGTATTATGATTATTGTACTATGCACAAAAATGAAAAAAAAATAGAAATACCTCTCATACTATGATATTATTTTAAAAATATTTTACATAATAAAATGCATATGTAAAAAGTTAATATATATTTTTAGAACTTCTACGACATCGCACGCACCATTCGAAATATGCATAAACTTTGAAATTGACGTCACGCCCGGAGACACTCACAACACCACGACAGAAAATATAATTAAAAATTAGTAAATTATCAATACACCCCTATAGTCAACTCTTGGAATTTGTCTTATAGGGGGTATATATGTACTTATACAACTCGTGGTGCATATCAAAGGAATTAATAAAAAAATTAAAAGAATAAGTGCTAAAATGAAACACAAAAATATATAATTAATTCCAATTAAAGGATAAAATGAAACAAACCAAAACTCCGAGACCAAAAAACAATAAAGAGATTTTAAAAATTCAATACAGTGCAATTGTTGAACAAATTAAAAAATAAGGACTGAAATTAAAAGTAGCATATATGACCAATTTCAATTGGAGGACAAAATTAGAACAGATCTAAATTTGCATACCAAAATTATTAAAGAAACCAAAAACAAACCAAAAATCAAAAGATGAATGACCGAAATGAACCTTATTGTATATAATCAATTTCAATTGAAGGGCATAATTGAAAAAAATCAAATTTTCCATTGAACAATCGGTAAGCAAAATGAAATCAAAAGATCAGGGATCGAAATGAAATGCATACCAATACGAGGGTTTGTCTTGTACTTTCCAGCGACAGGGGAGAGAAAAGAGGGGGGAAAAGAAAAATTGTCCACCGATGTTTACACGATCACATTTTAATGCCCCACACTGCGCGTGGAGGTAGATGACATGGAGACGAACTAGGAAACACGACGGACAAACAATTTTCTCCTTTTGAGAACACTGCATGCGCTGTCTGAAAGATGCATGTAGGCAGAACACTGCAGACGCCTCCGTATGACGCACCTGCAGTGTCCCGAGAAAAGAAATAATAAAAAATTGATCAATTACCCATACACCTTTAGACCCATAAATATCTACAAAAAAATTGGGTGTGAAGGTACTTAACTAGCCCCCATTTCAAAGGATGGTACAAATCCAGAAATATCATCCATGTCCCCTGAAAAAATTCGAAAATATCCCTGATCCTGGGGGTTAAAATTTTTCAATTCTAGGATAAAATGATAATTTTACTGTAACAATTAATAGTAACCTAAGTCTGTGTGAACAATAAAAATCTGCATAGTAAATGTGGGACATATTTTATTTTAGAGTTAATATGTAGGTTTTATAAAGCCCCCCCCCCACCCCAACCAAATTCATTAATATATTAAATACAATTTTATTTTATTTTGAAATAATATTATAGCATTTTCTTATAATATTAAAAAGCTTTTTTATACCTCTTTATGTTTATTTCTTTTTATTTCTTTTCTTTTCTATGAATATTTATTTTAGTTATCATATAATTTCCCATGCCAACAAATGTATAGTATATTGTTTTTGTATATTTAGATCAAAATATTATTTTTTGGGAATTATTTTTATAATTCTCATATAAAAAAGGAGAGAATTAGTAAGATAAAAAATAATAGTTAGATTTTTATTTATTCTTATTTTAAATCATTTAATTTCCTATATTCTTTCGCTTTCAATATTTATCCAATAAAGAATATAGTTTTTAAAAAATAAATAAAATAAAGAGAAATTATATTAGAAAAATAATGTTCTTTTATATATAAATTTTAAATTTTTATTTTTTAAAATAATATTTTTATTTTTATATAATCGAATAAAAATATATTAATACACTTCTATTTCTTAATTTATTATTTATTCAACAATAATTTATTTATTTATTTATTTATTTTATTAAATAAAAGCAAGTGCTTTTTATTGTACAATTAATTCTTTTATAATTCTAAAAATGAGGATTAGTCAATTGGTTTAATCTAAAATAAATCAATATATTTATTATTATTATTGAATTTTGTCCGAAACTTATAAATTACAATACAGATAAAGTAGTACTTGCTCATGTTTTCCAATTATTATAGTAGGTGGAACAAATACATACTTATCCTGCAATTTCATTACACAGTGGGACAGGCCATCATCAGACCATCAAAGAAGAAAACCAAGAAGCCTTTCACCACCATTGAAGTCAAAAAGAGAGAAAGAAAGACGGACTCTTTGCATCTATCCGCATGTACTGTTTTTACTTTCACAAAGAAACAAGAAAGCATCAATCTTTATTGAATTAAGTTTTGAGGTCATGGCAGCAGCAGAGGCCGCCAGATCTTCTTCAGGTAGTGTTGGAGGGGCATCAGCTGATTCCTATGTAGGTAGCTTGATTAGCTTGACTTCAAAGTCTGAGATTCGTTACGAAGGCGTTCTTTTTAACATCGACACTCAAGAATTAACCATCGGCTTAAGAAATGGTAATCATTTCCATTTTTATTTTTCTGGGTTTTCTTTTCTTTTTGTGGGACTTTGGTTTCTGGGTTTGTGTTTTTAGGGTGTTGAGACAGGGATTCTTTCAATCTTTTATTTTTTGTGTGTCAATGTGATTTTGTGACGTGGGTCGGAGCTTTGGAGTGCTTTGCCTTTTGGTTTAGTCATTTATGTATGGATATGGATGTTAAAATATTAATTGTATTTAATACTGGAAGGTTCGTTTCTACTTGGGTGATTTTCTACTGGGAAAATTTTTTTTGGGAGCCCAGTTCAATGTTGTTTGCTGAATGGGAAATGGTAAAAGATATTAGCATCAAAACATAGCTATTTATCGGAAGAATAGATGTTGTGTTGTCGAACTAATGCAGCTATGGTTATAGAATATGCTTCATGGTCTTTAGTATTAGTCATTTTTGTTAATGATTCACGGTGATAACTATTATTCAACGAGAGTAAGGATGCCATGATGGTAAGAAGAAAGAATGAAAGGTACGGCATAGCACTCTTGTGCAATCCTTACAATTTTCAATAGTGTAATGTCTTAATTGGAAGGAACTGTTGGTTTTGTAAGTTCTGAAATTCCGTTGATAAACTAGTTACACATTAACTGCTCCATAGAATGTCACTGACGTTTGCATATAACATAGATCTAAGTTTGGAAAGAGAACAAAACTGGACCAAGGGACTGTGCATCATATCTCACTTCTTTTTCCAGGAGTTACATTTTATGAATGATTTGATGAATTTGTATGTAATCTGGAATAAGTTCTCATCCAAAGTAGATCATAGAATCTATCTCTTATCAAGGTCAAAATGTTTTTTAGAATCCCTTTACACAGGATAACAGCATTGTTTGTAACAGTTGTGTGTGGGTGTTTCATCTCTCATTTCTGGTCGTAACATTGGTATTCTTCACTCCCATCCCAACAAAATTGCTTATTTGGCATCATTTTGTTAGATTTCTCTTCCACACCAGTGGAGGCAAGACATACTGGCAACTTGCATTCCATTTATATGGTAGTGTGTTAAACATTCAAAGGCCTAAAGCATTCTCATGCCACACAAGTTTTTAAAATTTTAAAATTTGGTTTTTAATTCTTTTCCAATTCTGACTTCTGGTGTCTTTTATACTCACATCTTGATGAAGTCATCAAAGCCAACCAGGAAGATGTCCATCTCTTGATTTTATGGTCATTTATTTTAGTTTATGCTGTTTTTCTACATGTTTGTGTTTCTTTCTGCTTTCCTTTTCACGAGGATCACTACTTCACCTTGGAATTAGTTACTAATATACCTTTCTTTTCATAAAACAGCAATTGGAGATGCCCTTAGGCATTCCATTTTCAAGTTTACTTGTAATTACTAATTAAGTTATATTCTCGTTTAAAATTTGCTAAACCAACCATGAAGCTGTTTCACCTCTCACCTCTCTTTCTAAGCTACTAGTCCATTGTTTCCCTTACATTAATGGCCAAAGAAAGGTGTTTTCCTTAAATTATCTCTTCTTTGCAGGCAAAATAGCAAATTTTGAAAAGTTAAACACTCAATGAGAACCAATTATTGTTTTGGTGGTAGGACAGCAACTGGCAGTCTGACACAAACAAATTTGTCTAAAGAAATGTATTGCATGATAAGTTATTATGAGCACAATTCAAGTTGCTTCAGTCTCTTAAACATGCTGTGTGCTTGTCTTGTGCCCTTTTTGCTTCTATAATGTAATTATTTATAGGAAAAAACGAAACCCTATCCTAATGCTAGATAATATTGCTACACATACGCAGATATCACATCATTTTCATATGAAACCAGTGATATTTCCCTAACATAACAATAGCTTTTGTTGATTTTATTCCTGCTGAAACACCCTCTATTGTTTTCACTTTACCATACACATTTTTTGATAGAAAGTTTTATACTTGTGCTGGACCATAATGTGGAAAATTTGGGTCACAATCTTCTTTGTTTTGTGCTAATCCTAATTTAAATTGCTATAGCAGCAACCACATTTTTCTAGAATCTATGTGATTTAATATTTTATCAGCCACTTCAACTTTCTTGTATTTCTGAGGATAATGAAATTGTGAGTCTCAAAAGATATTTAAAGTTAATCTTTGGTTATAAGTTCTGCTTTCAAGTTCTGTATTTATTCCTTCTCTTTCTTCTGGTTACTTTTTAAAGATGCAGAGCATATCTTTTGGTTCTAAATCACGTCACTTAAATTTGCAGTAAGATCATTTGGAACTGAAGGGCGTAAAAAGGATGGTCTACAAGTTCCTCCAAGTGATAAAGTTTATGAGTTCATACTCTTCCGAGGAACTGATATCAAGGTATACTGATTATCTGCAATGAGAATCATATGCTGTGCATATGAAAAACTGAAGTCTGGACTAGGTGTTAAGAACCTCGTTCTGGGAACATGCATAATATGTATTATGATCATCCTTGCTATCATTGCTCATGCTTGATTTCTTCTTGGATAAACTGCCTGTATTAGACCATACAGTTTGGAACTAGAAAACATGCATTTTTATTTTTTGAGTCCAATATTGTTGTCTCCGGTCATTCCTGCACCTTTTTCAAAAGATTGACCGTTTATCAACCACACACTTTGGCATTGTATGGATGGTCTGATATGAGGCATACAACTTTGAACTTGTCAGCCACAGACAGACAAGAATTTTTTTCATGGCTGAGTTTTTTGACACCATGTTGCTAGTTGTGATGGTTTTGTACATCTTTTATTTACATTCCAGATGCAGTTCTTGCTTAGATGTGCTAGGCTTGATTTTGAGCATGAATTCATCAACCATGCTTGCTTGACCTGGACAGGGATTATATACTTTTTAAGCCTGTGCCTCTGCAGCAAAAAGTTTGGTGCAAAATATCATAAATAAAGTGCCTCTACAATTCTTGACACTGTTTCTTAGGACATCTCATGCTTAAAATCAGTTTGAGTTGGTTTTATTAAAGCTTTGTTGCACACCAGCTAACATAAACATGACATAAATATATCCTTCATTTGTTGAGTTCTGGAAAATCCTGTTGAATATTTGAGTTACAGTATACCATCACTGATTTTACTGTTTATGGGCCAAACACTTTGTTTAGTTGGCCCCGATACTCTTCATTTTAAATTATTATTGGATAGCTCATTTGTATTCTTTCTTTGGTTCATTTGGTCACAGGATTTGCAGGTCAAATCTTCTCCACCTGTTCAGACTGCAACACCAGTACACAATGATCCTGCAATCATACAGGTGAAGAAAATAGATATTGGTCTCATGCATTTCTATAATTGCATCAATTAGATATTATTGATGTTCAGGTAAATAAATTAGGACTGATTTGGATACTCTTAGGGTCTTACAGCAATTACCATGGAACCTCTGCTAAAACTAGTGTCGCCTCTTCCTTTTGCAAGGGAGAGGTCCTAGGTTCAAATTACAGAGAAAACTCTGGGTAGTGTGGGTTGCCCCCACTTCATAACTCATGTGATAAACTTGAAAAAAGAAATCTACTAATATAAGTGATTTGTTTGCATATATGGACATATGTGGTTCCAGAATAACTTGTTTTATTAGTCACTGGATAATACCTGATAAATATCTGTAGAGTGCTTATTGTATTGACATGGACCGGCGAAGAATGTCTTGCCTTAATCACAGTATCGTTTATTTGACTTCTTTGTGCAGTCTCAGTATCCTCAAGCAGCAACTGCATCCATGAATTTGCCTTCCTCTGCTGATGGATCTCTAACAGATCCAAGTTCCCATGCTTCATCCAATGGTCTTCCTAGGGCAACATTTCAAGGGAGTCTTCCCCAATATCAGCCTGGTGCAAGTTTAGAACCATGGGGTTCATTACATCTTCCTCCAACCACAAATGGTAGTGGGCTTGCCATGCCAATGTATTGGCAGGGATACTATGGGCCCTCAAATGGAGTTCAGGCCTCGCAGCAAGCTTTGCTTCGACCCCCTCCCAGCTTGTCAATGCCACCTTCCATGTTGCAATATGTGCAGTATCCTGCCATGAATGCATCCAACACTTCAGCTTCTCCACTGTTAGAAACCCCCCCTCCTTTGTTGCCACCAATTAGTGCAAGCACCTTAAATTTACAGACTTCTACCCTTCCTTCATGGTCTTCTGCAATGGTTTCAGACTCAACAAATTTAATTCCTGATAGGTTTTCTGCTCAGACTCATCCTAGTAACTTGCCATCAGCATCCCCATTGACCACTGCTGTAGATAAAGTTGCCGTTGCATCATCAGGTTCTGACATACTGAAGACAGTGCCAGATCCAATAATGCCTTTTAAAAGTATTTCTGATCCTCCAACTTCCTTTTTTATGGCATCAAGTTCAGTTATGAACGAGGGAAAAACACCTTCTCTGGTTACACCAGGTCAACTTTTGCAGCCTGCCCCCCCTACAATGCCCTCACTGCAGTCTTCACATATAGCTCAAAAGGATGTTGAGGTGGTGCAGGTACCATCACCAGAATTGTCACCACCACCACCACCACCAGCAGCAGCAGCTGTGACTGAAGTACAGGAACCCATATTACCCCTACCTTTACAACCTGAACACAAGGTATGCAAATTTACCAAGAGCTGCATTATGACAAAATTTGAAATTGACCACTTTAAATTGATGTTTCCTGGTGACTGTTTGGTGATAAATGCTTTTCTACAAGTTTCTCACTTAAATTGTTGAATTGTAATCTATCTCATCTGTATCTTTTCCCCTTGAAGGTATATGGAGCTCCTATGTACAATTACCAATCTAGTAGAGGAGGACGTGGAAGGGGAAGAGGAAATGAGGTGTGTTCTTTTCCTTGCTTTTTTTCCATTCTGGAAGATTTAACCTTTTTCTTTTTCATGATCAGGAAATTTGACTTTGATTCTGTATAACATGGCCAATGTAAAATAAGAACCTTATATTATCCAATGAGCTGTTCCTTCTAAATATAAAATTGAAAGTTTCTGAAAACATCCACTTTAGTTTCACATGCTCTAATTTCTTTTATCCCTTCCCTTTGTTATTCGTGTTTTGTTTTTTAACAATGCAATTGCTAGTTCTAGGTACAGAATAGTTTTAGTTATTTTGCTTAATTTCTTCCTTTTCTTTCTCAATCACTGCTAGTTCATTGGTAACACCACAAAAGCAGTTTGTCTGTATTGCTTTTCCAATCCAAGATAGTTATGGCCAATGTTGTTTGAGGTGATGATATTGGTGGACTTCGATTTTCAACTAACCAATCTTTTGGATTGCAGATTGCACATTCTGCTACCAGATTTGAGGAGGATTTTGATTTTACAGCAATGAATGAAAAATTCAACAAGGAAGAAGTATGGGGTCACCTTGGTAAGAGTCACAAAGCTCAAGACAGGGATGATTTACAAGACGAAGATGATGTTGGATCATCAAAACATGTGACCAAGGTAAACTGTCTCTCTCACACTCACGCTCACACATGCACAAAGCTGCAGAAATTGAAAGGATCTGCTGTCTCCAATCCAATCCAATGTACTTGTTCTTACTCTTCATTTCCTTTTCTGCAGCCTGTTTATGTGAAGGATGACTTTTTCGATTCCATTTCATGTGGTGCTCTTGATGGTGGATCACGTAATGGGAGGGCTAGGTTTTCCCAGCAACCAACAAGAGATACCAATGTATGTGTTGTTCCCTATAATCATAATCAGTTTACTATTTCTAATCTTAGAATTTAATCTGATAAAATTGGTCAATGTTTCTAAGAAGCTACTAAATTATGTTGGATTGGCTTAATAGTTTTGTTTTGTTGTAGAATAGAAGTTTCAAAAACATTCTGAACTGCTGAAATGAACTTTTTTATTTCAAATGCCATGATCAGCCCTGTTTCTCTTGTTCTGGAATAGTTTTTTTTGTTTCATTGTCACTGAGCCAAATTTCTCTTGATTTAAAATTGCAGGCATTTGGTAATTTCTCCCACCATCGGGGTGGTCGAGGTGGTTGGGGACCTGACCGAGGTGGTCGATCACGTGGTGGCTATCATGGAAGAGGCTATGGCTATGCTGGACGTGGTCGAGGTTATGGCAATGATGCCTTCTAATTATCACTCGAGTTTATAGTGTAATATTTAGTTCCTGTCAAAGTCATCTCATACCAACCCACACCGAGTTTGTAGGGTAACGGTAGATTTGGTGCTTAGAGTTTGCAATGCAATTATCAGGTGTAACCTACTGGTAATGCCTGACCGAATTGGAGATATTAATGGCTATTAACTGGTTCTCCGGTTGCTTTGAAAGGTGCTGAAAATAAACAAAAGAACATATTTTGTTGAATGACTACTAATTTATTTGTTTGCGGAGTTACCCACCTTATATGTTTTGTTTGTTGGCCCAAGTAAAATTCAAGATTGGCAGTTCTCTTAAAATTACTCCTCTTGTTTCCTCGCTGTCCTCAAATAACTACTCCCAGTAGCATGCAAGAGCATTTCAGCAGAACAGCAGTTCACTGATCAGCCATCATCTGTTCCACCCTTACCTTCTTCATACCTCGTTAGGGAGCAGCACCACATCATCAGCTATCATGCATCGTTAATGGCAGGCATATATTTTGTAAATTTTAAGGGCTCAACCCTCCAAATGCTCACGAGAATCTGGGTATCACCTAGCCGTTTCTTTAATCTGTTATGATACTATCAACACACCTGAAAATGGTCTACAGTCCACTCACTACTCGCAGCGGTCCAGCAGCAGTGATACCCAGAATGAAAATTTCTGCATATTCCATGGTCAAAAATTGAAAAATCATGAGCAATAATAAATCATTAGACAAGATGAAAATTCCCTTGAATGAGAGAACTAACCTTGCTATAAGCTCACATATATAACCAGATTTGTTTTTTACTCAGGTCACAACCATATTAACTGCCTAATGCTTTTGCCGCCCAAATTTTTTTAGTCTTCTCCTGTGAACCCTCCAGATACCATCTCTCTCTCTCTCTTCTTCACTCTCTTAACCTTTGCAAACAAAAGAAACAAGAAGAACCAGAACAAAACTTTGTCACTCTTTCCATGGCAACCGTGCTTCTCTTCTTTCTCATTCTCCCTTTAATCTCTTCCACAGTTCTTGCAGCTTCTAGCCCTTTCTCAAATGCCTTGGAGATTCTCTCAGCCTCTGGCTATCTGTCCATGGCATTAACGCTTGAAATCACTTCAAAAAGACTCAATCTTGAATCATCTGCTGCAACTATATTCGCTCCATTGGACATTGCTTTTGCAAGAGTAGGCCAACTTTCTGCTCTTGATCTCCAATATCACATCTCGCCATTGAGACTTTCTGGGGATTACCTCAGTAGTCTTCCTTTTGGTACAAAAATCCCCACGTTGTTGCCAAATCACTCATTGACTGTCACTACAAGTTAGGGTTATTTTGATGGAAAGTTGTCAATCAATGGAATCTCGATTGAAGAATCGGCCCTGGTTGATTTTGGGTCACTGATCATATTTGGGATGGGTGAGTTCTTCAGTTCTTCTCTTGAGATTTCTCCTAATCTTACACCAGCACCGAGTCCTAGTCCAGTCACTAGTCTTGGTAATACTTCTCAGAATGAACCGTCTGGCATGGATGCCGATTATCTTGGCCAAGCTTCACATTTACTAATGTCTAGAGGTTATTCAATAATGGGAACATTCCTAGATGTGCAACTGTTTGGGATCAAGAACAAGACAAGATTGACAATCTTTGCACCAGTTGATCAAGCAATGGATGCATATCCAAAGAATGCCAGTGATTATTCATCGATATTTCTGCATCATGTGGTTCCTGGATTGTTTCCACGGCAAGATTTGGAGGGGATCAATGATGGAACAAGTTTGCCAACTTTTTTTCGAGATTTCATGATTAATTTGACCAGGTCTGGTGACATGCTTGTTCTTAATGGTGCTCCCCTCATCTTTCCAGACATGTATCGAAGTGTCTGGCTGGTAATTCATGGCCTTAAGCAGCTGCTTATGCCACCGATAAAGGAGTTGGTGGGGGAGTCATTCTCAGAGCTTGATGGGGGAGAAGATAAGCCAGATGTTCTTGATTTTGATATGTATCTATAGCTACAGTGAAATAAATTGTAACTCTTTGATAATAATTGTAGGTGTAAGATCTCATAATGATTATTGATTAAATTGGGTTTAATGAAAAAATGAATTCTAAAAAATGAGTTATTTTTATATTTTTTTAAAGTCATATACAAGGAAAAATGATGAGGAATTAACTATTAAACATTTAAGTATTTGTTTTAAAATTCTTATGAAAATACTAAAATACAAAATCATGAACATAAATTAACAAGTCTGCATTTTTACTATATAGTCCAAGAAATTAATAAAAGTAAAGGAAACCCCACATGGCGCGGACGTGGTAGTCAGTGGTAAAACACTAAAAAAATTGAAGTTGGAATTTTCTATTCTTCGAAGTCCTTCCTCCGTCTCTGAGACAAGAAGTCACCATTGTTACAAAATCAAAAGCTACCGATCAAAGAAAGGAAGGCATAGATCCAAAAGCCAGACCCTTTAATAAAGCCAACTCTTTTCTCGCTCTACATTTTTCTCCCCACCTTTGCAGTTATTGTTATTTATTTTATTTTTGAAAAAAGAGAAGAAGAGGAAGAGGAAAGAAAAATGGCAGTTCCATTGATAAAATTTCCAGTGTTGATGAGGTTCATTAGGTTAATGGGGGTGTTAGTAGCTTCTCTGGTGTTGACATGGACTGTTCATTACAGAGGAGGATTGGCTCTTGTCTCTGCTAACAAAGATCTCATCTTCAATGTAAGAACCCCAACTCTCTCTCATTGGTGCTGTGATTTAGAGATTTGGGTTCTTTTTTTTCCCTTTCCAGGTTTGGATGATTGGTAGACTTAATGTAGTTTTTGTGCCCCTTTTGTAGGTACATCCTGTTTTGATGGTGATTGGGCTTGTACTCGTGAATGGTGAAGGTAACTATCCCTTTCAGCTCTTTCGGCATTACTGGTGTGTGAATTCATTTGTGTTGGTGTGGGGATGATTAATCAAGAGAATGTACATCTAAAATCCTTTTCATTTCTGGATGTAGACAAGAGAAATCTTTCGATTTTTTCTTTTAATTGTGAAACTAACAGATACGATAATTTGTTGGGAATTTTGGTATAAGTTATATAATTAAATGCTCCAAGAACAGGTGCTGGTGAAGAACATAGATTGGGGGATATATTTATTAGAGTATAAACGTGTCAATGTCTATAAGATAATGATTTTGTCTTGTCCTGGAGAAGGGAAAGAGAGAAAATTATGACATCTTCTTGTAAAATCATATTCTGTTAATAATCCCAAGAAGTGATGTTATTCTTAAATTTCCTGTTTCCTTATGGTAACAAAAAATATGATATTCTCTGGCGATGGCAGTGTTATAAAAGACGAAAGTTGCTAAAAGTCGTAATAAAATACATGAAGTGTTAGGCGCTCACCTAAATGAATCAAAATGAAGCTTGTATTTTTTATAAAATATTCTAACAAGCTTGTTTTTTTAATGTAGAGATGAACACTAAAAAAACAAATATTTTCACTTTGCTCCACAAAATTTGGTTTTTTTTGTTAATTGCATTTTTCAATATTAGTTTATTGAGTATATGATTTCATGATTTATCTCAATTTACTTTCTATAGAGGTCTTTTGGTCTCATGACTTGGGTCATGATTTTTACGGATTAGTTGCGTTGACTCAGATTATTTTTTTTTTATCTATTTTTTAATTTGTTTTTTCAATTTCATCATTCAATATTTTTTTGAGAAGAATTAAACTTATAATCTTATTTTGATTTGCTTTCTATTAAACTATCTTGATCTCATGACCAGACCTGCGAGTTTTACGTGTTACCTATGTTGACTTGAGTTAAAAAAAATTATTAATTTTTTATTTTTATTCTCAATTTCATCATTTACATTAGGTTGATTGGTAATCAAACTTTGTAATCTGCTTTTTTATTTGCTTTTCATAGAGTTATTCCACTCGGGTCGCTAGTTTTGTGAGTTAACCATGTTGACTCCGTCATTTTTTGTGTCTTTTTTTTTTTTTTATTTTCATCCAGCCATACTGGGTTGAGTGAGAATCAAACTTTATATATTTTTTATCCGTTTTCTATGAAGTTATTTTAGTATTTTGACCCGAGTTTTTTAAGTTAACCCGAGGTTACTGTGGTCATTTTTTCTCATGTTTTTATTTGATTATTTATATTTATATTTTTATTTTATCTTTTAAAAATGGGTTGATTGAGGATTGAGATATTTTTATCATTGTCTTATGAGCCATATTTTGGGTTTGGCCGATTGATTCAATGTTTTTTGTCTTTTTGTTTTTAGTTTCACACTTCAATATTAGGTTGATTGAAAAACAAGCTTTATAATTTGTTTGGCTTGCATTCTATGAGGATATCCTGGTTTCATAACCCGGGTCATGAGTGTGGTAGTTTGACTTGAGTGGTTTTTTCTTTTATTAATTTCACTTTTAACATTGAATTTATTGAGAATTGAATTTTATATTTATTTCGATTTGTTTTCTATAGGATTATCTTGGTCCAATGATACATATTTGACAAATTAACCCAAGTTGACTTGACTTATTCTTTTAGTTGAATTTTATTTTTAATTTTATTATTCAACATTAGGTTGATTGAGGATTGAGTTTAATAAAAAAAAAATACTTTTTATAAGGTTATCAACGTCTCATAACTTGGATAGCAAATTTCATAGATTAACATGAGTTGATATAATATCTTGTCATTTTAATATATATATTTTAAAAAAAGGATGTGGTCCTTATTTCTTCAATTTTAACTATATTTTTATGGGTCATTCGAATAATATTTAAATTTGTTAAGTCAATCAGGTCACATTTAATTAATCCTCATATAATTTATTTATTTTTGAAAAAAAAAACATGAATATTGTTTTTACATTAAAAAAAAATATGACATGCAATTTAACACACGATATCTAGTATAAATCTAAAATATATATCTTTCCAATTAAGATTAGATCTATTAAAAAAATCAAAAGAAAATGTAAAATTTGATAACATACATGGTCATATAAGTTATTTTTTTCACCCTTAAAACAAAATAATAAGTAGCCAAATAGATCAAAATTAAATATCATTATCATTGTTCATTCAATAACATCTTTATTCATGCTTTCCTCTCCTTCAAAAATGAAAGTTTTACTTCTCTCTGAATCTGTTCAACGGTATTATTGAATAATGAAAGTGTGGCTGGTGTTTCTCTTTTAACTTCTCAATCTTAAATTTGAGCTGACTCCTCACTGGTGGCATGTTGCTGTTTTCTGATTTTGTGTTTCAAATGTTTGTTACGGACTCATGCAGCCATGCTAGCCTACAAAACGGTGCCAGGAACAAAAAGCTTCAAAAAATTAGTTCATCTGACACTACAATTCCTCGCATTTTGTTTAAGCTTGATTGGCTTTTGGACTGCTTTGAAATTCCACAACGACAAAGGCATTGACAATTTTTACAGCCTGCATTCTTGGTTGGGACTAGCTTGCCTTTTCCTCTTCAGCATCCAGGTCTTTTCCCTTTTTCTTTTTCATTCCCTTTCTTGGTTGCACACATGCACTACGCTTCTTCAAGTTATCGAACTAATCGTAATCGTTTCTTCATTCCAGTGGGCTTCTGGGTTTGTAACCTTTTGGTATCCGGGAGGTTCAAGAAACACCAGGGCCACCTTGCTTCCATGGCATGTCTTCTTTGGGGTTTATATTTATGCTCTATCTGTTGCCACTGCTACGACTGGGATCTTAGAAAAAGTCACTTTCCTCCAAACCAACAAGGTAATATCACGCTACTCCACTGAAGCTTTGCTGGTGAACTCATTGGGTATTTTGATGATTGTTCTGGGTGCTTTCGTTGTTCTTGCAACAATTACTTCTCTGAATAGCAAAGGTGACATCCCTAGAAATGCAACAGAGTAGGCACAAGATGTACATTTCTACAACTGATGATTGATTAAGTGGTGTGTTCTTATTGCATATGAGTCACAAGTTTATAATTTTTTGTTAAAAGATCAATGTACCACAAAGATTTGCATGGAGTTCTATTTGTCTGCATGTTGAACATTGAGAGAAATTCTGAACTTGGTATTTTAGCGAAGGTTGAGCAGAGTGGTTTCGTTAAGGCTGCAAATATTATGTTCTTGGTGTTTAAAGTTAGAATCATAATTTTCTTCCCCCACTTACATCAAACATCTTGAAACCCTAAAACCAATCATTCCGGCACCTGGGAACGGTGCAGCCTCTTGATCAAAATGTAGCTATTGCTTGCACCTTTTCTGTTAGATCTCTATATATATGCCATTGTCCATGATCTTGAGCTAGGGAGAGGATCCGGGTTAAAGGAAAAACAGTTGGCTTTCCCAGCTTGAAATCTCTTGACGATAATTTAACTGGATAGATTTACCTATTATCGAACAGATGAATGAAGTTCTTTAAGAGGTACATGTAAATGACACGAATGTAGTGTTATATTGTGGAAAGTATAAAATTGATAGCTCCTTTTCATGACCATTGTCATTTGACATATTAGGGTTTTCTTAGACATTGATGAAAATAATGTGTGAGCAGGCGGGCATTTTATATTAAATAGTGTTCTGAATCTCACTTTAAAAACACTTTTGAAAAAAAAACTTAATTTATTATTTTAAATTAACTTTTATTATGTTTTAGATTATTTTAATATGTAAATATTAAAAAAATAAAAAAATATATTTTAATATATTTTCAAATAATACCTTAAACAGTCGCTAGGTTAGACATTCCCTGAGTTAGTCTAATGTTTAGACTTGGAAGATAACATGGCCTCTACTTAGGAATTAAATGGTTGTTGACGTTGTAAGCAGAAGCCCTGAAAATGAATGCTGTATATTAATAAAAGCTGATGAATGTTTGATCACAATTAAAAACAATCTGTAAATACTCAGTTAATCTCATACTAAAAGTTTTGAGAAAACAAATCCTATCGAGATGGATATGAGAAAAAATAAACATTAAAATTAACTAAAACAAATAAAAAATCAACATTTTTTTTTTTATCATTGAATCGAGTGATCCCATTTAATAAAATCAAAAGAGATAAATATAAATGAAAATAATACAAGGAAAGGGAAACTAGAGCTTTATTTGAATAATTCTTTGGTGAAACAAATAGATTTGATATATAAGTAATAATAACACAATTATTTTAAAAGATAAAGGATAGTTTTGTCATATAAAAACAAATATTAATAGATAATTGTAGAAACATGCCCTGCTTTCACGAGAATCTACACAACCCTTTTTTTAAAAGTTAAAGCTTTTAAGTAATAAATACTTTTTTAAAAAAATATTTTCAAGATAAGAAACAGAAGCTTGGTCATACCACATATTTGTTTCCTGCTAAGAGTTAAAACACATGACTTAAAGCAATGCCAAGCATGAAATGGAATAATAACCCCATAGTGCAGTGTACTTTAGAGTAGGTCTGAAAAGGTATAAATTTTCCATCTAATTCATTCAAATATTCATGAAATGTACATGTAGTCAAGTTGCACCTGCAGCTTTTACCACATGAAAATGTCACAAGGAAAAATAAAAAGAAAGAAAAACAGATGAATGGTTTTCTTTTCAAGTCAGGAATTCAAATACATTTCAAGGTGTAAGCTTCTGGCAACAAAATTGGCATCTGCTGAAAAATATTTGTTTGACATCCCAAAAGGGATACATCTTTGTCACAAGTTCACAACATACACGAGTATGCATGGCTAAATCTTCCCGGAGAGGCAAGAACTGCACTCTACACAGTCAGGTAATAAGAGACAAAAATGTCAAAAACTCAGCATCATTCCACAACTGTGACCAAGAGAAAGAAAAAAAACCACTTGAATAGCAGTTTTACTAGTCTTGTCGCTCCAGTTGCATTGTCTGGGAAGGCAGATATTAGCATGGGCAACAATTTTGAGGAACGCATTGTCTGGGAAGGCAGATATTAGCATGGGCAACAATTTTGAGGAACCTGGATGATATATCTGAATGTATCTATATCCACAAGTGTTCTCTTCGATAATCTCTTACTATAACAGGCACACTCGTGGGTGGAACCTGAAAGCACCAAATAATTAAAGTCAACTGTAGCTTATTTAACAGTTGAAAAAAACAATTTGAACATTAAATAAGTAAAGTTAAGATTGAAAGAGCAATTGCTTCCTCTCATTTCATCTCAAGCCCAAGGACACCAGATTGATCACCTAGCTTGAAAGTTGGGAAATTTCTAGCAGATGTGTATTGATGTGTAAATGCACATGTATCAAATTTCAATTGGAATAATGCCCTAAATACAGACATGTGAAACCACCATTCACTGTAATAATAGCATAAAAATTAGTTTGAAATCAGACAAACCTACCATGCCATAATCAGTGATTATCATTGAAATGTAATCTGATGGTGTTGCATCATAACTGTCCAGCATAAAGATCCAAGGTCAGGTCCAGAAAACCAAAATCTTTCATAACACCAGTTAGTATCAAACGAGCTTACATCAAATTCAGAAGTTGGAGGTTTTCACTATTGGTCGATCCACCAAGGAAGTTGATATCCTCTCTTCCATGAATTTTTGAAATCACATCTGGATCACCTGCAGGAAAAGGACAGGTATTGAAGATATTAAGCATGCATTTAAAAGTCAGTCTATGATTGTAAGAAGCACCTCCTATAGCCAGAAATGCATACCCAGCTCATTGGAACATAATGAGTCAAGCTGTACCCTTTCATGAAATTTATATGCTTCACAACAAACTAATACTGGTACGCAGAATGCATGAGCAACCATAGCAACACAAGCAGTCCCAACTTTTGAGTAAACTGTTCCGTTGGACAGCACTGATGATGCACCCAGAAAAACTCGAGTAACTTCATGCATGATATAAGAAATGGCGTTTACATGAGTGTACGTACAGTTGATTCCCTTTCCAACTAACCTATGAAGCAACAGTTGCCCTTCAAGCTTTGGACGAGAATCCACTACCACAACACGGAACTGTTTGCCAAGTTCATGAGCATGCAATAGTACCATTTCAACTGCAGAAGGTGATCCATAAGTAAGTAGAACATCACCGTCACTGATCTTTGTAACAGCATGCTTGACTATCACCTTGTCTGCGAGTATGATCTTCTCAGTTATGAATCTATCAATGTCTGGATGAAGAGTTGCTTTTGCTTCCAATTCAGACAAAGTCAAAGGTAACTTGGCAATTCGATTCTTTAGAAACCTGATTGCATTCCCCATGCTGATTGAAAGGGGGCGGCACTCAATAAGAAAAGAAAGGTAACTACCTATTTTTGCTGTTAAGTCTCGAGCAAGAGTTTTTTCAGAGGGTGTTGAGTAGTCTTTAATGGCCTCTTGGAATGCTTGAAGCATTGCAATGCAGCGAGCATTGCTGCCACATATATCTCCATACAAATACTGTAATCCAACCTGCCAACAAGAAGAAAAGCTCAACAACAAGACAGCAAAACCAGAATACCTGATCCCTCATTTAATAAACTTCAGCAAAAGTCCAAATAACTTATGCATGAAAGCCTTCATTTGGGCTTAAGAGTTCTCTACAATCAATATAGGTGGATTAGTGATTCATAAAAAAGGAGATTAGGGCTGTGTTTGTTTTCCGGAAAGTGAATTCCGGGAAACTACTTTCCAAACTTTCCTATGTTTGTTTGCCTTCCGGAAAGTTGATCAACGAAAAACACTTTCCGGTCAACGGAAAACACTTTCCAGTCAAAGAAGAATTTGGTTTGGTTTTCAGGAAAGTGTTTTCCGGAAAATTTAGGAGGAAAACACTTTTCAGAAGTTGTGAAAAATTTAGAAATATCATTATTTGCTGATTATATCAAATTTGATCCTCAAACTTTTGATTGCTATATATAATTTGTTTTGAATATTTATTTTTCAATTCCATCTCTTAAAATTTAATTTTTATATTAATTTTGGTCCTTATTTTTATAATTGCTATTTGCTTTTTTCTTATCATTTTTTTATTGAAATTTTTTATCTAATAAATTTGGTCCTCATTTTTTTTATTGTTGCCTATTTTATTTGAAATAATTTATGAAATGTTAATTATTATTATTTTAATTTATTCACCTTTCATTTTTTTTAGATTTGATCTTTATTATTTTAATCTTTATTTATTTTATTTGAGATAATTTATGAAATTATATTTTTTTTTCAATTTCATTGTCATTCAACTTTTTAATTTGTAAAATTTGTTCCTCATTATTTTAATAAACTTGAAAAAAAAAATTTATTAATAAATTATTTTTCAGTTCATTTTCCATAACACAAACAAACACTGCAAAATGTTTTCTAGTTCATTTTCCATAACACTGACAAATATCGAAATTCACTTTCCAGAATTTACTTTCCAAAGGAAACCACTTTCCAGACAAACAAACGGGGCCTAGGTTTTGAAACTGGGTGCTTAAGAGGTAGAAATGAGGCAGGAAAGGTGATCTGAGTCTGCTGGAAATGCATTTTAACCTTAAGAGCCTTGATTATTCCTTAAGAGAGGGAAAACTTTAATGGAATCCTGCCAGTAAGAACTTTGAAAAATTGAAAAAACAAAATATTCTCAAAATATCTATGTTTAGAAGCAATTACAATGTTGGAATGTATAGAATCAAAAGAAATCCCAATCTACGAAGGAAAACTAGAAACCACAAGGAAAAGGAAAGAGTACTCTTAAATCATTAAGAACAAACCCTTCTAGTTAATCATTCTAAAATTAAACAAAACAAAACCGCTAATAACCTTAATTACCAACAGGCATATTACTGCTTAAGGTTCAACAATAATTTCATACTCTCATGACCATCTAGCTGAAAGTCATGATCATCAATTAACTTCTATATAGAATCACAATGTGGACTAGATCATGGAAAGCAGGTACCATACAAAAGAACAAAACACCAAAACAAGAAACAACACTGTGTAGACTTGAATATCTAAAACTATATTCCAGTTCACATAGTTTACCTAGGATTGTTTAATTCATTCAATGTATAATAACCAGAAGATATGTCCACCAAAGGTTCAAACTAACAACTCCAAGAGAATACCTTATAGACAGCTGGGTGCACTGGGTCAAGCTCAAAGAATTTGGACTGAAGTTCAGTACGCTGAGTTCCACGTTCATATTGAGGTAAATGCCAGAACAACTCCACTCTATTCCTAGCTTCTGTTTGCTTTACCACAGCATGCCTCTTTGCCTTTTCCACCCGACTCTTGTCATCAAATTGCATTCGTGGATGAGGGACTTCCTTCTTTCTATCCTTTTCGGGTGGCCTATCACCTGCCTTCTTCTCCAAAGCTCCAAGTGCAGCACTATCATTCTTCTGTGAAGGAGGCGGCTTCACAGATTTACCTGACTTCACAGAAGCTGCAGCACCAGATGCAGCAGCAGGTGTCTTACCATCTTCAGCTAATAACACATGATAGAAACCATAATTAATGATAGGATTATTATAACAAAGCCTTAAACCAGCTTTGCTAGACAAAATAATACTGATGGCCATAATCAAATTAAACATCAAAGGCATCGTTGCATTTATTCCATGAGTAATTTGAATACATAAAAACCAAGCAAGGGACAAGTGACAACTCCATGTGATCATAACAAAAAAAAATGTAATTAAGACATCTGAGCACACAAAATAGCAATTAAACATAACTAATTACAGTCACCATTACTAAAACAAACGTTAGCATTGAAAAAAAGGGACAGTTTGATGTTTTAAAAGAAAATGAAACAGCTATATTCACCTTTGGCAGTGGCTTTCGCAGCTCGTTGAGCTTCTTGAAGAGCACGCCTCTCTGCTTTTGTAGTTTTCTCTTTCAATGACTTTGAACGTGAAGATTGATCATCTTGCATTTCCACCGCCACCCCGCCACCCTTCTCTGAAATGACATATTTTTGACACCCTCCTATCCATACAGAGTTCAATCACCATGGTTTTTTTTTTAAAAAAAAATCCCTAAAAAGAATTCATGCACTACTTCAACACAAAATAACACATTACCAGACACTCTAAAATGATTTGGTAAGTTAAACAATCAGCTTAAATCGATAATAATTGAATAATGTTAAATTAAAAAGGAATACCAAAAATACCAATAGGCAAATTGTTAACAACCGAGACCGTAGTCAATCCACTAGCGGGAACACTACTCGCCGCTGATTTAATGGACGCAATATCAAACAATAACCCTCCCGGCAAGCTACTCGAAGCAGCAGCGACACCCCTCCCCTTCATCGTCGAAGCCACATCATCGGAGAAAGAGGTGGAGGCGGTGGGAGAAGCAGGAAGGGGGAAGAATTCAGCGGGGTCACGGCGGAGAGGGGAGAGAATGGAGGAGGAATGGCGAGGAGGAGGGATCATGACAGGAGAGAGAGAGTTTCCGGCCGAAGGAGGGGAGTTGTCGACGGTAGAAGGAGGAGAAGTGGGGAAGGAGGAAATTGGGTGGTCGGGTGGACCCGGTAGAGAACGATCTGGTGGGTCAGTAAAAAACCCGACTTTACGGACCTTCGGGTCGCTTACGGTTCTTGGAGCTCGCCGAGGGTCCATAATGTTGGAGAGAGAAGGGGCGGAGGGAAAATTAGGGTTTCATTATTAAAATGGGGACTTCGGATTCTGTTGTCGGAGAGAGAGGAGAGGAGAGGAGATTTGTGGATTTTTATCACAGTGATACGGTTGCGACGCCAAAAACAGTTCACTCAAAACGCTGCCGTTTCTCTTCATTTCTAACTCTTCTTCCTGTCAAAACAAGTATGGTTTGACTGTGCGACAATATCTTGGCCTAGTGGTCAGAGAAGAGTTTATCTTACTCTACATCTCGAGTCTAGCCTTATCAGATACGCGCATTACTTGTTCATCTGGATTTTCGAGGATGTTTAGTGAACTCGAAGATTTAATTGTAGTGCATGCAAGTTCGTTCCGACACCCAATTATAAAAAATATCATTTGACTGTTGATATTAACAGTCAACTATATTAGTATATTATTTTAAGTATTTAAGAACGTATTCGTTTCGGAACTCAAATGGTTAGACACAATTTGGCATTGTATTATTATTATTATTATTATTAGATTGATTGATTAAAAACATCATGTGAAACATAAAAATTCATACATAAAAATGAGAAAAAAGACCCAAACAAAAGAAGATTTATCATAAAAATTTTAAAAATGATAATTTATTTATAAATATTCACTTTTATGAAACACATAATATTCGTTTAGGAGCATCTAATGAAAAAACATTTGTTATCAATAAAATTGTGAATGGGAAACTTAACCTCTTATAGTTAATTGTATTTGAGATAATTTGATTTTATATGAAAATAAGATCGAATATGAATTATTTGTTTTTATAAATAATATAGGTTTGGTTGTTAAGTTATGTTTTTCCCTTTGTTTTTATTATTAAATAATATCTTTTTTTTGTCATGTATCATATTTTAAATATTTGTAACTAAAATCTCATTTTTTAACATATTTTATAATAGATTTTTATTGGTTTGGGTTTTTCAATCTTTTTTCACATGTTCTACATGATTTAACCAATTTATATGAAAAGAAAGAAACCTTAACATAGTAATAAATTATATAAAAGACTTTATATAAGAGCAAAATCTATAAAAATAAAAAAAGAGTACAAGGACAAAATATATCATTCAATCCATAAAAAATTATAAAGGGACATGATTTATAAACACAAACAAACAAGATTACAAGAGCAAAACACATCAATAATCCAATAACTAACTATTTAAATATTATACATAAATAAAGTTAAAGAGAAAACTTTGTAGAAACATATATGTTTATCAATAAACTTGGTTTACTTTTTAATTTTTACGAGCTTCTAAAAAATAGTATAATGTTGTTGTTTTTTTCAAAAAAAAAAATTACCCTCTAGCTTTCATATATAAAAATTATTTTTTTCTTTGATCGATTTCTAAATAATTAATTTATATTTTCTTTCCTACATTTATCATACAAATCAAACCTTTTTTTATTAGCACAACCCAACATCTTAACATGAATTATGGGAATTAGTAGAGTGAGAAGAAGATGAGAAATTATCAAAGAAATAAAAATGATTACTCTCATAAAATTGATTATACTAGTGCAGAAATGTTGGAGTGTAAAGGAGTTTTAATAAGAATAGATTCAATCAAAGATGAGAGTGTAACCAAATAAGAAAACTCCAATAAAAATGATAAATAAACTTATCATATATCATTTTTATCCTTGAACACTAACCATTGCAAACTGGGAGTCTAAATTTGAAATAAAATAGGTTTAAGGTATGCAAATCTGGTCACCATAATCATGGTGGATAGATAGAGTTAGAAACTTCTGCAATTACAATTTATACAAATTGAAAAATATTTTTTTGGAGGGTAAGTGTATGCCAACTTTTTGAGGAATGGTCCTATTTGGATATTTTTATCCTATAAAGTTTTACATATAAAATAGATATTTAGGGTTCTAAGAGTTTTCTTTGTGGTAAGAATTTTATTTTTTACCAAGTTTCAAGTTTAAAACCTAAAGAAAAGAAGTAAGGGTTTGAGAATTTCGTTGGAAAGAGATTATAAATTAAAAGGTGAACTTCTATGTTAAAACAACAGAGAAAGAACAATAGAAACTTCTCCTTCCTCAGTTTCGTTTCCTTATTGTCCAACACCTGTAGTGTTCGTCACAGCATATGTTACTGCAAAAAACATGGTATCTCCGGCAGTAGCATCATCTCTCTGCTCTTCTACAAGAAACACACTGTACTTTTGCTCGACTTACTAACAACGTTTTCGACAGTTCGAAACCAGAATAAGTTAAGAGTAACTGGAGACATCGATCTGTAAGAGAGAAAACTTTCACAGGTTATCCAAGTTCGAGGTGATCATCAGACAAAATTTTCAAGAACATCATCTTGATCATCAATCAGAATTTATAGCTGATCATTATCTATATGATTATTTTTCTTTTTGAAAGAATTTCTCTCTCTCTTTATTTCCATCCCTCCAAACAGGACGTAAGCAACTCACTGCACCATTGCCGCCTGGTCAAGGCCCTCGCCACCTAAACCTAGTAACTATTTTCCCTTTATAGAATACACCTGTAGGCCTCTCACGTACTCTATTACTAGCAGCTCTAGTAGTGCTTTCCGTGCAACGCCATGCTCTCTGATCGCGATCGACTGCTACTTCAAGATTTCTTGATTGACGTCGAGTGGCTCACCCAGATAAATTAATGAAGTACATATACGGTTTACCTAATCTGTCAGCAGAGTTCTCGCAACCAGAATATAAAAAATATTTATCTATCAATTCTTTTGACTATCAAAAAGCTGACTCCTCGGGAATACTAATTAAGATCTCTAGCTAGTCCATTTATTTTTATGGCAATAAGGCGTGGTTTGTTCGGTGTTTTGTCAGAATAATAAATTTAAAACTATTTTGTTCATCGATGCACACTATAATTTTGTATGAAAAACAAATCTTGGTTAAGAAAATAAACTAAAATTTATAGATTTTGATAAATTCCCAGTAAAAACTATCACGATACCTAACACATAACAAGCTCGCTGTGCATGTATTCGTCATTTATCCAACTTTTACAACAAAACATGTGGTTCTGAGAAAGCCTGGTGCTTGAAAAGAAAAAAAAAGAAGAGAACCGCTAATCTATCAGGACCCACGAGCAGCTCCTGCTTCTGTAGACTGCAAGAACTGTGATGTCCATCTAAAACTAACTGCCACGTACTATGTACGTATACAGGACTCTCAGTCTCACACTTATTCAAGTAGAAAACAAAATCTTCGCAAAAAAGTTAATATGAAAGAGGAAAGTTCAAATAGTTCTCATTGATATTATTGCTAGCTAGTTCACTACCCAAAAGAGCTCGGCCATAAAGAGGAGCGGTACTCACTTTTATCCTTGATCTCTGTTCATCAGTTCCCAGAGAGAAAGTAAGTCATGAGTACTTATCGCTGTTTTCATGACTTCTTCCTTCTTCTTCTTCTTCTACGATTTTTTGTTTCATTTTGTGTCTCTTTCATTCTCAAGCTTTCACTGTTCGATTTGAATGCTACTGTTGCTTCTGGTGTTATTTTAACTGTTACTGTTTGCATTGCTTTGTCCTATGTGTGTGTATATTTATATATATATATATAACTATACTATAATGATTGGCTTCTGATAAATTGGTGAAAAGAAAAGGAAAATTAAAACAAGGGAAAAGAAGTTGTTAATTAAATGAAAGACCATATAGATGGTTTTGCAATACGTCTGCATTTATATAAATAAAGGGTTATATTTTTATTATATATCAAATTAGGGTTATTTAATATTATAGTAATAATTAAATGTATTATGCTTTGCTCTCTTCACTCCGCCCCACTTCTCTCTCGCATCTGTCTACTTTATCTATATACATATTCCACTCCATATGAGACACATACACATTAGAAGTTAAAGCTAGATTAATTTTTTTATCCAGATCCAATCTGTGATATACCTTTTCTTTATGTTTTTTTTTCCAGCAACATGAGTGGAAGTTTCAGATATGTGTGTGTGTGTGTTCTTTGCCTGCAAACTGAATTGCGTGGTTATTTTAGGTGCCAATTTTGTTTTTCCCATTTCTTCACTGTTTTAATGGCATTCTCTTACATTAATTGCCCAGTGTTAACAAGATCCAGCAATGATGATGGAAGTGGATGTACTTTAAGGTAAGACAGAAACCAAGAACGTCCCTACCGTTATATTAATTTTATACATGAAGGTTTACAGACATTGCTGAGGTTTGTTCTAGTGAGATTGCTTTATGAATGACATGCATATAGTTGACGACCATGGAAATGACTTCATGAAATTGTGTGATTCTATCTATGTATTGATTCAATATACACACACAAAGATCGTTATAAATCAAAATCTTTGAGAACTAAGAACAAAGAAAAATACATAAAACATTTAGTTTTTGTTTGTTAAATCTTCCAGCTAAAAGGTCATTACAATCATTTAATTATAAAAACTATAAGATTTTATTTTGAATATAAATTATATTTCTTTTAAATAAAAAAACGAAAAACTCTAATAATACTAAAAAGAAAAATAGAATAGAATAGATTTGAATCCTAGTTATTACTATAACTTTCTAATAAATCACTTGCTTAATTATATAAAACTAATAAATCATTTTTAAAATATCAACCAAATAAATATTACGATGAAAATAATTAATTTTAAAATAATTAGACTTATGTCCCGCATCATGTATCATGTATAGCTCACATGAGTATGAAAGGATAATTGTTGTGGGGGGGATAGTAATTGATTAATTTTGGTGGGTTTTTGTTTAACAGCAAAATGAATTAAAAACAAATATATATATATATATATATATATATATATCAAAGGTGTTTGATAAGGCTAAGAAGGGTTGAAATGGTGACATATATATGGTTTGTTTACAGGGGCAGAAGCAGAATCCCTTTTTAAAGGAGGCGCAACCACAGAAAGTAAGTCCTCTCCACCGTAGCTGCATGGAATTCAAACACTAACTCCTTTTATCTATCAATTAAATGGCCTTAGATTTTATGTTCTTGCAAGTTACTAGTATTTGAATTGGTAATAATTAAGTGGTATGTAGTTAATTAGGAAGAGATTATGTATTAATTTAAATTCTAACACATATTTTATCACTCATATGCTGATAATATTATAGTTTTCTCGCCAATTAATCTAAAATCTGGTTTGAGCTATGATCGAGCTAGGCTTTATATTAATTTTTATAAGAGCTCAGTGGTCAGAATTATTATTGATGAGGTTTATGGTTCAGGACTTTATATTCTATATTTTGTAGACATGTTTCATTCATTTCCTATTATGTATCGATGAATGCTCTTAGGAGCAAACCCTAAGAATATCTCATCCTGAAAGCTTCTAATATAAAAAACTAGATATGGAAGGGAAAGATGATAAGTATTCTGGAAAGAATTTACATGCTCAAGAGCGTGTTGAATTTATTATCTCTTTACTACATGTCAACCTTTATGATGCCTAATGGGGTTGCCAAAATTGATTACCTCTATTCAAAAATTATTATTATGGGTTGGAGTTGTTAAGAGGAATATTTGTAAGGTGCAATAGAAGGTTTGGAAATAGGGTCACCATTGGGAAAAAATAAAGCCATGATATGCAAATGGATCTTAAAAAAGTACCAACCATCATTTGAAAATGACCTTCCAACCCTTTTAAAACCTCTATTTGAAATCTAGAAAGGAATAATATCTATGATCAATCATGAAGATGATGTATTTGACATCTTAATGAGATACTCAAACTATGTCACAGGGAAGAGGGTAAATGTTACAATTTTCATTGACACTTGGTTAGGAGACATCCTTTTTAAGGTATAATTTTCTAGACTATACAAGGTATCCATTAAACCAACTACAAAAATATTTGATATTGATAAATGAACATATGATACCTCGAATTGAAACTTAATTTGGTGAATGAATATGAGAGATTTTGAGTGGGATTAGTTAATTTTATACAAGCATAGTTGAATGATGTCTAACTAGTATAGGGGAAAAAAGATAAAATCTTGAATATCAATAAGAATGGAAAATTTATAGTAAGATCTTGTAGTACCTTGATTGACAAGTTGACATATCAATGTGATCAACCCTTCACTTCAAACTTTTAGAATGAAGTAGCACGGTTAAAAATACAAGTATTTTTTTATTGTTGGCAATACAAAATCATCTATATACAAGATAATTTCTTAGTCAACACCTTTTATTATTGGACAAGCTTTATGCCTATTTTATACATCAGAGATAGAGTTAACGAATCATCTTCTCCTCGAATGCTACTTTGTTTGGAAATATGAACAAAGTACCTTACATGGTAAGGGGTCTTTTAGGGAGTTCCAAAGACTATGGATAACCTTTTAGTTCAATGGATAACATTGATAGATGGTAGATTCTATAGGAAAACATGTAACCTCCTTACATATAACATTGGTTGGAATATTTGGTTAAACATGAATCAATTAATCTTTAACCAAATATAGTCAAACTAGAGATTATGATTTTCTTTAATTTTACATTGGTTATCAACTTGTTTACAGAGTTGTGAAGGAAATTTTGGTTACATGGGTAATGATTTGTTAAGAAATGCAAATTATATTAACAAATAGTCCAACTAGGATCATGATCATTGAGTTTTTTAGATAGATAAATTACAATTATAATATTAATCCTTTTAAAAAAAACTACTAATTTAATTTCAACCCTTGTTTTTCTTTCTTAGCCACTCACCATATAACTAGTTATCATCAATAATTTTCCTTGATTGTCATAAAAAAAACATATTTAAAGTCCATAAACTAGTCTCCATTATCACCCTATTTTATTGAAGTAGATTGGAGTTAGAACCATAGTTGTCAATACCGTTCCGGTCACCGTTCCTATCACTGTTCCGGTTTTTCGATTGGAACGGAACGTTCCGGCGTGCCGTTTCGGTGTGGTACTGCTCATATATAATTTTATATATGTGTGTGTGTGTGAAAAAATAAAATATTAATTTAACAAGCATAATTAAAATTTGAATTCTTTTTTATTTAAAATATTTTGGTGTTTTTAAATTATTTTGATGTATAGATGTCAAAAATAATTTTTTAAAAATAAAAAAATATATATTTTTAACCCGGAACGGCATGCCCGGAACGAAACCGAGGCGTTCTGGCTGGAATTTCCGGAACGGAACGGAATTAAAACCGAGACGAAAACGACGTCATTTTGTCTCGGTTTTTTGAACGGAACGGAATGTTCTGGCCGAAACATAACTGAATTAATAACTATGGTTAGAACACAAGATGAGGAGTGTGAAATTGAAGGTTTTAATTTTAATTTCTCCTCAACTAGCCATTTGATAAGTAGCTATGAAAAATTAGCAATTTTAAAGAAGAAAAATAATTAAAATTACAATATGATATATTTTGCTTGATTATCATAAGAAAAACATATTTGAAGTCCATAATCTAATATCTACTATCACCCCTATTTTATTGAAGCAAATTAGAGTAAGGACATATGATGAGGAGTGTGAAATTGAAGGCTTTAATTTTAATCTCTCCTTCTAAACCCAAAAAATATTGTTTTTGTCGTATTGCTACACTAAGAATATCGAATTCATTATACAGAAGGAACCTATAATAAGTCCTCATAGCTTATTTGATTGAACCTTACTATATTTTAGGGTTAAGGTTTTTATGAAAGACTAATTTTTCACACCTATTCCACGTGTTATATATTTGTTTTCTTAACCAAAGAAAAATCCTAAAAACAAATCTCCATAACTTGCTAAGGTGTTATCTAAAAAGGAAAACCTATAAAATTGATAGAAAAAAGTAAAATGGCTAAGAAGTCTAATTAAAAAAGAATAAATCTAGAATCACATAATATGATAAGGTGCAAAATCAAATACTTTCAAACTTGTCGTAACAAATTAAGAAGATACATAAAATTTATCCAACATGTGATAAAATAATTAAAAAGGACTTATTTGGTGAGCCCTAAATGATCCAATTGTTATGAAGGTTAGTTGATTACATATCTTATTATATGTTTTCGTGGGACATGTATAAAACTATTAATGGGCTTCAAGTTCTAAATTTGATTATTCAATAATAAATCATTTTCTCATTTAAGAACTTTTTTTAAAAGAATATTAAAGAAAAAATCTCAAGTAGTTCATTTGAAGATCCTCTTAATCACATATAACTAACATTTCATTTTCCCTTAAAAACCAATTGCTAAATGTTTATATTTGAAGTCATAACTTTTTTAAAATAATTGAATTATAATTATTTATAAAAATTAAACAAGTAGTTTAACATTTGCATTTTGTTTCATATAAGGTAAATGTTGTGTAAGATATTCTTCATAATCGATAAGTAAAAGTAAATAAAAGAAAGATAAGAAGGCCAAAGACAATGAGTAAATTAAAGATGGACCATAGAAGGCTATAAAGAGACATATCAACATGATGTAACTAATGGTTTTAGTATTAAGAAATCTTAGGCTATGTTTTTTTTTATTAATTTATCTCAATCTCATGTTCTAGGTTACTAATTTAACAGGCTACCTTGGGTTAATTTGAAAAAAATTTAATTGACTTTTTTCAATTTAATCTTTTAATACTAGGTTGGTTGAAAAAATAGTCTTTGTATTTTAATTTTTTTCTATGAGATTATCATAATCTTATGATCCAAGTTGTGAGTTTGATAATTGACTTGGTTGACCAGATTAATATTTTTTGGATTTGAATACTTTTTTATTTCACCCTTCAACAACTCAATCTTATTATTATTATTTTCATCTTCATCCTTTATTTTTAGGTTGCTTGGAAATTAAACTTCATAAATTTTTTTTAAATTTGTTTTTTGTAGAGTTAATTACCTGTCTCATTGATTTTTTTTCTGGAATTCAAACTTCAATTTTGAATCTATTGGAAATGAAACTTTATAAAAATATTTTTTTATGAAACTAACTGGATTTTATAAACAAAATCAGATGTTTAATAGGTCAACTTGAGTTGACTTATATTATTTTTTAATTGATTTTTTTTACCCTTCAATAAGAGGTTGGTTTGAAATTGAACTTCAATTTTTTTTCTATCTTCTTTCTATATAGTTCTCTCAATCTCCTAATTCGGTTTCCAAATTTGACATATTAAGTTTGTTTATTTTTTTGGAGCTTTTTTAATTAGACTTCATGTATTTTTTTTATATATTTTCTTTTTATTTTGTGGTTATCCAGATATCATGCCCTAAGTCATGAGTTTCACAAATCGATTTTTTTTAGTTTTATTCTTCAATATTAGGGTGTTTAATAATCAAGTTTTACAATTTATTTCTCAATTTGTGTTCGTGGATTTATCATGGTCTCATGAATTTAGTTTTTTTTCCCTCTCTAGAGTTTTTTTAAACATTTATTTAATTTGTTTCTTATAAAGTTATCATGTCTCATGATTTAGGTCACATGCTTAACAAGTTAGCCTAGGGTTGACCTAGGTGTTTTTTTTATCTTTTTTAATTGGTTTTTTTATTTTATTATTTAATATTAGATTGATTGAAAATTGAACTTCATAATCTTTTTTTTATTTGTTTCATATGGGGTTATCTTGATATCTTGATCAGGTTTGTGGGTTAAGCTGAGCTGACTTGAGTGATCTCAGGAAATTCGTTGTCTTTTTTTAATTTAATATTTTTTTTTATCATTTAACATTGGATTAATTAGAATTCAAACTTTAGAATTTATTCTGATTTATTTTATGGTTATCACTATCTCATGCATGAGCTAGATTGCAAATATAAAATGTTAATCTAGGCCGACTAATATGTCGTTGTCTCAAGATTTAAAGTAAATTAATCCATTATATCATTGTATCGGTATTTAAAAAACATATCATTTTATCATATTTTGAATTCATGATTAGTTTTTTTATTTAAAAACATATTATCAACACTTAAGATATTGACGAAAATATGATCTTCACATGTTTATCGAACTCCATTTTTGTAGGCAGATAGAACTAGTTATATATGAGGGTGTTTCTTACAAAGCATAATTAGGATCAAATGGCCACTCTACTTGCTTACAAGCACTTCGACCTTCCAGTCAAAAAGGTTGCTGACTCAAACATAGGCTTCTGTCAGGTGGTCGATCGGAAGACATTAGAATGTGGAATTCATGGAGATTTTGTAGGACTTGTATTCAAGTTGGTTAAACATCTATTCTCATTTCACTTGCTCAATGCCACAAGGCAAAACGTACTTGCTGTCATGCATTAATTAGATGTCCCTAAATTAATGCTGTTCGATTTGAAGAAAGCTGTCACAAACATCATGGAAGATATGATGATTGGAAATAGTAGCCTTCTCTCGTTCTTACATCAATTTATTGAAGTGAAAATAACATATCTCATTTTAAAACACCAATCCCATATAAAATAATCTTTTGGATGAATGTTTCAATGAACAATCTACTGAAAAACTAGTCTTTTAAATTAACTATTTATTATTTAAAAAACTTTTGCCTCTCAATTTCGGAGTTCACTTAACAGAAAAAAAAAATCAGAAGAAAGTAATAAAACATATGTTTTAAGAATATTAGCAAGAGAAATTTACGTGGACTAGATATAGGTAAGAAAAAACCCATAATATATATACACACACACACACACACACACACACACACACACATACATGCAAACACACCCTGTACATTACATTTTCATAACTTTTTTTCTCTTGAAAAACAAAGTATCTGCAAATTAATTCATCTGCGATTATGAGCAGTAACAATACGAATACCCATCAAACAACCTTTGTGCTGTAACACACAAACACAATACAGGAGTGTAATATGGCCCATCTCATTCAATAGGAAGGTAAGTAATTAGACAGCTATTTTCAAGAAAGTATAAGCGCAATCAGATACCTTGAAGTATATCAAATGTGCCTTTCTCTTTAAACTTATTTTTATTTCCCAGCAAAGTGATCACATTAACTTTCCCATAACCAAATTGATTTTAGTATATCATTTTGCATTGAAACAGGATATTTATCATTGCGATTTTGGTCACATGAATGAATAAGATTGATTTTAGTTCAAGCATGGATGCAATGACTTTCATGCATCTTTTGTTATTATAAGTTTAAGGTTTTACCTTCAACTTTATTGAATTTTAGCAGTTCTCAAGGCATGCAGCATGTAAGACTTTCAGAGGTAGAAATGTTCTGAATGGTATCCACCATAATCAGCTCCAATAAATCCAAGAATAAATGGAAAAAGAATAGATCATCCTCTAAAGCTCAGTGGTTGTAAGTTCCATATAAACCAATAGTTGAAGGAATGAAACTTCCTGCTTGACAAAAGTGAATCCCTATTGTCCATGCTCATCCTTCCAGTGTGTGGTTGCTATGGAATCAACTTCTTAAGTTGAAAATACAAGGGAGCTTCTGGTATTGGAAATTTTCTTTGTGGAACAAGAGTAGGTAAATCTTGAGCAACTTTTAGTAGTAGCACTAAAAATATATATAAAAAAAATGTAAAGCCATATTTTAGCTAATTAAGTTTGTACTTTGAATTAGATGCAATATTGAGGTTTCAAAGTAAACATAGAATTGTCAATACCATAATGTAAATTATTAAATTTGATGCCAACATTAGTTTGAGTTGTCATCTGCTAAACCATAATGTAATTATCTTAAAGAAGCAAAATATTTTAGAATTGAGGAAGACAAATATACAGAGATAAATGTATTTTTACTTGAAAGGTACTCTATTTCAGGGATACCAAAAGATACAGCAAGGTAACTGAAGCTTACATGTTTAATTAGTATTGTACATAACACCATCTTATAAAATACTGCTGACATCAATTGTACTCAGTCCCCCAAAGTTTTCCACTCCGTTGTATTTCTGCAAAAAAAAAAATGAGGTTGAAATTGAATCAATTGGGAATGAAATGTGAGAAGTTTTATGTTCTCACAACAAACCTGTAGGCTGATTCGAGCTGGTAATAGGACGGAAGCTGGAGTGCGCCACTGCACTGCTAATGTCCCAATTTTGGGCTAAATTGGGTAAGTAGCTGCTGCTTCTGCTGTTGCAACTCGCATCTTTTAACATTCGAAGGTTTGGGTGATAACCCATTGGTGCAGATGGCTTCAACTTCCTCGTCATCACTACCGATTCTTCGATGATGTCTCCTTTAGCCGATTGATTGGCAAGTGAGTGGTGAGAACTTGGATCTTCAGCTTGGCCATGAGAAACAACCTTAATGGAGCAAGTGGGATTGTAAGAAGATGATTTCTCACATGATTGATGTTGGTTCAAGGAGCTTGGCTGCTTCAAGCAGCTAGAGCTAAAGTCAGGACATTTTACTGTCTCATGGAGCCTTCTAGCACACATTTTCACTCTAGTCCTTTCCCTGGCTCTTTCTCTAGCTTTTGCCCTTGACTCTTTGGCGAGAAGATCGAATGCTATGGTTTGCATCTTCTTCATCCTTTGCTCTTGGATCTCTGAAAGTACTCTGTCCTCTAGGTCACCACTTTCGGATAGAGCTTCACAATTAGTAGAAGGAGAAGAAAGACATCTCCCACCTCCATTCTTTTCTAGTTCCTCAATGGCATTTTTTGATCTGGTGAGCAGCCAGTCTAGGGTTTTGCTTGCTTTATCAAACCCTAGCATGTCTTGGAGATCAAAGAACTTACGCGCGATTTCAATGGATAATCTCACTCTCCTGTCTCTCAAGCCTTGAGCTGTGTAGATTTTGCTGTGCCTATCTTTCTTCGCAGATTTTTTCCCAGCAAGAAAATGAGAACGATTGTATAGCTCTCCATGGAGATCAGGAACATCTTGCTTAGATATCATGCTGTTGTTTGAAGCTGCCATGTTCATCACGATCTCAGTGACTGGTAATTGTTCGGTTGATAATAAAGGAACTGCGAGTGGATCAATGTTGTGGCGGTGGTGGTGGTGCAAAATTTCATTGGTTTCATGGTCAGTAATGTAAGGAGGTGGATTGAAAGCAGGAGAAGAGGAAAGGTTCGGAAAAAGACTGATAGTACTGTTGGTGTAAGAGAACATTTGTGGCTTCAATTGCACCTAGAAAGCCCTAGCTCCTTAGAAAGGTAAACAATTTGACATCAAAAAGAGGAAACCACTTGTGGCTGCCAATCAAGAGAGCTCCACCGAATTTTAGTCTTTTCAGATTCACTTCTCTGCAAACAAGGAGTGGATAATGATGCTTTTTGAAAGACCTTCATGTTCTGATGAGATTTAAAGCGAGAGAGAAGGGTAGTTTGAACTGATAATGGTAGATTGTATAAATGAACATAATTGTAAATGTAAAATGTTATGGATAAAAGAGTTTCCTCTCTCTTTTTTTTCTTCTTTTTTTTAAAAAAGAATATCTGGGGCAAGACATAGGAGAGAAACAGTCGTGGAGCTGGCTGCGAAATACACAGTTTGATGCCTGTTTTTAACTTTTTCGCCCGTTAATTTAGAAGCAAGTAACTGTATAGTGTCAGCTGAAACCTGAAAACCAGTCTAGGGCTAATAGTCTTCTGATGCGAAAGAATATGGTTATATTTAGCAATATATGATGGAATAATCATGGAAAATGAAAACTTGGGCGTCTCCCATGAGTCTCTATGTAACGTAGGTCTGTGAATTACATGTAAAGACAAACAGCAACGTGTTCGTGGAGGGTGGAGAAGGGCTTGCTCGAAATATAAAAAGAAAAACAAAAACAAAAAATTAAAAGTCTAACAAGAGACGACAAACAAGGAAATAGAAGCCAATAAACAACTGTTGAAGGAGTAAGGAGTCGGTACTCATGGAGCTGAAGTGAGCAGAAGCTGATATCTGTTTGACTGAACCACTCAATGTCAGGCTGTTCTTCTTTTCTCTTTCCCCATGCTGTTGTAAAGCCTCTTTTTTTTAAGTAAACAAATATATCCAAGCATTAAAAATATATTAAACAATATTTATATCTACATGTGAATTATCTGGTAGTAATCCAATGAGAGGTTTATAATTTTGATCTTTTTTAAAAAATATATAAAAGGTTTTCTAATCTTGAGTGTATAAAATATTAGGTGATAAGTTTCATCCTTGTCCAATAAAATATATCTGATTTTTAGCTATATATTTATAAAATACAAAGGTATATTTTTTTAATGCATACTGTCAAAGTCTAAAGTTTTTTCATGAATATTACAAGAAAAATAAAAGGTGTGGCTTTTTCACTGTAGACACAGACTATATTTACTGTGGATTGTGACAGTGTCCGGACGCTTCTACCCTTAATGAGCTCGCCTGTTTGGTTTTGACTGTAGGGGTTGCTTCGGTTTTTTATCTTGCGCCCGTTTGTTCTCTTCATTCTTCATTCTCTCTGCACACTTTTTTTCTCTTCATTCTCTTTGTGGCAGTGGCCTTTGTTTTTCTCTTCATTTCATCTCTTCATTCTCTGCTTTTGTTTTGGTTTTTTTGCGCCTTTTTTTTCTGCGCGTGGTTCTAGGATGTGCCGGGGTTTGTTTGGAAGAGAAGGACGCGGGGAGCATGGAGGTGCTGAAGGTAACGACGGTGGAGGAGGTTGTTAGTATTTTGCTGCCGCAAACACCAGAGAAAGCTAGGGAGCTGGTGAGGTGGTCCTTTTGCCGTCTTGGTTTCTGTGGGACTTCATTGAGGTTAGTTAATTTGTGTTCCATGACTTACAAATTTCTTCATCAATATTGCCTAGAAAATCTGACTGTGCCCATCAACTATACAAAAAGATTAGGTATGTAATTTTTTTTCTTGATTTTGTTGTTTTTACGGTTCTTGATGGGAGAATTGAAATGGGTCTGGTTCAATTTTTGATTTTGAGAAAGAATTTTAGTGGGGTTTTGAGGGAGAAATAGGGTTTATTTGAGGGTGATTTTTTAGGGTGAAAGATTGGATCTTTTTAGGATTTATCGGTACGGGGTTGATTTAATCCTAAAAAGCTAAATTAGCTTAATTGACCCTGACTGTCTAGATCTGGCGTAGTGACAGGCGAGAACAATAACAACAGAAGCAACGAAAGATCCTACAGTAGTATATTAGGTTGTTTGCGGTGGAATAGATGTCTTCCAATACTCTCTGCCACCGGATGGATGTCAAAGTAAGTAACTTATCAAATAAAGTTATCATAACTAATTTCCTCCTGAATTTGGAAAGCAAGAAGGGGAACTACAGGGATGAAATGAAAAGTCTTTCTTAAGATTACGCCCAACAGCCCACTTGAGCAATTTGCCATTGTTTCCTTTGAATTTATTGTTTTGAAAAGAATTCAGAAATATTTTTAAATTTTATTTTATTTTATTTTCATGTATGAATGTCAAAAATATTTTTATATTATTTGTTTTTCTCTTATTATTTTTTAAATTGAGATTTTTTACCTATAGATTTGATCTTTTATTTATTATTTTATTTTAAGTGCTCTCTGTTTTTTTACAGTGCTCTCTGTTTTTATTATTTTCTTCAGTCACTGTTCGTTTGAATATTAAAACTCCACAAATGCTTTAAAATAGATCAAAAAAATAAAAGAAGATCATCTATGCTTTTAATTTCTATCCATACTATATATATATACTTGCTATCACAACGACTTCTAATCACATGAAATTCTGTACATTTTCTAATATTTTATACAGTGATAATGTTCTCTTACAGAAAGAAGTCTCTTCTCTTTTAAGAGGCAATTTCAACAATGCCTTTGGATGAATTCCAAAAGCTTTGATTGTAAAAGCCTTCTTTTCAAATTTTTATAATGTTTTCGATAACCCACATGTTGTATTTCGTAGGATAATCTTTATTGGATCACTGCTTGCTTGAGTTACCTAGGACTTAGCCATGATTGGATTTCATGGATATCTGGTCATGCCAAGAACCAAAAGGCATTGTCTTTGGTAACCAAAGACACCGCAGTGAGATACCTTTTTCATAAAAAAATAAAAAACCTTAAGAGAAACCATCTGCTGGAAGGTCAGATTAGTATGCTGGTTTGCTTATGTTTCAAATCCTTCATGGGACGGAAATGATATGCTTTTGTAACATGCAAGAATTTTTTATTATTACTACATCCTGAAGATTTGTCCGAGGAGAGGTCTAGATAGCTTTCAGGAAAAACCTGAGTCCAGGTTCCCATGTTGGAGGACTTTCCATAGTTCAACATGTTCTGTACATGCAGCATCCTAAAACTAAAACCATCACTACTAAATTATGTCCACTTCTTACTCAAGGACATAATTTGGGAAGTTTTCCTTGGTAAGTTGAATGTCACGTGGTTTGGCTTAACATGACCTCTGGTTTTCATCCAGCTTTCATTTCTATGTAATTTTTCTTCTTTTTAGAATCTTACCTCATCCTAGGTTGTAGTAAGTGATTGAAACAACTTTCTGATTATTTAGCTTTTAATATGCAGATCTTATTAACACATTTTCAACTATAAACCGAAATATGAACTTCATTGAGCACATAGGTCAGTTGGGCTGGAAAACGTAAGCACTCTTTGTCTCTCAATCTTAATTTGTTTCCAGTGAGTGATCTTATATCTAATGCGGTGTTTAGGGAGAAACGAGGAATGCCATTGATCGTGGACCTTGGTCTTTACTCGACAACTAAAGCAGATATCTACGGGGCCACTCCACTGAGATCTTTGCCAACAGCATTTGGTTAGTATTCAAAATCAACATGTCTTTTCTTTCCACGGACACTTGCTGGTAAGATTTATTGTTTATGTGTAGTTCTTGAAAAGGAATAAATAAATACATATTAGGTTTGAATTGTTTAAATCGGCAAATTTTAACAATTCTGCTGAAGCTTTGCTCAGTTTGTAAATGAATTTATCAGTAACCTCTGCTTCTTTGATAGAGTTTTAAGTTTGTCTAATGGCAATGCAACTTGCAACTGACAACTAAAATTGTGTCTTCTTTTGGGTTTCCTCTAAAAATAAATGGAAGATGAAAGTGCATTCTGTAACTAATTAACATGTTTGTAGTTTCATGGTGGACAAGTTTCCTTTTCTATATTCCTCAAGTTCATGTAATTAATAAAAACTAAAGAGTTAAAAGCTTCGTGTATTTTTTAAAATTGCTGGAGGTATCTCTTTCATAGGTTGGCTTCATTATGTTTTTTTTTTCAATTTAACAAACCAGTGGTGTTTAATTGAGTTAACTATTAACAGGAATCCAATTGCAGCCTTGCTTTTCTGAAAACTGAATCCATGAATTTTGGTTATTGCTAGATTTCAATGGCTTCCAACATATACTTTGTTGCCGAAACACTGAAAATGCTAGCAACTATGAAGACCCGACATTCTGTATTCAGCTGAACTTAAATTATTTCCATTTGTTTCCGCAGCCTCAGCATGGATGGTTCTGGCTCCCTCATTTGTTGAATGCTTAGTTTGGGGTTGGGATAATCTACCGCGAACCTTGCTGATTTATTACACAAACTTCATTTGCTCACCTGAAGGATACTTTCACAGGGTAATATGTAATGTGCCAGAGTAATATGCTTAGTTCGGGGTTGGTTTTTCATGCAATTTTTTCAAGATATTTGTTGCATTTTTCTATTAGATGACAAGAATTTTTTATAGTTTCATTCATTACCTTGCAATGTTTTATTTTTAACAGGAAGATTAACAACAAAATGAGCTGACTCATTTTGAAGAGGGGTTTTCACTTCATCCTGCACCTCAACATTCCTTTATTATGCAATGATGCACAAGTTGTATAATTTGCGCTCTTTTGTCATCTTTTTTTACGCTACATACATTCTAAAAGATTTAACCTCTATTTGCACAACAAACTCTTTTATGTCCTGGTGTTTAACTTTTTATTCAGTATATAACATAAGTTTATCGTTATTGATTTAATTATATGATATTATATACACAGCTATGCTCATGCGTAGCATAGGCAATATAACTAGTTATATATATTGTTTTTTATCATGTTTTATGATTATCCATTAGAATTTTGGTCAAATTTCAAAAATACCAAAAACATTAATTTGTTCGATTAATATTTGAATATGAATTTAACGTAATATGTACTCCTAATATTAAATTAAGCTAATTAATAGAAATAAATACTAGAAACTAGTTGTAAACTTTAAGATTTGGGGATATAAAATTACATTATAACTAATAACAATAAATATTCGGTATTAGTTATATGTTTTATTATTTAAGGATATAAAATTACACTATATGTTAGAGTATAGAAGAATATTCTAGAATAGTGTAATGTGTATAAATAGAGAAGTGCACACACAACAAAGGTAAAACAGAATACAATACAATACAATTTTAAATTTCAATTTCCTTCTTTTTTCTCTCTTCTCCCTCTTCCCTCTCTAAACTAATTCTTCTTTCAATTCTGCAAACTCTTTCAATCCTAACATGGTATCAGAGCTACTATGCTAGTGCATTGATCCAAGCTTCTGCAATGTGATCCTTCAATGGATCGATAAAAAAAAATATTGTTGAAGAAAACACATCGTTCAAGTTCTTCTTTATGATCTTTTGCAGCTTCTTCAATTCGTGTTGTTGTCATGGTAACATCTAGCATCTTCCATGCCAAATCAAGTCTCTACGCAACAAATTATTTCTAATTTTGCACAACAACAGTGAAGCTCAAACAGAGCAGAGCAGAGCAAAAAAAAAAGAAGAAGAAGAAGCTCAAACAGAGCAGATACAGAGTGAAAATTACCGTGATCGTGAAGAGGCAGCGAAGTAAGCATCCTGACTCACCGTTTCAATTTTTCAAATTTCCTGCAGTGATTCTCTCTTGTTTTTTCTTCGAGACCTTGATAGAGAGGCCTCTCGGGTTCCTTTCTCTGCTACTTCAGTTTCAATTGGTTCCTCTTTGTCATTTTTCATTGTTATCCACTACTAAAAAAAAAGATCTATTCCAGATCCAAATCGACGGCACGCCTCTTTGTCTTCTTCACTAGAAGAGACAACAACTTCTTCGAGCTTGACAACCGATGCTCTATTTTCCTTCAATCTCTAGCTCTGGTTGAAGAGTTTTTGCGTGGTGTCATTGAGGTATATCGTTGAATAAGTAACGCGCACAAAGGCAGACTGATCTTGTATCTGTTCAAGCATCCTACAAAATCCCACAGTAATCCAAGAATCTTCTCAAAATCAATACATAAATGGAGAAGGAGAAGGAGGAGAGCTCTGTGATTCAGTTGGATGATTTCCAGAATCGACGGTCCTTATTCATCAAACTTCCTTTTCTTTGCACTCTCATTGTTTGAACGCCATGATTCGTGGAGGAGATCAGCACTTTTGCCAGTCGAGCTCCTTCATGTCTGTTCGATGGGCGATTTGTTCTGCTCTTTGATTTCTAGAAGGCGCCAAAGATGCTTGGGAGCTGCAAGAGTAGCTTCTAGAACTGCAAGCTCGACTTCATCTTTCTTGCCATAAAGAGGCTCGATTTGAGAAGAAACAGGACTTTTACTTTGCAAAGTTATGAGATGTTGAGACAACAACAAAGAGGTAGGTTGGTGTATTCTCTCTTCTAGTTTCAGAAGAGCAGAGTAAAGGAACAAGATGATGAGAGAAGAGGCTGAGGCGGCTGAGAGAGGAATTAGTAGAAAACCTAAATTTTGTGTGTGTTGGTGTCGTTTGTGTTGTGTGATGTCGTTTTGTGTGTGCTTTGTGTTTTGTGTGTCGTTTTATGTCTCTCATCCTATCGTTTTGATAAAGATTAAAAAAAAGAAGAAAAAAAGAGATTAAGAAAAACTTAATCCAATGAAGAAGAAGAAGAATAAGAAGAACATAAATTCTTACACAGATTAAGAAATTCATCAACAAATGAAAAACTTCAGAAAAACTGAAGAAGACAAATGAAATTCAAACCCATTCTATCACCTCTCTTACCTCCCATTTCTTTTTTTTCATCCCTCTCTTCTCCAAGTCTTGCAGAGACAAATGATATTCAGGTCAAGAAATAGACCAATGAAATTCCTTCTCTTCTCTCGTTTACATACTGTTTGTCAAAACAATTAAGTACTCTTGTATTTCATTTTCATTGTTGCAATCTCATGCTTGGTTTATCAAAGCATGAGATTGAGGGGGGATGTTAGAGTATAGAAGAATATTCCTAAAATAGTGTAATGTGTATATATAGAGAAGTGCACACACAACAAAAGTATGCAAAACAGAATACAATACAATACAATTTTAAATTTTAGTTTCTCTCTCTTTTCTCTCTTCTCCCTCTTCCCTCTCTAAACTAATTCTTCTTTCAATTCTACAAACTCTCTCAATCCTAACACTATAAAGTACATTCTTGGGTATTGAAACTATAAAATAGCAAGTAACTGCAACACTAGAATGGTTAGGACTTAACATGATAGGATGAAAACTTTCTCGTAAGGGAAGATCTTTATTGAACCTTGGATGAAACAAACAATAAAAACACAACTTATCGTATATAATGTGCATTGAGGGTGATGAGTGTTTTCTTTATACAACTATTCTCTTTATCTAGATTCTCGTAGGCCGTAAATTTTTTAATAAACATAACACTAGATAGTGACTCTCTCAAATAATAATTTTTTAATCCAGCCCAAAACCTTTTCAATTTGGCACCATGCACACCACGATAATAAGTATTTAAGAAACATATCAAAATTAAAGAGTAAATGAATCTAGTAAAAATAATTAGAATAAAAAAAACATGAAACAATGACAAGCCTAGAGCCTCGCCGACATGTAATCGGGAAGTAAATCTAATAAAATAAAATAAAATAAATGAATACGCCTAGAGCACCACCCCCACATAACAGATTAGGTGCGCACAAGCCTAAAGTCCCGTACACTTGACCTTTCTTGTTTGTTTTTTTTGGGATCAAGGGACCGACGACATGTTGTTTGCCTTTTATCTTATTTTAAAAAGAAATGATTGACGACAAGTGGTCATTAGAATTAAGAAATTAATTGTTGTCACCAACACTTGAATTGTGACCTACACCATTGTCGCATACACATTTATCAAATAAGCCATACATTTAAATTTTTATAAACAAGATAAAAATATCTTCAACTTGAGAAAGCTTACAAAATATTTATATAGTAACATTATCATCCAATAATTTTCATCATCACTCCAATAACTCCATCTCTGTCATGGTCACCACCACACCGCAAGCCATTACAAAAAACATTTATTTTAATTTTTTATTTTAAATGAATATATTTTGTGTTTTTACATCATTTTGATGTGCTGATATCAAAAATAATTTTTTAAAAATAAAAAAAATATATCGTTTTGATATATTTCGATACGAAAAGTATTTTAAAAAACTACCGCAACCATCCTCCCAAACAAGCCCACAAATGACATAGTTAAAATTTTATTTCAGTAGAATCAATTAAGGACACTTGCTTACAAAATAGTTAATTAACTTAAAACATTATATTGTCAATTATAGCAAATTCATAATAACAATTTTAATATATGCATCTATATTAATAAATAAACTGATATAATTAGCACAAATTACATTATATAAAAAATAGAAGATAAATGTAGGTTAAATCCACTAACTATCTAGAATATTATTCGTGAAAATGTAAATCTTTCACCTTTCACCTTTTCACCTCCAAAATTTTGATGGATGCGCTTGCACGTATCATTCTTAACCAAATGTTTTATATATATACACATAAATAGTACAAGTTTCAAAACAAAGCTTTGAAATACTTCGAAATCATCAACCAAAACAAAATAAATCATCTTGATTTCCATAGGTAAATGCCCATGTTCTGGGCGCGTGTGCCCAGTTCTATCATCTCTCTAAGACTCACGGCACTATGCAGTCTAAAGCTTTCCATTTGAACATGTCCCCCTCCCTCCCTGTCACTCTCTCTCTCGCGATCTCTCAGCTCTAATGTAGCTCTCAAAGGACAGGATGTGATGTTTGAAAAGGTTATCGATGAGTGAGTGACAGTGAGTAGATAACCCCATGAAATGAACAAATGCTTCCATTTGCTTGGAATCTAATTAAAGTGATGATCGCAAATCTATTTGGCCTATAAATTATAATGGCAGTCACTTCCATGTACATCCTCTAGTGTGAAGATATAAACCGTACGTGTTTCAAGCTCCATAATTAACGCTGAAATAAACGGCAAGCACACAAAATAGCAGACACCTTTTCTTTCTTTTCTCCCTTCTGAATCGCGTAGTGATTGGGGTGAGCATTTAAATAATAAAACATACAAATAAGTCTACCCCCATAATCTCTAAAAAAAACCCTGTACCTGATTTTCTGGTTCCTCAAGTGATGTGCTGAGGTTTACGAGCTAGCTAGCTATCTAGCTACCTTCCTTCCAACTAACAACTACCTATTTCTCCACACGTATTATTAAGCCAACTAACTTCCTTCTAACTATTGTTATTACAATCTCTTTTGTTGTTGCTATCACTTGTTTTTGTTATTAATACAGGTGTTCGGGTATATCTTAACTCATCTTTGTAGACTCTTTTTTATATCTCGACTAAATTATAGATTCTAAAATTAATGATAACATAAATTTTTAGTTATTATTATATAAGCAACTACAAACTCGATTATGAGATAAGGGAAAAATAAATCTGCTCACCTGCAGATGATTATTGTTGCTACCACTTTTGTTACTATTTGTTATGTCGCCTTCGTGCTTCTATTTCATGTTAGATTTTGCTTAATAACAATACCTTTCCTATCATATTCTTGTCTCGAGAATCAAGATTGCATTCTAGCTAGCTCTTCCAAATCTTTACGGGTTGAATTTTCCATCATTATTGACCAATGAACAAGCCCTGTAGCTAGTTCCCTATTATCCTTCTTCATGGTAATATCACGACATTGTCTCCCACTTTATCTTTAAGTATGGACACATGGAATACCAGTTAAATGTTTGATCCTTCAGCAATTCTACCTTGTAGGCTACTGCATCATAATTTTGAATAATCTTGTACGGTCCATAATACCTTCAATTCTTCTTCTTTTGACCTAAAACAGTTGCTTTGGTGACTATGCATAAGCATTTCATGATTCGTTTCCAAATTCCCACAAAAATAATTACTCCACATCAGCTTATATCATGGTGTTAAGGAACCATTTTACCTAAAAGCTTAAGATTGTAGGTGAGACCCCGTAATATGATTTATATTATTCTCTAACACTCCTCCTCAAATGAAAGCTCTTTAGACTTGAAACTTGCACAGGCCCACATCACCTTGTGCTTAGTTTTTTTTATCAAATAGAATGGGGGTGGTGGCATTCGAACTCGTGACCGCTGGGTCAATAAGGCTCTGATACCATCTCACCTAATAGTTTAAGATTATAGGTGAGACCCCATAATATGATTTATATTATTCTCTAACACATGGTATGGCTCATGCCGGCTAATTGACACCATGATTGGCACCATCCTAAATATGACAATTTAGTCAACTCTAAATTTTTAAATCTTATAGCTTAGGATACCTATTTTGAACCCATAGTTTTTTTTTTTTAGTTAGATCAATGACTTAAATTTTACCCCAATAAAAAAGAGATTATCCTTTTTCATCTTCTATAGATAAAAGTGAAATCCATGGTTTGAGCATCAAGAAATTCAAAGGCTAACGTTTCTTAATAATCAACCTTTTTCTGGTTTTTCAAAGCCAACAACCTTCTTCTCCTTTTTTTGGTCAAATATGGTCATCATTGCTTTCATTGACGCCTCTCTTATCATCAATAGAACAACCCTTTGATGAGTGAGCCATCTATGGTCGTTAACTCTCCTCTTTTTTTCTCCTTTCCTCCATTGTCACTACTTTCTCCTTTTGTTGGCCTTCATTCCCCCTCGCCAACTCTCAGTCACCCACATGCTTATTCTCTTCCTCCACTGCCAGCCACTTTTCACGTTACGTTAACAGTGAATTAATTTAGTGTTCATTATTCACGTATGCATGAACAATATTTTTTTTAATTTATTTTTGTTGTTGGGATGGACCAGATTTAGCTCCACCTAGTTGCATGGTTAGGGTTAAGCCCAATCAAAACAATGTTAGGCCTTTTAGCCCACCAAGGCTAGGTTGACCTAGTTTTCTAGGTCAAGCATAGCCCATATTATTATTATTATTATTATTATTATTATTATTATTATTATTATTATTATTATTATTATTATAATTAAAAAAAATAAAATCCAAAATAAATCAAGGGCCATTTCAAAAAAATTGTGATTTCATTGTGTCTTTCCATTTTGTTCATTTTTATTTCACATATTAGGATTAACTATAAACTTTAATATTTGAAGGTGTACAACTACCTTATCGGGTTTTTTACCCAATAAGATAGAGAGTTCTCACGACGAGAGACTTACCTTACACCTTAGAAAGACCAATATATAAAAACTAGCCTAAAAAATAATCAAACAACAATATAAGTTGCATTGGGTTATGTGTTTTCTCTTTACGTTAGGGTTAGGCAAGGTGCACTAGGGTTATTCATCTTTCTTTTGCATAACAAATTCCTCTAACCAAATTCTTGTGTACCATTAAGTTTTTCTAGTGATGATGACTTCTAGAAATTATAATTATAATCTTGTGATTATTTACAAATCTTTTTTTTTTCACACGACATCTCAGGAAGAATAAAAATATTGTTACAACAGAATAGATGAATTCTATGAAATTTGATCTCGAGTCACAACCTAAATCTAGATATAATGGCTCGTTATCATCATTATCATCATCATGAATATCTTAAATATTGAATGTCTTAAAAACAATCTTTTTTTTCACATGACATCTCAGGAAGAATAAAAATATTGTCACAACATAATAGATGAATTCTATGAAAATTGATCTCGAGTCACAACCTAAATCTAGATATAATGGCTCGTTATCATCATCATCATAATGATGAATATCTTAAGTATTGAATGTCTTAAAAAACACCTATAGTATATAACAGATTAAAAATATCATCATTCTCGTTGACATTCCTTATTATTATGCAAGGTCCATACTTTTTTTACTATAACTTGTTATACATCCTTACTAGAAATCTTTCTTTGCACAAAACACCATCATTATATCTTTTCTTCTTTTAACACTATGAGATCAGTGTTTATCAATAAAGTTTTTGTATTAGGCATTAGTTTGATGTGTTTTGTCTCACCTTAACTTGTATAGCTTGCATAGTAGCAGAAATATTCATATTAACAATGTTATAACTAACACCTCCTATATGAGTACATGATTTAAGTATATGATTAAGTCATAACATATACACAATCTCAAATGGTGTTTTACTTATTGTTATGTGTTTGACATTGTTATATGTAGATTATGCTTGTATAAGTGTGATATCCTACTAGTATGAATTTTCACCACAAATACTCTCGATCAAATTGCCAAGTTTTTTATTCAAAAACTCCATTTTCCCACTTACTTATGGATGTATTGTACTACTCAAACTCAAGGATGAATCATACATCCTCCATAATATTCAGTGTTATTATACTCAAACTCAATGATAAATCATACATTCTCTATATTATCCATCAAAAATGACTAAAGAATTTGTCATCTCTTTTAGAAATAATAGTTTTCATCATCCATGTAACCAAACCACCTCTCAAAAAATATCTAGCAATTTGACTAGCATGAAATTTGTAGACAATTCTTCCTATATATTTTTAGAAATAGACAAAGCCATGTTATTTTGTGTTTGTCTTTTAGCAATGACAAATATAATATTTTTTGTACAAACTTTAATTCCAATGTTTCATTTCAATTAACGTCATAATTGATTGTTGAAATAGTTTTCTCTCATTTCAAGTGACCATCTAGGCCTCCACCACACAAACTCCAAACCACCTTATCTTGTAATGAAGAATGAGTAATGCAAACCTAATTACCTCTCATTAAAAACCCATTATAGATGAGAAAATCTTTAAGTAGCATGTTTTGACTCTTTCCCCACTACTTGTTAAAATCTTCACCACACCCATACAAGTCTTTCCAACAATTAAACTCAATAATCTCTATTTATTTACAATTACTTTATCCCTAACTCCTCTCTTTCTCAGGTCATTGCTTTACATGGCATCCAGTATTCCTACGAGTCCTTCATATTTGATTAGTATTTCAATTTACCAAAAGCCTCAGCATTGAAACTTACGTGTCCTTCATATTTCATGCTCCTCATGCGTTTCCATTGATCGATGCCCATGTTTCCCGCTGATGTGCCGAGTTCTATCATTTCTCTCGACCAGTCATACCACTATACAGTCGTAGAGAAGATGTGTATTTTTGGAAAAAAATATATATATTTTAGATTAATTTTTTGGTATTTTTATATGATGATGTCAAAAATAATTTTAAAAAAATATCATTTTAATATATTTTTAAATAAAAAATACTTTAAAAAACAATAATATTATCAAAGAGTAACTAAAGCTTCCCATTTGAACATCTTTCTCTCCCTCTCTATCTCTCTCTTGGTGCACCATGTGATGATCCATGTGATGAAGGATGAATGCGAAAGGGAAACCCTTGAGAAGTAGTTCTAATGTTGCTCTCAAGTGACAGGATGTGATGTTTGAAAAGGGTGATGCGTGAGTGAAAGTGAACAAATAAGTGTGGTGGATTGATTAGACCACACCAATAAAATGGGATTCATAAAAAAATCATAAAATATAAAGTAGCTACAACCAAGTTTCATGATCCATAATTATAATCATGAAGGGAAAAAAACGTGTTTGGTAAAACATTGTAGCAAATCATTGCATCTTGTTAGAAAAAACATTATGGATAGCCAAAGTGTTTTGTTTTTGTTTTTGTTTTTTTAGTCATTAGCAATTTAGGTTCGGTGAAAACACTATAACCCATGAGAGAAAACATTACGGATTGAAGTAGGGTTCTCTTTTATTTTTAGTCATAAGGCAATTTTTATTTTTGAGGTTTTTTTTTAATTTCGACTTTATATATGGTTTCATTAAGATCTAGTCTTGATTAACTATTTTAATTATTTTGCTGTAGGATTCATGCAATGTTAAAAAAACACAGCCTATATTAAATTGATGTTTAGTTTGACAAGATAGATTTTAATATATTACATAGAATTTAACCTCAAACTTTGAGAGTTCAGTAAAGAAGCATGTTTTTTTTCCTTTTTTATATTCATGAAGTACTATTTTTAAAACTCTCTAGTCTATAATGTTTGATTGTTTTTTTTTTCCAAGTTCATTTGGTTTTAACGTTTTAGTTCAAAACTCCATTTTGTTTTTTGTTTCATTTCCTAAATTTTATGATGAGTGTCATAATTCATTTCTAAGTTATTATCGAAAAATAAAAAAAAAGGTTGACGATGTGAAAAAATCAGGTAGGAAATTTTGAACGAAATGAAGAGTCCGATCATGTCTCTATTGTGTCTGAAAATGAAAGAAAATGCATATTTAAGGCTAAAATAATTTATTATTAGATAAATTTGCATAACAATTAAGTCAAAAGACATAATTATATTTTTATAGGCCTATTTTTTTAATTGTGGGATAATTTAAAGTATAATTATGTTTAGGAATTAATTTAGAGTCCAATTGAAGGATTTGATTTAGTACAATGACTTAATTAATTATACTTTAAATCAGTCAAATTAATTTTACAAAGGGCTTCCTTCTCCATTATAGCGGCCTTGCACCTCCTTCTACGACTACCACATGTCACCATTCTCGACGTTGCCACCATTAGCATAACCAGCTTACCTCCTTTACACAGTGACAGTCATAGGTGCATCTCTCATCCTTCACCTCTTCCCTATCATGTATTGTTCACGTGTATATGAATAGTGGGGGTGGTCGGGCCATACGCAGGGTCCAACCCGGCCACTAAAAAAGGGTCAGTTGTTTGGACCACCTGGGCTGGCAGTCCAACCCCAAAGTGATGGACCCACTTTGGGGCATCTGGGTGGGCAAACCAACCCACAAAAAAATGCATTGAAAATATATAAAATTTGAATTGAAAAAAGTACAAGATATAAAATGTGTTTTTGTTAAAAAAAATATTTTGTTTTCATGCATACGATCGAATTCTAAAATTTTCCCAACATATTTTTCACAAAAAAATAGCATCTTTTCTTATGTTTTTGAAATGAAAATGGTATATCGTAACCAGTTTATCATTATACATTATTGTTCAGCCAAAAAATAAAAAATATTAACAATCATTTTGCACTTTTGGAATTTTTTTAGCAATCGATGTGTAAAATTACATTATGAAGTACATCTATAGATAGTAAAAAAAAAAAGAGATATTAAATGCAATGCTTATAATTTGGACTTTAGAACGGTTAGATTTTCGATCCAATGAGGTAGAGACTCCCTCATGAAGAGAGATCTACTTTAAGCCTTAGAAAAGATCAACGAATAAAAAAGATGACTTAGAAATACAATCAGACAACAATGCAGCTTACCTTCGTAAAAGGCAATTCTACGGTAGCAAAATCACGTGCAACAGAATTATAGTTGCAAATTAAGTTGCACCGGATAATTTGACCAAAAATATTTCATTTAGGTTACGTCCATGAAAACAAATTAATAGAAGATTTAAAGTTTCATTATATTAAAGGAAGATAAAAAGCTCTTTCAAATTCTAAAACAAATGGCAAGGACACACAATACAAGAGAATTAGCCTTCGTGTATGTGATTTACCATGGGAGTAGACTATTTTTATTGTGTAAAAATTAAGTTTCAGCTATTTTAAATGTGTTTTTTAACAAAAACAAAAAAACAAAATTGTGTTAATTTTTCAAACCCGTGTTATTAGAAATAAAACATCCTATTTGAAAAAATTGTGAAGTTAATTTTTTAATTAATAAAATATTAAAAGATAAAATTGAAGAAAGAAAGTCAATTATACAGAACAAATTAAAAAACAAGCATAGCAATTAAAAGAATGAGGTTAAGAAAAAATTATATTTGATTGATGGGTGCAACTGGAAATAAAAATAAATATAGCAAATCGATCAAAGAAAATAAAGAAAATAAGGATAAAATTCAAATAAAAAATAAAATATTTTTTTATTGAAGGGTGAGATTGGAAAGAAAAATAAATTTTACAAAAAAGAGCCAAGAAATTAAAACAATAAAGACTAAATTGAAAAAAAAAACAAATACCATTAATCTTGATTGAATTACAAAATTAAATTTAATAAAAGAATTTCAAAAGGATGAAGGAAATTAATTAAAAAATAAAAAAATAAAGTCCAAATTAGAAAACATAATATTTGATAAATTGGGATTGAAGGATAATATTGAAAGTTAATAAAACTTCTACATAAATTCCCATAATCGAAACTCAAAAACTTTTTACTTAAAGATGTATATTAAAAAATAGTATAAATTATATTATAAAATTTTAAATTTTAGATAAAGTAATTTATTAAGAATGTTGTGGCTGTGATACAACGCCTGTTTGGGAGGGCGGTTACGGTAGCTTTTCAAAGTGTTTTTCATGCCGAAATATATTAAAATTATATTTAAAAAAAAAATAAATTATTTTTGACACCAGCACATCAAAATGATCTAAAAACAACAAAATATATTCATTTAAAATAATGATAAAATTTTAAAAAAAAAATCATTTTTTTCAAAAACACTTTTAGAAAAATCCTCCCAAACACCTTCTGTATCACCACTTCACTGCTCTACATCTCTTAAACAGCCAGAAGACACAGAGCACCGAGCCCAATTACTGTAGTTATTCACTGAGCCCTATCGTAAAAAAAAAAAAAAAAGAAGATGAAACACAAAATTCAAGCCCACCGATGATAATTCAGCGAATCTTTCAAGGTTGGCTCACGGGCAGACAAGCAAGATCTACGACATTCAAGATGTACCTTCTCTTCGATCTTTCTTGTGTTTCACGTCCACAGACATTCATGTGATGGGATCCATACGACACCTGTCAAAACTCCACAGATGAGATCAGCTGAACTCTCAACAAACGAATGATCAAACAAGAATCTGATAGCTCTGCTGATCGATTCTTCATATTTACCACGAAAGTACTTCATCGATCATGTCTGGCAGATTCATAAGATGCTGATCATTCTTCATATTTACCACGAAAGTACTTCATCGATCATGTCTGGCAGATTCATAAGATGGACGTGTGAAAGACATCGATCTGGATCTTATCTTTCCAGAGCACCAAGCCATTCAAGCCAGGCCAGTTGCTGGATCTTCAGATAGTCAAAACACGAGCATCTGAGATGAGTTCATATAGTATATTTTAAACACCAATGTTTGTTGGCTTAAAATTTACAAATATTCATATGTTCATATCATTTTATGTTTAATTTGATGAAATTAGAACTCGTAATCAATTGTTAACCCTAATATCTTGTTAAGTAATTGTTGAAACACCACTTTCAATATTTACATGAAACTATCATGGTAAATGTACTTACTTACAACGATCCAAGAGGAGAAAACTACAGTCGTCTCTTCTGGTAACCATGATGGGGAAGACTCGGCATGCATGCGTACATGATTATGGGGCATGCAGCAGCTGGTAGTGGAGGCCCAGTCGTTTTGATTGGAAAAGAATCAGACAGCTGTGGTTTCTGTGGAGCCTGAGGATGAAGTGTCTGCACGTGGGTATGATAAAAGCTGCATGCCATTTGAGTCCAGTCAAAACCTTGTCCAGATTTGATCATGAGACGGTGGATCTACGGAGGCAGCGTGGTTGACTGGAACTCGTAATCCTCTCTACCAAAACTTAAAATATAGTGTCTATTTGATTATAAAAATAATCTAAAAATATAAAACAAATTATTTTTAAAAAAATGTTTTTGAAACATAGAAGTAAACACCTCTTTAATGTCATGATAAAATAGACAGTATTCAATTTTAACTTTGTTTTCTAATAAAATTAGAGTATTCTTTTAAAAATATTAGCAAATATTTTTTTTACTATACATCACAATCACTTTTTAAAAAGAAATTTCATTTGGTTGTGGTTTTGTCGGCACCTATTCTTTTAGCATATTGTTAAATAAATTTTTTTATTAAACTCGACCAGGTCTATAAATCAAGTTATAGATTTGGTGAATTGACCTACAATTGATCCAACGTTCTTCATCTTAACATTTAAAAAGATGTTTTTTTTTTAAATCAAATCAAATTTTTACTTATTATCTTTGTTATTTCGAGTCAACCCCCTTAGTTTAATTAGAAACACATATTAGATAAAGAATTGGATTAGAAGTTTTCAAGATTAATTTGCCGAGAGTCTAATCACATCATAGTTGATGATTCCATTCCGTTCCGTTCATAAACCGAGACAAAACGATATCATTTTTGTTTTGGTTTTAATTCCAGTCTATTCGAAAATTCCTGCGAAACCGTTCGGATTCAAAATCTATTTTTTTTATTTTTTAAAAATTATTTTTGACATCTATATATCAAAATAATTTAAAAACACCAAAATATTTTAAATAAAAAAGAATTCAAATTTTAATTATACTTGTTAAATTAATATTTTATTTTTTTCACATATATATGAAAAGTACTGACAATCGAAACGACATACTGGACCGCTTCAAATCGAATCGTAATGTTCTGCTCCACTCAAAAACGAGAACAATGACTTGAACAACAACCGGAACTATATTAACTGAATCACCCTACCAAAAAGTTCTTCTCGGCAATGTTCGAGTGTTGTGTTTTTCTTATTGTTTTTAATACAATCAAATCAAAATTACTAGATTTGTTTTATTAAACTTGGTTTTGAAATAATTATAGAATATTGTCAAAGACACACATATTATATGCAGAGGTGGAGTTACTATATGTTGACCAATTCCTGCTCACGTTTGACCCACCGAAGTGGAAAGAGTATTGTCGTGCTTTCAACCCTTTCACGCATGTTTTCTGCTCTGTCCGCTTCTGCATCCTCTGCTTGCTTTTACACGGCTTGGGACCACAGCAAACAGTAAGTAGCACTGTTAGAATCTGACCATTCTGCCATCAGCACGTGCACACTTTGCACGTGTTTACGGGTCTGAGACTGAGATTTTACTCCATCAAAATTTGGTAACACTGACTCACTTGTTGAGCTTTGTCCAATTTTAGCCAATAGTTTTCACTCTTCACTACGGGACCGTTTCAGTAACACAATTAGCAGTACTAGTAGGAGATTCTTTCTCCCGTGGAGTGGAGTCTTTTGGTCGTTGATATATGCTTATATAATCATTAATTTTAGAGCCCTTGTAATTTATCGAAATATATCAGTGTGTGATGTCCTGTTACTCCATGATAATAATATAAATGATATTTTGAAACTTCATCCGATAACTTAATTTTTAAATTAAATAATATTTTGAAACTTTAGATGGATCTTTAACATGGTAGTATAACCTTATTGACCCAGCAGTCACGAGTTCGATTCTTACGAGCCCATTCTATTTTATAAAAAATCAAGCATTAGGTAGTGCGAGTCAGTATAAGTTTCAAGTCCAAAAATATTTTATTTAAAGAGATGTGTAAGAGAATAATATAAATTATATTATATAATTTTATCTAATAATTTAAAATTTTAGACGAGATAATTTTTTAAAATTCATTTTAATATGCTATTAATATCAAAAATAATTTTAAAAAAATACTTTAAAAAAGAATTTCTGCTGTAGTTATAAAAGATGAATCAACATGTTACAACCATTACTTCGAAGTTATGTTCACTTCTCTGAGCTGACAAGACTACAACAAATGGATTCTACGAAAATCATCACAAATGTGGAATCCTCGGTCCCTACTTTCTTCGGGGAATATCTTTCCTCATTACACTTTCTTCAATATGCTTTACTCCAAGGTAGTTACCATGCTTAATTAAGAGCTAATGTTTATTTATCTGGTCACTTGTGCTTGATATACTAGCAGTTATCGGTAAATCATGTGTCTTTATTTATTAAAAAATAATATAAATAATATTTTGAGATTTTATCTAATATTTAACTTTTAGATAAGAATTCTTTAATATGATTTCAGAGTATTGTCAAACCAACGCTTATGAGTTTGAACCTTATCATCTTCAATCTATTTAATAAAAAACAAACACAAAATAATATCAGTATATACAAATTTTAAACTCAAATAACTTTCAATTAAAAAATATATTACAAAATAATATAAATCATTCTAATCCTCAATTAATAACTTAAACTTTTATCAATTTTAGATAAAATGTTAATTTAATAATATTGAGATCACGATTAGAAAACGAGAGATACTAGGCTATCTCATCACTCAATGATGCAAGAAATTAATTAAAATTCTAGTGATCAGTAATTGCTTTGGAGATATTGGTAGAAGCAGCTAAAGAGATGCTCCAGATAACACTGATATATATAGATAGATAGATAGATAGATATAGATATATATAGAGAGAGAGAGACTGCAAAACTTGCTTTCCTAGAGAGATGAGATGAGATCATTTGGTATGAAGAAACACTTCCTTGTACACAACAAATCCAAGTAGTGGGATATGCAGTAAAATTAATCAACTAATCTAGGATTCTAGGTAGCTTTTTTCTCTTTTCTATTTACTTTTTGAACGACAAAAATAAAAGACTGGAGAGCTCGGTTGGTTCCAAGTTCATCACAGCTAGCAACGATGGATGATCTGGGTGATAGCTCTGCAACTTAATTCCCAGTGACGGGGCCAAGCTAGCTCCATAGCTGATAGATCTTTGGCTCAGTCACGCCAGCAGACGAGCATGACAACACATCTCTTAATAATGTAGAGCCTTCCCTTCTGCTGTCTAAGGTACCCTCCAAGCCCTCTGCATGAAATCCTCTTCTTGGACTCTCCCATGGCGGCATCGCTCGTCATCTTCATTTTGTTTTTTTCAGGAAAGAAGAAGAAGAAGAAGGATGGGCTTGAGAGTTAGTGGCAGTAATTCTTGCAGTGTTTACTGTCGAGTGAGTGATGGCGAAGGAAGAGTTGAGGTGGAACCTTATAAAGAGAGTGAAGCCGTGGTCCAAACCTCCCGAGAACATGCAACCAGGCCCCCACACACGACCAAACTTTGATTCCTCTCTCCTTCTGCCACGTCAGTCCCTGCACCAACATTTATGTGAGTTATCAACAACCTAGACAATTGGTCGGCAGTTTTGATTCCTTAATAATAATAATAATAATAAATACTTAATATTTTTAATGTCAAATGCATTTTTAAAACACATTTAAACATGGGTTGAGATGCAATGTGAAACAGCCTCCAAAATGAGTTTGTCAACCAAAATGTTTAGTGTGGGTAATGCGGTTTTGTAAAATTATTTTTTAGTTGAATGTATCAAAAAAGGTTTTTTTTTTAGATTTGTTTTTTACATTGACATGTGAAAAATCATCTAAAATACATCAATTTAGTGTGGGTTTGGTATTGTGATAACTTTTGCAATTGAGATTTTAAAAATAGGTTAATAAAGACTTTTAATTATGATTTTTAAAAGTAGGTTTTAAAAATATGTGTTTGATTAAAAACCGTTGTAATATATTTTTTGCGTAAATGAAAACATGTCTCCATGAATAAAAAACAAATTATTTTAGTTATCAACAACCTAGACAATTGGTCGGCAGTTTTGATTCCTTAATAATAATAAATAAATAAATAAATAATACTTAATATTTTTAATGTAAATGCATTTTTAAAACACATTTAAACATGGGTTGAGATGCGATGTGAAGCAGCCACCAAAATGAGTTTGTCAAGCAAAATGTTTCATTCACTTTACTATTATTAGTGTGGGTAATGCGGTTCAAAATTGTTTTTGTAAAATTGTTTTTAGTTGAATGTATCAAAAGGGTTTTTTAGATTTTTTTACATTGACATATGAAAAATCATCTAAAATACATTAATTTAGTGTGGTTTTGGTATTGTGATAACTTTTGCAATTGAGATTTTTAAAATAGGTTTTAAAAATATGTGTTTGATTAAAAACTGTTGTAATAAATGTTTTTGCGTAAATGAAAACATGTCTCCATGAATAAAAAAAATAGTTTCTATAAAATCAAGGTTTGAAACATAATTTTAAGTGAAATCTAACGCAAAAAGAGATTTTTTGGCTAGATAATTTATTTATTTATTTGGTCTGAATAAATCAAAAGTTGCTATAATACCACATAGACTGTTAATGTATTTTTAAATGATCCATGCATATATAAATATATTTATGCTTGTTTATAAAAAAATATAATTTATTTTCTTTTAATATTATTTAATCCCTTGATAGAGCTTTCTAAGTTGGCTACTAATGATGTACACAAAATTGCATGTACTCTAATTGTTTTTAAAATATTAGGTTTTCTAGCATTGCTCACATGGATCATGTTTATTTATTACTACCTCCATTTCAAGATTATAATCTTAATGATTAAAAATATCAAAAATTGAGCACTAGAAAAACGTGTCATATTTATTTTTATGTAAGAATTCAAAAAAACTATGAAAAGTGGGGCTCACAATTTATTTCACGCACTCCTAATTTTTCCTGATTTAATATAAATAAAAACATTATTCAAATTACATACATGGTATTACTATGTAAATCAACCTCCAGACGAATATATTGCTAATTTTGGTATCCATTTGAATATTAATAAATAATTTAAGGGTTCAACTCTATACATAGCTCCATTTTTCAGGGGATGTTCCCCGTAAGTAGTATAGTTTAGTTAATCAACAATGAATAAAAAAGGGGACAGTTCAGGATTTGCAAGCTGGCTGTGTCAAGAATTGTCGTGGAATGTCACCTCTCGAAACCCAGCAAAAAATCAACTACTGGTTAATTTAAGCCTGTCTAGAAAGTTTATTTTAGTTGTTTTTTAAAATAATTTTTATTTATAAATATATTAAAATTATTTTTTTATTTTTTAATAATTATTTTATTTTTAAAAAATTATTTTTAATATCAGCATAAATAAAAATAAATTAATTTAAAGAAAAAACTGTTTTCGAAACAAAACGACAAACACCCATGAACATAATCTATAATATTAAAACAAAGCATAATCCCACATGCTCTGTCTCGTGCTCCTCCCGTATCGCTTTGCAGGAAGTTTTATTCTAATGGGTTCTGCAATACTTTGTTTGATAATAATATAATTATATCATGTAACTTATCAATAAGCTTTAAGTTTTTAAGTAAATCTCCATAATATAATTATATTATTCTCAAATACGCTCTCTCAATTAAAAAAATTTTGAGTTTGAAACTTGTACAGGTAGATATCATCTTATGCTTGATTTTTATCAAATAGAATGAGGGTGATGAGATTTAAACTCATGACCGCTGGGTCGACAAGACTTTGATACCATGTTAAAAAATCATCTCATCTAAAAGCTTAAGTTTATAAATGAGATTCCATAATATGATTTATATTATTCTCTAATATTTTTTGCTCTAAACTCCAAGCTTCAGAAGAAGAATTGAGTGTTTCTTCTAAGTGCAGTTGAAATTGTTTATAAAGTTATATTTCGTTTGAAAATATATAAAAATATTTTTTTTTTTTTTGACATTTAAAAATAATATAAAATATTATTTTTTACTTTAAAATTAAAATATATATATATTAAAATCAAGTGTCAAACACCTCTTACCAATAGCTTATAGCTACGTCAATCCCATTTATTAGTTGCTGGCAATGTCTTTTCTAATAATCCATTAGGAGGTCCACTATACTTTGAACCATATTGATAAAAAAAAACTATATTTTAATTTCTATCCCATGTTTACCACCAAGCTTGTCCTAATTATTGTTATTAAACCTAACTCGGATGGTTGATCTAGGACCGGGTCAACCGGTTTGATTCAGATCGGAATGAACATCATAGGATAGGATAGTTGAGGGCTATTGAACCTTATTTTCTAACAATTTCTCGAATCTTTAATTATATAGGAAATTTCCTCTTTCCTAGGTTCACCAAATGTTAGGGGCTGATTGGGAGGGTTATTGTAGTAGCTTTTTAAAATGTTTTTCGTGTTGAAATACATTCAAATGATATTTTTTTTATTTTTTAAAAATTATTTTTGATATAACCACATCAAAATGATCTAAAAACACTAAAATATATTTATTCAAAATAAAAAAAATAAAAAAAAACCTCAAAAAACCTCCAAGTTGGATTTCAGGCCTCCATCACATGGTAAATAAAATAAATCAATCAACAATTTTATCAATTAAATTAGTAAGTACTTTTGAAAAGTTTCTTTTCCCGGAAACAAATTTTGAGCAACTGCTTTGTCACTGTGCTTGATTTTCGTCCTTTTTTTATTATTATTTAGGATATTCCTACTGTACTTGATAATTTCTATGCTAATATGACCCACCAAAGAACGCTATCATATAATAGTCAATTAATGCTAATAGTAATAGCTGGCCAACAGTATTGTCAATTATGTTGGTTTTGTTTCATCCAAAATGATCGATATATTTTTTTTATTTTAAAAAGATAAATTGAAGTAAATTTTATCTCATTTAAAATTTTAATTAATCTTGAAAATTCCATCTAAATTACAGCTGGAATATTCCAGTTTTATTCCGCGTGTTCTATTTCAGGCAGGTGATGTTTTTGTTAATAATGAATATTTTTATAATATCAATTATATCTCTTAATCCAATCATTAGATTAAGATGAAATTTTATGAGGAGTCTCTTGATATATTTATATGTATTATGTTAAAAATTCAAAGCAATCAGAGAATATAATAATTCTGCAAGATTGATGATAATATTCATACAATATTATACATGTTCATAATTTGATTCAGAAAAATCATTTTATTATTTTTTTAAATCAATATTTTACTCAATTTCATTATTTAGCAACGAGTTTATTACAAATTGAATTTTATAATTTGATTTGATTTATTTTATTTAAGGTTATCATGGTCTTATAACAGAGATCACACATTTGAAATATTATAATAGATTGATCAGAATTGATTCAACATATCATTGTTTCAATTTTTTTTAAGATGTCAACTTGATTTTTTTAATTAAACTATATTTTTATCATTTTTTCATGTTATCTTTAAACTCGTCAAGTCAGTCTGTTTATATCAGCTGAACTCTTATTTTTTATTTATATTTGAAATTTAAATTGCACAATTCTAAATAATATTATTTTTGTAATTGAACTATTTTTAATTAATATATCTAATTATATATATAAACATAAATAGTACAACCTAAAATACTTTGAAATCAAAATACTCTATTTCAATTAAAAAAAACAAATCTTTAAAACGGAATTGATAATCGGGGGACAAACCTTAGAAAATAAATAAAATATCATAACCTTATCCAATGGAAGTGGTTGGCACCTCAGAGACAGGCGTGTTTTCAAGACGTAATATCAGGCATGCAGGGTAGGGTCCTCGTCGGCTGGCTCTTCGAGCAGAATTCCCATGCTGGAAATGAGAGGGTAGTAGATAACTAATCTCGAATTCTAAGACAATGGAGCAGGTTTTTGTCCCAGTTGCTGTCTGCTATTGTTTTGTTTTTGCATTAGATTTAAAATATAAAAAGACATCCTCACACGTGATAATCTCGTGAGAGACATGGTCCTTGCTTTGTTTTTAGCAGACCACTTTGATTTTTATCGGAAGATTCTGTTCAAGCACCTGCTCTTTGACAATATCTTGAATCAACAACTTAATTAAATTATCCGTATCTTTTCTTGGTTAATTCAGTGATTACGGTCCATTAATTAATTTGCAGCTACAATCGTATCTTTATCTTGGTTTATTCAAAGTTATGGGTTAGATAATGTCTTACAATATCTTGAATCAACAGCTTAATTAAATAATCCGTATCTTTTCTTGGTTAATTCAGAGATTACGGCCCATTAATTAATTTGCAGCTATAATCGTATCTTTATCTTGGTTTATTCAGTTCATATAATAATATAAATAATTTTTTGTAACCTTACCTAACAACTTTAATTTTTAGAAGAAATATTTATTTGATATAGTATCAAAATCTTGTTAACTCAGCGGTCACACCCTCATTCTATATTATTAAAAATCAAGCATAATATAATACAGACTTGTACAAGTTTCAAACTCAAACGACTTTCACTTGAAGGAGTGTGTTACATAATAATATACTTAATATTCTGGAATTTTGTCTTACAGTTTAAATTTTTAGATGATATGCTTTCTTAATACTATGTATATCCTGTGATATTTCCAAATTGTAAAGTTCACTGAATTGAGATAAATTCATCATATTTTAGGGTTAATAAATATGGATTTAGGGTTAGTATATCAACTATCTGGGCATCATTGGCAAGCTAAGTATTAGCTAGCCGGATCATTAATGGTGATTGGGTTAAGGTTTTCTCAAAACCAGACCGGCAATAATATGCAGGCTTAGTGCATTGACTATTTGTATGGAGTAAGCTCGGCAATGGAATTGAGCCATGGCTGTGGTAGCTAGTTATTTCATGGAGTTTTATTCTAGATTATTTTTTATTCCATCCAGTTTTTATCTATAAAAATAATTAGATAAAAAAAAATAAGACCAAATCAATAACGGTTTAAAACGAATAGTTTTTTATTCGGTTTTTATGCAAAAACTCAAAAAATAGTGTATTGATTTTTAAGCTTTTTATGGACTTCAACCAAGTCTTTCCCTTCTTATATTTTATCAAAATAGAATCGGACCAAAAAATTAAACCGAACCAGAAGAATATATTTTGTAATTTTTTTTTAGTTTGAACTGTTTTGGTTCAATTTTGACTTACTAGTTTTAATTTTAAACTAACCGAACCAAACCAAACCAAACCAAAAGTTTTTTAAAATATTATAATCGGTTTTTTAATGATTTGGTTTTTACCGGCTAATTTTTTCGGTTTTTTGTTTTTTTTTTCAGCCCTATATAAATAGTATTAGAATCTTGGATTATTCAACAGATAACCATTTAGCTAACCAGAAATCAGAACTTTTCCCTTTCATTTCAAGTAATTGATGTTCAATAATCCTCAAAAGGAGCTTATTAGCGCACAGAAACCAGGCATGGAGGGATGTGCATGGCGGCACTCGCAAGCCATGGCACCCTTACTTCCCAACCAAAAACCAAAAGATATGAGATCCTGTGTGTGTGGTACGTAGGAGATACACAATGTCTCCTGTTTGAATCGTATATACAAACAATATTAAACAATTATATTGTCTCACAACTCGAGTTTTTTCCTTACGTGTTAGCGATTAGGGTTTGTTTTGTGAAAGATATTTTTTTTTATTTGTTAGTGAGAAACAATTGCTGAAATATAAATTATTGTTATTAATAAATAAATTCTAGTCAATTCTTGAATAATACCATTTTTTTTAAATTAATCTTGAGAGAATTTTTTGTGTTAAAATAATTAAATCACAATACACGAACATTCAACCATTTGGATTACTATTATTAACATCAATACCACAATAACAATTATCATCTTATTATTAATGTAAATTATTTTATCATCATCGCATCACAAATTATTTATTATCACCCCGATAGCTATTAACATTACTATTATTACAGAAATTAATCATTAATATTGTTATTAGGATAATTATATATACTGTCATTACAACTACCACTAGTATTATTATTAACTTATAACGAATTTCATAATTTTTTATTTTTTTCATCTTATTATCATCAATGAGATATCATTTTATTTTTCGAGTAAACTATTTTGTTAATGCATCTAAATAAATAAAAACACATCTTATCTTTTAGATAAGTGATTTTCACAAACAAAAAGAACCTAATTTATTTTTAGGAGGTGTTTGTCACCACGTTTCAAAAATATTTTTGAATTTTTTTTATTGTTTTTAATTTAAATTAAATTAATGTTTTTGATATTTTTAGATCGTTTTCATGTCTTGATGTCAAAAATAATTTAAAAAAATTAAAAAAAAATTTTAATATAAAAAAATATTTTCAAAAATAATTTTAACTAAACTTCCAAATATACTAGAGAAAATGACGTGGATAGTTAACTTTATAATTCTTACGGTCTTTCTCCAATTGATCTACCATTGGACCGTAATATTTGACTTTTTCTGTGGCCATACAGCAGAAGGGATTCGAGTTTTATCTTCTTTCTTTTTTTCCTTTTAATTATTGGACTAGAAAAGAGCAAAACAGAGAACAATGCGTGTTAATTTTACTTTGCCAAAATTCCATGTAAATGGTATATTAATATTAAAAATAAAAAAAATATTTTAATATATTTTTAAATAAAAACAATTAATAAACAAAACTAAGGTGGTTCGATTGCTTTTGTACTGGCAGTGGTTCTGGCCACTGGATTGTTGTTTGGGCCGTGTGTTATGGCTTGTAAGTTTGGTCTTCCTTTCACAATATTAATTTTCAAAGGCCCATCAAACCAAGCAACTATATACTATAAGGCCCACTAAACTTGAATTTTTAAACTCACAACTACGTCGTTTTCGTATTCAATTAAAAAAACCTATACTGTATGTAGTATGTACTTTCTTATAGCTGTCACTTCCCCATTTTCACTTCTTAACGGTTTGCAGTTTGTCGCGGCACCCTGCAATCAGAAAGCGGCGATGTCGTCACTGGCATCGAAGATCAAAGCCTATAGTGTTCCTCTCTTCCTATTTTCCCTCTCCGTCTTCTACCAGCTCTTCGTCCTTCCTCGCTCTTTCCCTACCTCTCATTACGATGGTATTGATTTACTTGTGCCCTCCTTGTATCTGTAGACTATCAATTGCATTTCTGATTGTTTCTTTTGTAAATGAACGTAGTTTTGGGGATAAAGCGGTATAGTCCTGCTGAAGAAGTGAAAGAAGCATACGAGAAATTGTCTTCTAAGTGGTATTAATTCTTTCAATTCTATTATTTATGTATTCAATTTTTAATTTAATTAGCATCAATCGTAATTAATTTCAGGAATTCAGACGCGGGAACTCCTGCTACTAGTGATTTTATAGAGGTAATTTAATTTCTTGTGTTTTTTCTTTCAAGAGATAAATATGAGGTACTGTATCAGTGTACTTGCCAAGTGGGTTGGATTGTATCTAGAGGTAAAGTTGTGTTGAGGTGTTAGTATTACCATCCTTAAAGGGCTGGTTCCCCATGATTAGTGTTTGAAGAAGTGAGGAAAAAATGTTAAATGTGAGGAGTGAAAATATGGGAAAACAATTATGGAAAATGTGATCGCAAGTTTAGAGATGCACTTTTGAGAAGTTTTCAATCTGGTTTAGAAGTACTCATTCTCATGTGAGTTTCAGTGCACTGCTTCAGATGTAATTCGTATAATTAATTGGTACATGTTAAGCTTTAAGAAGCAACGAGCTATTGAAAATCAAGTTTTTCAAGATTTCTAGTTGGCTATAGACTGATAATAATGATATAATGTATAAGATCTCTTTCTGCATGCCTTTTTCGATGACAAAAGTTCAATCAGGTTACCACGGCACTAGCAATTATATCTCTTCTTGTTGTCTGATATGTGGATTCTGCGACTTTGATTATTGTTATGTGATGGGTTATTGTTATGTTTTTTGGTGAATTGTTTTCTAACATGTGGTTGTATCAGATCCAATATGCTTATGAGCTGCTGACAAATCCTTTATGGAAAAGGGACTATGACATATTTGGCATTGATGAGCAAGTTGTGAGTAGTTAACTCTGCTGACAAATCATTGATGAGCAAGTTGTGATATAGATCATGAGTTTTTTCGTAAGTGACTAGATTTTTCCTGGCTGCAGCATATTATTGACAAGATTAACTTGCAATATGCTGGGGAAAGCATTTCAGGCATAGACCTTCCATTGCTAGATGTTACTACTTTTGGTTAGTCAATATGCTACTACCTTTTGTTATCAGAACCTCCATTCACCGTGTAAAAACTTTGCTTCTCGGTTTTGTTATCTATTGTAACTAGATTGTTTCTATGTGTATAATTTTGACTCTTGGCTGATGAATGAATTATCTTGTCTTTCCTTCAGATCTTGGAGATCACACATTTAATGAGTTTACATCTCAAGACTTTACACCAATGTCTGATAGTTCTAAACCATGGCTGGTTCTGGTATGCTTGATTTCTAGAGCATTTTAATATACTGTTTCTGCAGATTTGTTTTTTCCGTGCTATGGGATGATATTGTTATCAAATTGATACCTTGTCTATAACTTTTAAGTGGTATTGATTTTCTACAATGTGTATCATTTTCAAGTATTTTTACTTTTCTAGCTTTTGAAGACAGGAAACTAGCAACACCGTATTTGGAAACTTTTTATTTACACTTATTTTCTTATTGAAAAAGAAGATTTCTACTTGATTTTTGATGTAGTGTGGAAAGAGGAAAGCAACACAAACAGAAGTATGGCTGAAATATAAATAAAACTAATTGGAACAAGAAAAAAAAGAAGATTGATGGGGTGAGAGAGAGAGAGAGAGAGAGAGAGAGAGAGAGATTTTTCTTCCACATGTCCTTTATATGTGGTTTAGATTTTAATTAATATCAACTCTTGCCAAGTTATTATTAACAGTATTGTGCATGGAAATTTCGATGCAGGTATATTCCCTTGGGAGCAAGAGATGTGCTCAATTCTTTTCTTTGTGGAAAGAAATTGGTATGTGTTTCATTTGCTAAATTATTTATAGTTAAAATCTGGGTTGAATGGTCATTTTGTGTACTTGTATCTCACATTATGCTCTTTTATTTATACATTTCTAAAAATAGATTTATGTTTGTTGAAACCTGCTGAATTTTATGTTTTACATGTCTGATTCATCATTTGTACTAAGAACCTTTCTTTTCTCCCTTCCTGAACTCTCATCTAGATTTGTAACCTTAGCTGTCTGGATTCATGATTTACCTCTTCTGAAGTTCTATACCAGTTCTGGTCTTGTCATTCTGATTTTTTTCTTATTATCAATAATCAAACAGCTCAATAATATGGATAAATTAGTTATTCACATGTCTCTCATTCATGGAATCCTAATGAAACACTAACTCATTTGGTGGTATCTTAAATGTTGTTTAGAAGGCAATAATAAAACCTAGTTTACTCCATGCAACTAAAATAAGCTTTAAACTTTTTGGCCTCTTGATAAAAAGTCTAAAATATGTCATATATCACAGTGTGCATCCTTTCTAATACATTGTTAACTGGATATCATCACTTCTTTTGAAGTTTAAACTGTGTGGGCTTGAGTGTCTAATTGAAGTAAAAACTGCTCGTTAACATTTCGACAAGTGAACTGGAAAAGTTTAGGTAGAGTCACATCTAAATGTTGGCCAGGTAAACATCTTGTAGTAAGAGTGGTTATGAACCTTGTAGATGATCCCCATGTGGTGGTGATGGGAGGGTCCCAAATAGTAGAAAAAAACCATCAACCCTTTGGGATTATCCCGCTCTTGGAAGAAGTAGAAATATAGTGATAATTTGATTCTTCATTACCGTGTGTATGTAATTGGGTTATTTATAATTTTTAGATGGTTATAAATAGATAAAGAAACCAGGTTTGAGGTATCTCAGAAGTTTGAGACAACTTTTAAGTCTTTTTTTTTTAAAAAATAAAAATCTAATTCCTTGTTGACTTTCATTGCAATCATTATCTCAAAAGACTTATGTTGCTTTTTACTTTTTCCTAATGATCCATCTCTTATCTATTTTGATTGCTTTTTTTAAGAGATCAATTTCAGTGCAATCCACCATTTGCTATTTTCATTTTCTATCTGCTTTGACATTCAGCTGCTTTGTTGGATGGTGTTGCTGGTGTTGGTATTTTGGAACTTGGTGAGCTTCAACTTGCAATATCTCTTGCCGAGAGAAAGCCAACTGGAAATATTTTCTTTCGGAGTGGTGAGTTTTACTTTTTTAGTCATTATTCTACTCCTTTAATTGAACAAATGTAAAACAACGAAGAAAAAAAAAGAACAATTCAATGGATGCAATGTAAAATGATTAGAATTGGTAGTTTATTTATTTGATATGCAGATGGATTGGATTGGCAGACAGAAAATGAGTACAAGTCATTTGCTTCTACAGCTGAAATGTTAGTGACAGGAACTGGCATTTGATAATAGGGGCATAGTAGTAAATTAGCAAATTGTTTTGTATGAATTCCGCACCTTCCCCATCTATGTCATATGTTGACATTTTTGTTCCATGCCAAAAGCTTCCTTTAAGATGATTGTGTTGTAAATTTTCCGTGCTTCTGTAATAGCTTGATGCTTAGCATCTTGCTGAGTTGGAGAGAAACCTTGTTACTACCTTTCGTGCTAGACTTGTCTTTTACTCTCCCTTCCACGAAAGATGTCCTGTTTGACCAAGAATAGTTAATAAATTGTGTTCCAAGTCATTTTTTTTTTGTTTCCATATTTATCCTATCAGATGAGTAGTTGGAGAAAAAGTGTAGAATTTTTTTTTTGTGAAGTGATAAATAGGGGAGAGAATTAACATTTGAGTTTTTGATTATGGACACATCTTTTGGATAGAACAAAAAGCAAAGCAGTATGCCCCGTTGTGGGATGAAGGGAGTAGTATTTAGATTGGTCAATAAAGTACTGGTCAGAAGAGTTAAATGAATTGAGTCAATATTTGATGCCCGGACTTTTTTATTATTGCATCTCTGAACTCATTTGATCCCTTATGCCAAGACACCTTTATTATTATTTGCGTTTATGCAGAGTATTTTATTTATATTTTGGCATTATCTTATTCTTGATTTGATGTGTGCATCTCAAGTTGCATGTACTTTTGCTGAATAACTTTAGCTTCAGCGTATCCTGTTTCTTATTTTTAATTTGATGGAAATGCTTTCAGGACTTCCCTCGCTTGTTGCTTTTCCATTGGGGTGCAAAACATCAGCTTGTCTTGTTAGGTAGGTTGAAAATTAGAGATTGAATTAAAAAGTGTGAAAATATATATATAAAAAAATCACCCTGCAAAGCAAGGAAAATCAATAAAAAAGGATGGTTCAGTGGAGGGAGAGAAACTCTAAATATTGGAGTTAATTTAGAACCTCTAAGACTCTGCATTTCATTTGATACCAGCAATATCAAAATCTCTTAATGTTAAACAACTACACGTAATATGTAACTGACTTAACAATAACATAGTACTAAAGTTGGTTTTCATGTTAGGTTTGAGGGTGATCTCTCCATTGATGCTGTCACTGATTGGTTTGCAACAACTGTTCTGGGTTTACCTCGCATTTTATACTACTCAAAGGAATCACTGGTAATTTAAGACACTTGCTTATCATAATCATTTTCAATAACAAATTTGTTTTTCCTGCTTTCTATTATTTAGACTGAAGAAAAAGTTTTTTTCATGAGTCAAAGCAACATGCGTAACATGAGAGAACCTGTATGAAGAAAAAGTTATCAAAATGGACCACAACATTGCATTCTGAAGTAAATTTGTGGGTCATGTGTTGCACAAGCTATCTGTCACCATATGTCTTAAAGCTCTTTCTGCATAGTTCTGTTAGACAACGTGCTGGATTTTTTGAGTTGCTTAATTATTTTTCTTTGTTACTAACCATATTGATACATAATGCTGAAATCACTCTTTATCATTATATTCCATGCAAGTAAAAGGTTCCTTTCTTGTTTCATGTATAGTATCTTTCTTTTGTCACCTGGTCTCTTTACTGCTTGAATGACATGAAACTTCATTACAACACAGGGACAAAATTTTCTGGCAAAAAGTGGTCCCCACAAGGTAAATTCTTTTTCAAGTTTATTTTTATCATTCAATCTATTATTTACAACGTTATCATCTCAATTTTATATGATTCTTTTCCTCTACTTTGATTGGTGGTCAAATTTGTGTTGTAATTAATGGGTGAACTAGTCATTTCTTGATACATTGTGATAAAACTTTTCTGTAATTTGGACATTGAAGAAGAAAAGAATGGGTGTATATTCTTGTGATTTTGAATAATTTGAGTGATTGCCTTTTTGGACCTTTTAAATCATAGAACAATGATTTTGATGGTTGTTGATGAGGTTTGAGGGCGGCTAAAAGCTTGTGAAATTTTGTATACATTACCTTTCTAATAGGATTATATTTAATTGAGGAAAGATAACACGTCTTGATGGAAAAATAACACTTTCAATAACAGTCATGGACAGATGTTCTTAATAGAAAAAATATAGATGGTCCACACAAGAAATATCTAGAGTAAAGGGATGAAATATATGATTATCTTCATGTTTGTATGTTCTCCTAATATGACAAGTCCTAATGGAAAAATAACACTTTTAATGATGGATATGGACAGTTGGTCTTTATAGAAAAAATATAGACGGTCCACACTAAGAAATATCAAAGAGTAAAGGGATGAAATATATGATTATCTCTATGTTTGGACATTCTCCCAACTAAGTTCTTGATAAAATTTGTATCTTGGGATAACTGTATGTCATCACTGAACTTGATAATGCTTAAATGATAGTCATGTTAATTCATGCTAGAAACTCTTGTATGTGAAGTTTGGCTTGTTGATTTTGTAATGTTTTTGTTGATAATATGAAGTCCTATTGAAATGAATACTGAGCTGAACTCAATATGCAAGCAATGAACTGTGAAATCAGATCTCAAGTAGATTTAGAAACCTGAATTGGATTCTCATTTATAGCAATTTACCTTTTGGAGTATCTTTTTCTGTGTTGTATTAATAATCAAAATTGATGTCATATTTTTCATTCGATATTTCTCTGTGCTATTATCATGCCTGTACATGTTTTATTAATTTCATTGTCATGATGCAAGCTTTTTTCTCTATTGGTCGAGGACCAACTTTGTGCAGTCAAAGTGAGTATGAACTATGTAGGAATTGTCCAAGAAATTAAGTTAATCTTATAATGAACTATGTAGGAATGTAAATTTTCTAAGAGGTTTTGATCTTTTTATCATGGAATTAACTCCTTCCAGTCATATGAACACAAGAGACTTCAAAAGCAACCATTTGGTTCAATTATCACCACCACCAACATGGGTTTTATCGTACTGCATTAGATTAGAGAGATTTTTGGTACTTACAAAAAGAGGAGCAGTGTTGTTGTGGAGTCAGAAGTTTTAAGCCTCTCGAATCAATCACATTTTTTCTCCACAGGTTTAGAATCTAGAATCTTCTCTGCTTTTAACTCCGCTTGACTGTCTTCAAGTCTTTAAAAGAAATACATATTCTGGAATGCATGAATGACATTTTACTGTTTGATATTTGTCTCGATATCTACAACATTGGAGTGATAAACTGTATATCAAATAACAACTGCATATGCAGTTCAATGTTTTGATGACAACGAGCGTCATTCTTTGTCATTGCTTGACTGAGCTTTGCCAAATACACATCCAATCACTCATATGGTGTGAGGTAACCTTGGTCTTTGGTTCCTATGAACACCTGGATCTGGTGAAGGTGTGCGGCTTGCCCCTACATACCAATTTTTTTTAGAAAAAGAGGGAAATGAAAAGGAAAAAGATAAAAGATAATCATAGAAACCAATTATATGGATATATGTTAGTAACTATGAGTTTGATTTTTAATTCTAATATCCATTCTTGATGCGTGTATAGCTTTGATGATAACTTTGTAATCATACTGATAGTTTTGTGCATGTCAATTTTAGGTAAAGGCCATTTTCTTCTCAAAAACAGGAGAGCGTGCTACTCCATTTGTACGCCAGACTGCTAAAAGTTATTGGGCATATACCTCTTTTGCATTTGTGTTATGGCGGGAGGAAGATTTCTCTGTTTGGTGGAATGCGTATGTGGATGTGGTTACTTTTTCCCAAAAAATTGTCCTGTTATTTATCTGTTTGGCCATGGAACCTGCGATTGTGCATTCAATTTCAGTAATTTGCATAGCCTTTTGCAAGTTGAACTAATAGCTTTTTTTAACAAATACCACTTGAGCATCTATGATTGTTTAACCTGGATAAACAATAGTATTCACTAATTGATTCCATAACATGCACATTGATGGATTCAAATTCATGCGTAACAGATTTGAGGTGGAATCTGCCCCTGCTATTGCTTTTGTGAAAGACTCAGGGGTGAAACCTGTTGTTGTCCATGGTATGTCTTTCTTTGATTTTTCATATTTGGTTTTGGTTCCTATAGAACTTTGCAATGTGGTTTCTATGCTTCATTCTTTCAACTAACTTAGCATTGTGTATTGTGTTGCAGGATTGGTCAATAATTCAGAGTTTTTAGATCTTGTCGAGAAAAATAAACAGCAAGGTATTTTTCATTATTTTTAGATCCTGTCGAGAAAAATAAACAATGATATTTTCATTGTTCATGTTATCTTGAGCCTTGAAGGGAAGAATGAAGAAACGTTATAATTTTGCATAAATTTCAAGCTTATCATGAGATGTTGAAACTCTCATATAATATCAGTAATGCTATTTAAACACAACTTGGTATTGAATCAATCTTTTAAATTCAGAGAAGTTAAAAGTGATTTTCATGTGCATTTTCAGAACTTCCTCAACTAAGAAGTGTAACATCAATGGAACTTGGTTGTGATGCCCGAGGTCATTCTCGTGCTGGAAATGATACCATATCATGGTATTGTGTTATTCTAGCAGGAAGGATGGGCCCAGAACTTAACAAGATGCGTGAAGTAAGCATTTTTTACTTTTAACTTTTTTGTGTTCAAGCTGTAATTGTTTTCTGAAAAAAAATTCTACACATTATTCTTTTAATCAACATTTTGAATCAATCCCAAGTCCTTGACCTCTTTTTTATTTTTTTTCAGCTCTGTAATGTATTTATTTTTAAATTGAAGAGCAGACACAATTAATTAAGAAATAGTAATGCAATATTTGGATTATTTTTTCTCAATGGGCTGGGTGAGGGAGCAAAAAGAATAATAAAATGTGCTTTTTATATTGCTTTGTTTCAAATACTCATTTATCGTATAATATTCTAATATGAAAAATATCTCCTTCATTGGAAATGCTGCCATTTTTCTGGAAATTAAGCGAATTGAACAAGTTCATAGATTGTGCGCAGGATACAAGAACGATTATCAATAGATAGTGAATCAAGTGAAGCTGATAAAGAGCAATCATTAGTATTGACTGGTGCATTTAAAGGCAAACGATTGACCTTTGCTTGGCTTGATGGGGAAGCCCAAGAAGTGAGTTTTGTTTCATAATCTTCTTTTTTGAAATATGCTGTTGATTTTGCACTTAGTGAATTCAGTTGAACACAGACACAAAGTGGTAGCAAATGAAAGAAGTTTTGTGTTGATAATTTTTTCTTAAAGCAAATGCTTTAGTCATTAAATCTTGTGACTTTAATACCCAGATTCTATGGAATATTTTCTGTGATCATTCTGCCCTATTTACTTGCAGGGCTGTGCTGTATATGTTATTTTGTGGGGATTTTATATAGAGCATTGAAGAAATTGACATTAATGTTTTAAAGGAAAAGAAGAATTATCTGTCAGCTTATCTACTGAGAAATTTTTTACCTCATAAATTTATGTTCCCTGGACCTGTTTAAATACCTCCTTTTACGCATTTTATTTAGTATTAGGACTTGTTATGAGGTGGGAAATGTCTTGGGTGGAGTCTTGTCAGGACCAGTTTCAAGGCTTCTATGTCTCTCACAGACCATGCTATGCAGCTTAAGAAAAAACCTAATCTACTACTTTCCCATTATCCATCAGAAAACCACCCCAATATGACTTTAGATCATGACCTTTCTCATGAAAAAGGGAAAGAGACTACATTTTCGTGTGCAAGTTAAGTCAACTGAGAAGTTATGGTTCCTTATTGTGGTGTTACAACATGTAATGATGTATTCTTTGTTTTATCTTTGGAGATGCAATGTTCAAATATAGATGTAGTACAAGGGGCAAAAGCACCCTTTTATAGAAATTAGAATGCCCTATAAAAATTATCTAGCCGCCCTCTCATAGAAATTATTCTTTCACCCTCCATATCATTTACAAATATTGCTGATCAAAGATTCACGGAATTGTATTAATATTGATAGTCGCTTACCACTCAAACAACAAGTGAATATTTTCACTATTCTTGGGCTCAAAGTCACCAACAGTTCTGATTTTCATCCAGAAATATTGTTCCTACTACATTCATTCAGAAACCAGCTATGATACGTGTGGACCAAGGAGGGATTTGGTTGATGTGCCTAAGTTATTTATTGTGCGCTATAAAAGGAATGCTTCTGAGGATGTTATCAAGGTTGACACAAAACCAAAGAATATATTTAATGTATTTGAAGATGAGAACATGGATCCTGCATCACAACTTGTTGCCAGATACAATGGCTCGGATGAAATTTCACAGGTATAGCACTTCTCTAAGGGTTTGCTGATTACTTTCATTACTTCTTTAGTACAATATTTTGATCTTTGTAAAAAGCCTCCGTTTAGAATTTAAGACCATGTCTTTGCTCCAAGAGTTCTTTGCACGTGTTTCTAATTTGGTCCTTTGCATCCAAATTTTGTCAAATGAGTCAGGCAAACCTTTTAGACGTTAAAAATTTATATTCTAAAGTGCATCAAAATATTATTGTATCTATAAAACCCCACATAAAATTTTGGTTTTGTAATGTTCCTCTTTTCAATTTCTTTCCCTACAATCCTCTCCGATCCCCCACCATTTCTCTATCTTCAACTTTCTCCAAAAAATCCTTTTAAATTGTTATGTCAAAAGTTTCCTCGTAAACTTGCATCAATTTTCTTGGAAATGAAGAAATCAGCCATGAGTTCCACCTCAGGATGAAAACAATTCATATTATGTTGGGCACATTAGATATTCTTGGTGCAAAGTGACGTTTGAAGAAAGACAGGGGCTTGGTTTTTTTATCATTTCTTTCAATTTTATTGGGGAAAATTTTAAATGGCAGGTACTTGCGTACACTCACCTTTTCCATTTTTTTCCGTGTTTCTTAATTTCGGTACAGATCATGCAATGGATGTCTGAAATAATCAGTGATGGTGACACCAGGAATCTGCCCTTCTATGTAAGCCACAATTTTTGGCCTTGGCCAACTCTGTAAAAAAGCCTTATTTGTGACATTCACTTCAAAGTGGGGATCTCCATTATTAAGTGTAGCTGTAAATTGCATTTATAGTGTAGTATACAGTGGTATAATGGTATGGAATAGACTAGTGCCTTTCAACTTTAACTGGTAAAGTTAATCTGGCACTGTACACCATATCCCTTTTAACTTTAGCTTGATCCTACATTGGGATAGAGCACTTCATGAAGGGTTGCGAGTTGTTCCCTTGCCTTGTTATTATTATATATGCAACTAATGTTTCATGAAGCCTCTACATGGTTTAGTGGTGATATTTTGATGTGAAAGCGTTTTTTTGGAACATTAGTAGATGCTTCTCTCTAAAACATTCAATTCAATTGCTTACTCATTTATCCATTTGCAATGCAGAGATCAAAAACTCCTGCTCTTGTTCCTGAGGATTCAGATCCTATCTGGTCAAGAGGTGCCCAAAGCATCTTTTCCAAAAGCATAGGAATCAAACAGAGGATCTTCAACAATTTTAGCAGAATTTATGATTATCTAGGGGATCCAAGAATCGGCCCAATATTACTTCTGGGAGCCTTGATGTCTTTCGGTACCATATGGTTGATCAGGAGCCAGTCAACTCATCCTAAAGCAAGTCAGCCAAGTCAGTCAAATGCGAAGGTAAGTGATGACACTAAAATTGTATGCGTGCGAAAGCAAGTAAGCTTGTGTGTGTCCATGTTTTCCATGACTTATGCAATTGCAAGTAGTAGGGGCATGAATGGTTAGTATGGTTGGGCCCAAGATGGGTAAGTTTACCCTTAACGTCTCACCTCTATGGCCCCATTCATTTTTTATATGGCACCTATGTCCCTAGCTCCGCTCATTAATATTCCTTTTCATTGTCATCACTCACCAATCAACCTAACGTTACAATAATCCATAACTATAAATAAAACACAAATCCCTTTAAAACTTTAATTGACTAGAATGACCTTAAATCTTTTATTGCTGATATCTCCAGGATTTTCGTATGACTTTACTCTACAATAGTTGGTATTGTATGGGCCAAGCATAACTATCCAGCTTTTGTTCCTGGATTTTTATAAATTGAACAATAGTTGAGTATTTTATAAATTTTCCTTGCACCACCACCTCCTCAACCAACACTATTGTGCTGCCTCCACTATTTACAAGCAACTTTAATCGGTGGTAATGGTATTTGTGGTAGTGCTGGTGGAGATGGAAGAGGCAGTGAAGTTGTGGATGGAAGTGGTGCAGTGGTGGATTAAGCAGTTTTAGCCTGATGGTCATACATAGTCAAAGATTGTCAAAGATGGACTAATTTGTTGAAATTATGATAGTCAACCTAGTCAAGAAAGGTCTATCTTTGTCAAGTCGATGTTTGGTCATTGGATACATTAGTGCAACTATTGATACAAAATCTCACGCGGTGTTTACTTTTAGAAAATGTCTTTGTTTCCATCTCTAGTTTTCTTAAATACTCTAAAATGATTTTTTTCATGAAAAAATAAGGAAACATATTCATTAAATACAAATCTTCCAAAATTAAAAAAGGGCCTTGTTTGGCTTAAATTGAAAATATTAAAAGGAATGATCATAAAATATTAGGGAACAAAACTAGGTTATTATTTTTTATAATAGAGAATTTGAAAAACAATCATTTTGGTGTTTTTCAGCTTTCTAAAAGAATTAAAAAACACATTTTTCTAAGAAAATATATTTCATTTCCTGTTAGTGTATGCTTCTATTTCTTAGATAATATTTATGAAAACATTTACACAAGCACAACCTAAATATTTCAAATGGTAAAGGGGTTAATCAGCAGCATAGCCCTTTTAAACCTTATAATTTTGTTACTATAACACGACCATTTATATACCATTATATATTAGAGGTGACTCATTTATAAAACATTATTGTATATTATAGCCTATCCATTTGTGACAGGCACCAATTTCCCCAACATTGTTTAGATATGGATGACATATATATGCGCAACAGGAAAGAGGATGGAATGAAATAAATCTTTTTTGTTAGTATCATACCATAGAATATGCAGAATATGATAGTTATCTCCAGCAATATCCTGCTAGCAGGGGTGAAAGTTATGCTTGTTAATGCTCGCAAGTTGCAAACAATATTCATTCGTCGTGTAATCGTTAATCCTTTGAATATGATTTCCAAATTTAAAACTTTTTTCATTTTTTCTTAATTCTGTCTTATTCTTGATCTATCCTTTCAACTATAAACTTAGTTGCTTCAACTCAATGTGATACATATGCTGTTGTTTGTTCATAATTCACCCCTGTATTTTGCCCTTGATTCTAATGTCCAATCTTAATGTCTAAAGCACTATGAGAAAATCCTTGATGTGTTGTTTTTAGGATGAAACTCGAGCGAGGCGGGGAGATAGAGAAAAATACAGAGCAAAGAAAGATCGACCTTCTTCCATAACTGATAGTGAACCAAAAGGTGCTTACCAGATTCCACTGTCAGACTCTGAATCTGAGTAGTAGTGAGCACAGCAATAGAGAGGAGGAAGTCCCACAGATTTATTGGTTGGTTTCTTACCTGAAGTCACAAGTGGCTGTTTAAAAAACGAGGTATGATTTTGTTCACTGAATAGCAAGTTTAAATTATGATTTCCTAGTCAGAACTCCCCATCCCCCCATCATAGAATCATCAATGAAATGAAATAGTGTCAACAGGGTGTTTGGGTAGGGATCTTGATGTGAGAGATATGAGGACAACTCTTGATATACTAAATAATATCTCCTTTTCTTTTACATTTGGAGCCCTCTCTCTTGTCCGATAACCTGTGGCATGAAGCCATGGATCCATTTTGGTAGATTTGATTCTTGCAATAACCTAAGTAATAGCCATGAAGGTGGAAACTGGATTCTTGTTTTTTATTTATGCATTTAAAAAAACAAAACAGAATTATCCTGAAATTCAGCTTTTCATTTTCAAATAGGTAGATTAAAAACAAAACTAGTGTTTTTTTATTTGTGAATGTATTCAAATAATTTTTTTATTATTCTTTAAAATCTATTTTTCATATAAGCACATCAAAGTATTTTTAAAATATCAAATAAAAAATAATTTAAAAAAACTAAGAATTTTTTTTTAAATGAAAAAATTGCAGAGTAAAAAAGAATGTCCTAATATGAAGATCAATCATATAAAAAATAAATGAAATAAATAAGATAAAATTAGTGTCCATTTGTATCCTGGTATGTCGAGTGCATCTTGGGGCGCACCTTGTTCGGTATATGAGTGCAGTGGCTACTTTATTCATTCTACAAATTTGCTCCCTAATTTATCCTCTTTTTTTTTTATTCTTTTGTTTTAAAGCTTTGCGTTTTCTAACCCTCCAAAAGTAAGTTGTACCACGACGAAGTTTGAATTGGTTTCAAAAAAATATTTTTGAAAAAAATATATATTTTTATTAATTAAATATTTTCAAATCATTTTCAATATTAAAAATAATTTTTAAAAAATAATCTTAATTACAATTTCAATGGCCAAATTTGATCAGTTCATCGTGAGAAAGCGATGGTGAAGTCACCTTTTGTCCTTAAATCTGCTTGAAGAGCATGATAAACCCTTTAATACTACCCCCTTGAAATAAATATCTATTTTCATTCCAAAGGATACCCAAAAAACATGTTTGTAGTAAAATTCCAAGTCTTGAAAACTTGTAGTTATTTTAAAACCAAATCACTTAAGCTCTTCACCCGTTAATGGAGTACAACAATGTTTTTAATACCAAAATGATCCGATCTCACGTATCCTTCCACGATACTTTCATCCCAATTTCTTGTCAAGTAATGTATATCCCCCTAAACTTGTTATACGTTGGTGGGGTTGATATAAAAAAATTTAAAAGCATCGGATTGAATTTGGATCTTTCTATGGTTTTTTTAATGGGCCTATAAGATATTTGGTAATTAATTGATGGGCTAATATGTAACTTATTTGGTTGTTTCATGATTTAGTGAATAGCAAATTCCACGTAGAAAAAGATTATTGGATGCTTAAGTCAGCAAGTAATAAATAATGCTTAAGTCAGCAAGTTTGAAAACTCATGCTGAAAAGGAAACAAATTCACTTATTAGATCCTTATGCATTGATCAAGAAGGGAGTTTACATCACAAGGTTCAATAGTTTTTATGATATAAATAGTATATAAATGCATTAATAGTTGCAAAATGAGGGGGGAAAAACTATTATGAATATGGTTTGCAGTATGATTTTCAAAAAAAAATTCCAAAAACCTTCCGGCGTGGAATAGTAAATTAATTAAATGGTGTATGTCTTAAATCAAAATGCAATATTGGTAGTGAAGAATAAAACTATAAGATAATCTTGGAGTGGAGTCAAGGTTTAAGTTAAGCCTTTTAGATTTTTTAGATGTATTTCCCATATCCATGTGCCTAAAGGGAACATTGTGCATTCAATGATGCATGCAATGTGGCCACTTTTTGTGGTTCTCAATGATGCATGCAGTGAGTGTATATTTTGTCTATATTTTATATATGTTCATGTTTATTTTCTTAGGTGAAGAGGAGTGTTGTAAATGAGTGCATTATGTATTTACTTTTCTTTTTTTTTGAATTTAAGAAAACCCCACACTAGAAAATATATTATATATAAGTTCAGATAACAAATAAAATCTTAATTATCCAAAAAAATATACACACACTGAGTCGAATTTCTGTACAAATTTCAAAGCTTTTACATCCCATCTCAGAAGTCCTACCAATAGTCTTTGATAGACTGTCAGGAGGATAGAAGGTAGCGAGCACAACGTTAGCATCTTCAGGGTTTTTACTTGTTCATTTTATTATAATTTTCCTCATTTTATATTTTTAATATTAATATCTTAAAATGATATTTAAAAAAAAAAAGCAATGTTTTAATCAGACGGACATAAAATCACAGGAAGGTTCATCCTCCATTCTTCTCCTGCTAACAATTATGTCTGAAAAGAACTGACGTTGCCAGTCACCTTCACCAGATTCCTCTGCTCCAGTCATTATGGTATGTCGCTCATCTCCCTGCCTCCTCTCTCTTCTCTCTACTCTTTTGATTCTATCTCGCTAGAAATCAAATATAAGTCCTTGAAAATGCAGGAAACAAATAATAATCCAAAAGGGCCATCGACAAGATGATTAAATTACTAATTATCATTATATATATATATATGGTGGGTTCAAAGCGCGAACAATTACAGTTAAATCAATGTACCCAAACCCTAACTTTAATTAGCACACTAAACTTAAATCATTGATCATGATTTGATCAGGGCACTTGCAATATTATGTCATTGTTCCATTCTTTAATGAACTGGTCGGACGATCATTCGTTAAACTGCATGCTAATCCTTGGCTGGCTGCGTTGAACACCATGGCCGCCGCCGCCAAAATGAACCCCAATTTGCTCGGCAAGCTTGACAAACTTGACGTGGTTGCTGCACCAAGCTTCCACAAGCTTAGCCTCTTTACTTTCAGCATCTCTATGCAATGCATTTAACTGCTCTTTATACTCGCTCTCAATCTTGCTCATAAAGCTCGCCTCTTCCTCTCTCAAACACCTTATCTTTGCCTCTACCTCCTCCATTTTCTCCCTTCTCTTCCTTGCTTTCTCCGACTCCAACTGCTGCTCTAGTCTGCTAAGCCTCCATGTTGCCTCCTTTTTATGCTGCAGCCAGTTTTGCCTCCCCTCCTCAAGCTCCTTGCAATACTGAACCAAGGTACCCGTTTTCTGGCCAGGTTTGAACCGGGCCAGGTCCGGGTCCAAACCCGGATCAGAAGGAGATAATGACAGGCTCACTGATGGTGATGGTGTAGCTGAAACTGCGGTGCTGGTTGAGGATGACAAGTTTGAACCGGGGTTCATCCAAACAGACCCGAGGGAGAGAACCGGGTCAGGGTCGGGCATTGGAGGCATCATAGTTGATAAACTACAGGGAAAAGATTGAAACTGACTAAGGATCTTCGGCTGCACGTACTTCTCAGCAAAGGTCTCCAGAATGTGGTCGTATTTTCCTCGAGAAGACGCTTTATCTCCGGTGACTGGAATATTCCCTTCTCGTTGGTGGTGCTGATCGGAGTACTGTGTACGATGGTGGTGCTGCAATAAAGACTTGGACTTGGACTGCTTCTCTTTGAAAACCTCCCACCACTTACTGAGCCTCTTCGCTGTACGGCCAGGGACTTCACTGGCAATCTTTTTCCACTTGTTACCGTACCTGGCCTGGAGAGAAACGACAAGGGCTTGCTCATCTGGGGCCAAACATCCTTTCTTGATCCCTGGTTTGAGGTAGTTTTTCCAGCGTTCAAGGCAGGATTTCGGGTCTCGGTTAAGGGTTTTGCCAGTCGCCTCCACACGTTGAGAGACTAGATTCCATTCTTTCGGACCATACTGCTTAACATAGGCTCTTAGGACAGCATCTTCTTCTGGTTGCCAACGTTGTCTCTCCTTCATTTCATCATTCCTTCTGGTTTCATGAAGGTGCGATCATTTAAGGATCTTTTAATGCCATCTGGGCTAGTGTTCTCGCCCTGTGCCTGACTTTATGGTGCTAGCAAGCTAGCAACTTGGTCTCACCACGAAGCAAGGTTACAGGAGATGGGGGGTCATGAAGAAGCCAAAAGAAAGGATTGGTGATGGGATGATTCATTTGCTCCTGTTTTGGTGAAAGGACGTGTGTACTGTAACGCGTCGTGGAGAGCTTGACAGCCACTCTCGCAGTGTTGCGCTACTAAAAAATTGTAATTTTCGATTTAATTGTGCATGATTGATTGATTGATGATCGTCATGCGCGTGTAAGTGTTACGATAAAGAATTTTAAATCAGCATAATAGTGATTTTATTCGTTTATTAGAGTTTATAAAATATATTTTTCAAGTTTTCTGAAATTAAAAAAAAAACTGATAAGTATCATGTGGCAAATTTTCGTTTTTTTTAAATATTTTAATCCTGGAAAAAGTATTAGAGAATAGAGTGGAGCGGATTTCGTGTTAAAATATTTTAAAATAATATTTTTAAATGATCTAAAAATATTAAAATATATTTATTTAAAATAAATAAAATTGTTTTTTTTTATTTTTATAAAAACACATGTTGAAAAACTGTACCAACAAGCCTATGTGGGGGTGGCATGCAGAGAGCCTGGGCCACTTCAGCCGGCTGTGGGGCAAGTGTGAGTCAGGACGAGACAAGACCAGACATTGAGAGAGAGGCCTATAGTCGTGTGGGGCTGATGAGAAAGATGCTAAATAGCTGGTCTGGGATTTTTAAAAAAATAATATTTTATTTAAAATAAAAATAATATTTTATTTAAAATATAAAATATATTAATTTAAAAAATTATTTCTTTTTAAAGTACTTGTAAATCACTCCTAAACTAAATGGGTGAGGATTGTTTATGGCAGGAGAGGGAAGCAAGAGCTGTCGTGTTCATGCATGTGCCTGTGGAATGTGTGATTTGGACTCTCGAGAGTGGTGGGCTTTCTGAATCTGTAAATCTTATTTATGACACTCATGGACACATTGTTTACCTTTTTTCAAAGTATAGCTCCCAATTAAGTCTTTGATCTTCTTCAATTTAGTCCCTGGAAAACTTTGGTATAACCCCTAATGTTGTCCGTCTTTTGCAAGAGTATCCTTGGTTTTTAATTTTTTTTTCACTTTAGCCCTTAATTGATATGTAAACCTTGCTTTTATTATCATTTCACCTTCATGTCATCATACTATGCTTTTAAAAATTAAATTTGATCCTTCAAGATTCTTATATTCTCAATTAAGCCCAAGTTAAGCTTTCAAGCTTATTTTTTCACCAATTAAGTTCTTAATAAAATTAATTTTGCTTGTTAAAAGTTTAAATTAGTCCTTGCACTTAATTGATTCTTTTAAGTTTGGCCTAAGATATTTTAAATTTTAATTAAATCTTTAATTAGGTCTATGAATTAATAAAACCAACCTAATAAAAATCTAATTCTTATGCAAATTCATTTAATATTCATTTAAGTCTACCTTGAGTTTGCATTATCTTTCCCCTTAGGTCCTCCAATGGTGCAATTAAGTTTCTAATATTGTTAAGGATCCAGTTTGGTTCCCTTATCCCTCATTTATGCATTTAGATTCTTTTTCAGCCTAATGCGACAAACTAAGTCATTTGTCGTTGTATATTAATTTCAATCTTATTTCTTTTATATTGTTGTTGTTGTGTTTATTATCTTTTTATAAGAGAAAATGACAATTTTAGGGAACCCAAAATTGAGTTATGACAATTTTTCTTTTTTTATAATGCTTACAATAAAAAGTTCCTTAATAAATAGCATGATTGTAAAGTGATTGGCTCAAAATCATCTTTAAAAACTAATAATTTCAAAAGCAATATTTTAATAAGACAGGTGCTAAACAACCTGATATAAAAGGGTAATTAATTTACTATCTTAAAAGCAATGACTCAAAAACACACTTAAAAGACTATAATATCAAAAATATTGCCTAAAAGCATACAAGGACTATTTACACATTATCTAAAGGAGAGAGCTCAAATACGCACTCAAAAATTAATAGTATTGAAAGCATCGTAGGGGCTAAATAATACACTATCTAGAAGGTAAGGGGTTTAAAATCATACTAAAAAAGATGGTGGTTTCAAAAATGATGTCTAATATTGAGTGACTTAAAAGTGTACTTGAAATGATATGTTTCAAAGTAACATTTACATAACCTTAAATATATCTTGTGTTTTTTATAATTTGAAGATTGTGTATTTGTTTGCCCTTGTATTGGCAGGAATTAAACTTATAATAGTTTTTCTTTACTAAAAATATATATTAAAAATCCATTAAAGATATAAATGTTTTAATGATTAAGATTAAAAATAAAATTAGATTTGTTATATCTTCATGTTCTAGGAAACTTGTATTTGACAAATGTGCAATGAGGTTGAAGATAAAAATAGAAATTAGTAAGTTTGAATATTTTAACTCGATAGAATCCAACTTATATGATTTTAAAAGTTGATAAAAAAATTAATAGGGTTTTTATGAGGTTAAAAGAAAGTAACAATAGGAATATGAGTTATTTTAGGGAGGTTGAATCAAATGCGGGAAGAAAAACATAAAACCTTTTACTTTTGAGGATTGGAAGAATTCTAAATCTTTGATAAAGTTCGTAAAAATCTTTTACATGATTATATTATATCACAAAAAAAAAATATTTCTTCCATGAATTTATTTTCACTCACACTAACATATTTCAACTTTTTAGAAGTAGACATCAATACATAGAGCCTGTTTGTTTTGGCGGTACAATCGTCATTTGCTCAAAATTCATTTTTTTTATTTCAAATGATTTTTTTTTGATGTTTTTAAATCATTTTGATCTGCTGATGTCAAAAATAATTTTTTAAAAATAAAAAAATATTATTTTGATGTATTTCTAAATGAAAAATATTTTAAAAATTAACCACAACCGCTCTCCCAAACAGTTATAAGGTGGAATGATGAGTAAAATGAAAATAATCGGGAAATAAAAATTAAAGATTGACTATTGGATGAATAGATTGATGTAATTTTGAATTGTTGATGTTATTGACATCCATTTGAGTTTGATTTACAAACCACTAAGTGAAAATTAGCATTTAAAATCAAATAAGAGGACGATAAGTACAAGCAAAGATTGTTTTTGCCTGAATGTTTTGGAATTATTAATTTTAAATAAATTGATCAAACAAAACTGTTACAAAGCTTAAAGTCTTGTTATATCATCATTAATCCATTTCTTTAATTACAAATTTTATATTATGATCTTAACTAAATAAAATTATAGATACAGTAGTCCTCTTCCCCTACAATCTACACTATCAATTAAATATTTAATTAATAAATCTTTGGATCTCCCATGAATAAAGTCAGAAATCACTAATCACCCCCTCTACAAAACCCAAAACATAGGTATCCCAGAAAGCCAAAACAAATTCTCCAAATGTCCTGACAAGAAGTTCAAAGGTTTTTTCTCCTCATGGTACTTGTACAATCCTCGAAACTGTCCCCCCCTCCTTCTCTTCCACCAACAAAATCCATTCTCTTTGAACCAAACTCTCATTGTTTAGCCTTAATGCACACTGATTCCTCTGTTTCCCTCTTTCCATGTCTCTCTTTTCCTTCCCCTCCTCCTCTCCCACCAAAACCCCAAATTCTAGTTCCTTCTCCTTCCTCTTCCTCTTCTTTTCTTCTCATCCACCAAGACCCTATCCCTAAAGTCCTCTTTCTTGTTGCTAGCCCATATAAGGGTGGGTCACAGATTCTCTTAAGGTTCTATCTATTACAAAAAGAAAACATCTTTTATAAGCCACAAGTTGTTTGCAACCAAAAGGGTATTGCTTTTGATTCCAAACTTGGTGTTTTATTGGATATAAATCATGGGGTTTCTACAAAAATTGTTGGTTCTGTTAATTTTTTTGTGTTGCATTTAGTTTCAAGCAAGAAAGTTTGTGTCTTTGCGGTGAAACTTATTGATGATGGCGATGGTGAGATGGTGAAATTAATGAGGTGTGCTGTGATTGAGTGTAATGTGCCTGTTTGGTCAATTAGCGTTTCTTCTGGAGTCTTGGTTTTAGGGGAGGATAATGGGGTCAGAGTTTTTAATTTGAGGCAGTTGGTGAAAGGGAGGGTTAAGAATGTCAAGGGTATCAATTCAAATGGAAAGTCGGATGGTAAAGGGTTGAAAATGCCAAATGGGGTTGTTGGGGATGACTATTTTCACGGTTCAAGCTCTGGGAATGGTAGCAATGGTGTACTGGATATGAAGACTGATAAACAATGTGTTTCTGGTAAGTGTGCAAGTGCAATGTGCTGCTATTGAGCTCTTCTTACTGTTAATTTTGTGTTGAAAAAGTTGATATTTTTTGCTAGTTAGTATTGAATTAGGGTAAATAAATGTGATTATTTAGCTTTGTGACATAGAGATATTAGTAGCTGAGACTTTTGCAATGCAAATTATGTAGCGCTGTTATTTCTGTTACATGTATTTAAACTGTCCCTTTTACTTTAGAAGATCTCCATTGAAGTTGGAGAAGAGTTCATTCTGTTTAACGTGGACTGTGTAGTGCTCATGAAGATGGTCTAATGGCCTGCAGAGATTTTCTTTCTTCCAAATTGGGAATGTTCCATTAGTTTAGGATTCTGACACTTCGTGAATATGACATATATAATTTGATCATGGATTCATCGACTGTTGTTTTGATGTGGGTGCAAGATTTCCAACAGAATTGATCATATTGTGTTGTAGGTGTAAAGGATGTATAATTTAAAACCCAAACATAATTTCCAAGGCAAAGTACCATTTGGCAGTGTATTGGTGGCCTTTCTTGTATTTCAATGAGAAATGAAATTCACTGGGGAAGAGGCTCTCAGGCTCATGTTGAATAGGAACGGGATTTGTAATTCCAGAGAATAAAGGAAATTGGGACTTGAGTATCTTGAACGCAAAATTTCTTGTTTTGGCAGAATTAAGATTGCATCTATGCAGCTAATTTTAATGCTTGATGAATCAGTTGTCTTGATAAGTCATGGATCAAAATTCCTGTCTTTTTTTTTTTATCAATTCCCAACATGTTTATTAACCTTATCTTTGAATATTTCTTCAGCATTGAAGATCACATACCTTTTTCCATGTTTAGGTCTTCAAGAAGAGCCTCTTGTCAGCATCGCTTATTTAAACAAAAAAGATTTTTTTTTTGTCATGAAGTAGCGATTGCTTTTAATTTCTTTTTAGCCTGGGTAATTAGAGGGCAGTCAGCATGTTGACATTGGTTAACTGGAAAGGAATTCAGCAATTCAGCATGTATAAACTGGACACATGGTGGATTTGCAGAAGCAACATGAGATAGTCAATGGCACGCTTAGATTGGCTTTCTTGAGAGAATAAGGATTTTCTCTCTGTAGAATTAAGTCACCAGCTTCTTTGTGTTGCCTCACTTCTAACATGTTTCTGAAACAAAAAGATAATTGCAAGGCATATGTCAGTTATAGGATTTCGTAGGAGTTAAATTATTTAGAGGGGAAAGCAAATAAATTATTGATGGGTGAATGATTCAATTCCCCACTTAGGCTGCTATTTTTAATATTTGCGTTTGAACTTGTCAGTTTTTCTGTTGATGTAGAATGGGAAAGAAGATGAGGGAGAGAATAGATGAAAGAAGAGAATGGTATTGAAGAATAGAAAGGAGACAAATATAGAAGAATGACAGGGGAGAGCGGTGGGAGTATATATTTAGATTTTAAATGTCAATTTTCAAAAACCTTTCGAAAACATAATTCGTGTGTTCTTATAATGAAAGAAGAGAATGGTTTTGAAGAATAGAAAGAAGACAAATATAGAAGAATGACATGGGAGAGCAGTGGGAGTTGATATTTAGATTTTAAATGTCAATTTTCAAAAACCTTTTGAAAACATAATTCGTGTGCTCTGATAAGGCATACACAAAATATCTAATAGTTCAAAAACAAAATAGGAATAAGAACATCATAGACAAAAAAAAATCATAACAGAATTCTTAATTAATATCAAAAAGTTCATTAGCTGTGAGCTGGTTTTTGTCTGTGTTGAATAGGTTGTAAGAATGCCCTAGACAATAAAGTTCCTAATAAATGCTAAAAAATCATAACAGAACTACTAATTAATACTAAAAATCTTGTTAACATAAACAGCAGCCACACTCCATTTTTTGTTTTGGTGGAACTTTATTGTTCAGTTGTATTCATGGCTTTATTGAATCACCTTGGTGAATGAGTTTTTGTGGGGTCTGGTGTCTTCTCACCTTGTAAAATATTTATCCTATCATCAAGGTATTCTTTATCTATTCATTCGATTTGCTCTGACAAATTGTTTTTAGGAAATTCTGTTAGACCATGAAATGGATGACCTCATATTAAGCAAGGTGCTGCCCTGTGGTTAGATGCTTAAGGATGCCTCTAGATGATAATTCACTGTTATTAGAAAGACATCTTTGATTAGGGTTCTCTCCTGTTTTTTCCTTGCAAGTAATGGTTGCTGAACCTTTTCTTCAGTGTGATAGCTTTTAGAAGAATAATGGTGAGGCTTGCAGAATCTAAGTTAGCTAGTTATACATAGAACTGGAAGTTGCATTGAAATATTGTCTTCTTTTTTTTTTGTTTCTAAAAATATTTGTGTAGTTGGCTTATGACACCAATCTGCATTTTACAGTTAAGCTGAAATCTGTAAGGTGCAAACAAGACTCTGGTGAAGGGAGTGCATGTTTTGTGGCCTTTAAGATGGAGGAGATTGAGGTCTCGAAACCTACAACTTCAAAGGCAGTTTCCATTCAGGCATTGTCTCACAAAAAATTCTTGATTTTGGATTCTATGGGAGATTTACATATCTTGTGCTTGTCTGCACCTGTTATTGGATCGAATTTCATGGCTCACATGAGGCGGTTGCCTCATAGTATGAAAGTGCAGAAGCTGGCTGTTCTTCCAGACGTTTCCTTGAGTATACTATTTTAAATACCCTCTCTCTCTCTCTCTCTCTCTCTCTCTCTCCCCTCCCTTCTAAATTTTGATGTTTCTTGCATGCCAAACAATGGTTCTGTGATCAAAGTGTTTGTGGGCTCGTAAAAAAACTTGATCCAAGGATGATTTATTACACGTTGAACCAATAATTATCAGGATTGGAGATTCTTGCGTGATAAAGGAATCTAACTTATGTCTGGGTGTTTAGGTATCACACTAGGTAAAATAAAATGGAAACAAATCTTCATAATGCGCATGGTAAACAGTTGACATTTTGATGAGGATTTTTTTTTTGATTTTGCCTATATATTTTGTTAATATAATACCCTTTGGAATCTGTTTCATGAAAAAAGAAAAGAAAAGAAAAGAAAAGGGAAATGATCTCATGGTGTTGGTTAATACATATAAATGTTATATGTAGATTCTTCAACTGAGTGAACTTGCTATTGCTTTGCAGAAACGCAAACATTTTGGGTATCAGATGGACTTCATTCTGTGCACATGATTACCTTATCTGACATGGGTGCTGCTGTCAATTCAAACAATGAAGATGAGACCCAGGAAATGTTAATTCAGACCACAGGTTTCTTTAATCCCCCTTATATTGGCGTGGTTTTTCAAATTATAACTTTATATTCCTGTCTTTTTATTAAACTCATCTTGGGTTAATGAAAGCTCTGGCAACTGTTCTCAAATGTTGATGCTGAACTTACCTAAACTTTCTCTGTATTATTTTTCTGCTAGTTATTCAAGCAATTTTTTCTGCTGAAAAGATACAAGATCTTATACCTTTGGGTGCAAATGGTATTTTGATTCTTGGACAAGGTAACCTTTCCTTTCTTCAGTCTAAGCTGTTTAGCTTAAGTAACACAGTAATGGAACATAAAATGAAAAAGAAGATGCTATAAACATGCACTTTTAAGTGATATATTTTGCTCCCCTAAAAAATGGGAAGACTTGAGAAATGACTTTATGTCAATGGAGTTTATTTCATTTGTTGACATGTATTTGGTTTCCTTAAACAAAGTCTACTATGCATAATCTTCTCTTTGATGGTAGGCAGGAGTTTTTTTAAATTTAAAGAATCACTGATCAAGATTTTATGATTTCTTCCAGTATAATTGTTATTTTCTATTACACTGTTTGTCCAAAGTTTCAATTCCACATTAGTGCATGCAATCAAGAACAAATGTTTTTTGGAAAATAAGTGAACTTTTAACTTTTGTATCCACTATCTTTTCAAATTCAAATAATGGAATGGAATTTAATGTTTTTCTTTTTCTTGATCAGGAAATATATATTCATATGCAATTCCTTGAAGATGCTTGGCACTTGGAAGTCATATATCTTTTGGTGGTGAATATCTAATAGTGTTTCTTCTTATATCATAAATCTTGTTCTCTTTGTGCCGTGCTCTAACCATCAAATGTTTTATAGGAAATCTATGCTCCAGATCACAATAGATATTTGTTAAAGTTATAGTGGTTTCCTGGATCATTGTTACTAAACAGTAAGTAGTTCTATTATTTTCATGAAAACAGCTCTCTAGTTACGCATAATGTAGTCAATCTTGCCACAGATCTGACTGATTATATTTCCTTAATATCAGTTAACTGCCATGTGTTCTTTCTGATTACCATGTTTTTTTTCTAGTCCTTGTGTTGCTGAAATCATGAGCTGTAGTTATTTCATGTGTATATTGGTGGACAAGAACTCAAAGACACTGAGCTCGTGAAGGTATGTAGCTTTATATGTTTTTCATGCAATATTATTTCTACACCAAGTTTATGGAAAGGAAAAAAAAATAAAGGAAAGAAAAAAAATCAAAGAAAAGCACCCACAATATCACAGGCTAAAAGATATTGGACTGGGAGAATTTTCATCAAAATTTTGTTGAGAAACCATCGCAAATAGTAATATTTTTTGTACATTTGGTTCTGAAGCATCTTAGAATGTTACATTTGTGCATGCCTTCCAACAAATGAATTGGATCAGTTTTCTTTTTTGTTTATCACATAGTTTCTTAACAGGGTTATTACAGTGGCTAATAGTGATTAGTTATGCATGACAAGTACATTCTGAATCATTGTACTTCATAATAACTGTAAATTGGTTCCTTTCTTTCTGTTCTTTTTCCCCTATTAGATATATTCTATAAAATTTTGAGAGTATCACCAGGACCTGTCTGACTTTTATGTTCAGGCTCTAGGATGTGCTTAATATGGCAATTACCACATGAAAAACTCTTCCCTGCGTCTTCCTAAGGAAGACTGATGATGTAGATGGGGGCTTTAGCTTTCTAAATAGGAAAAATCATCATGGAAACTAACCATATTACTTGTTAGGTTAATATAATGGAGAATTCCCATGTGTAGAGAACCAAAAAAAAAAGGAGCAGAAATTTCTCGTGTTCATTGTTGAGGAATGTATTGGGTTTTCAAAGATGTTGAGGAAGGGCCTAGAGAGCTGTGATACATCAACAGTTATGATAGCTGGGGCTGTTTAAACTTGGTTGACATAAATTTTGATCGTGGCAGAAAAGATAGTGCTTTGGGTGGTGCTCACTTTGTGAAAGAATTTTTTCTCATACCAAGGCAACTGAAGTTAAAACAATTAGAAAATTTACTGGATGAGGGTGCAGGGAGCCTCTAGTTAACCCCTACTTTCACTCCTGGTTGATGAGTGAATTGATGGCCACATCACAGAGTCTCACCCATTTGTGGGGTTTTCTTTTTCCATGGCAACAAGGGTGCTTGCTTGTAGCAACTTGCTGTGGTCATTGACCCAGAGCAACTACCTATCATAGGATGACCTATTATGGAACGCTTCACTTTTTTGAGTTCATCATAGGAATTGTCCCATTCACTTTTTTGAGTTCATCTTGCTGTGGTCATTGACCCAGAGCAACGGCACATCATAGGATGACGTAGTATGGAATGCTTCACTTTTTTGAGTTCATCAAGGTTGTCTCATCTGGTCAACAGGATAGAGTGGGATTGTCATTCTCAACTCTATTGCTAGATATTTTCATTGAGTTGTTTCCTCTTTTGTTTGCATCTCATGGTTGACTTCATTGAATTTTTTATTTCATGGTGAAACCAGAACCAACTTGACCTGGATCTTGAAGATGGACTTTTCTCGACAACTGAAAGCCATGTCTGCCGCACAGCGAGCTACCATGAGTCGGAAAACATGTCTCAAGCTGTTTTGCCATCCGTGGTAGTTTGCTTCATGTCTTGCTATGTTAACTGAAGACCGAACGAACGAACACTATTCTGAATGTTATGAAGATGTTCCTGGCTTCTTGTTCTGTTGCATGATGAAACTCACTTTTTATGATTGTAGTATCGACATTTCTATGGGGCGGGTTGCCTGTAGAGGCATGTGGCTCGGTTTGTGCTTGTGTTTATCCTTTTTTCATGATCAAGTATGGATTCAATTCTGTAGTTGTTTTCCGATAATCCATTTGCGTTTGACTAACAGTTTCTTACCAGAGAAATATGACAGTAGTTTGCAAAGTTATCCACCCTGTTACAAGAAAAAAAATGCTTCATTTATGAAATCAAGTGGCGGGATGAATTTGATTTCAGAACTGAAAATTTATAATGAAGTAGTTAATTAACACGACAGTGTCATGGGGCAACTGGATCAATGCCTCAGAGTAATCACGCTCTAATGTTGGGATTGAGTGCTCTTCTGGTAATGCGGTGGAAAGAGGCTTAAACAGGCAGAACGAAACTTGAAAGTTTTGGCTTGTGTTTCTGTCGAAAAATTCAGAATAAAACAGAGTTTAAATCGAGATAAAAACAATATTTTTTTGTTTTGTTCAAATCGAGATAAAAATGATATTATTTTGTTACGGTTTTTAATATACTGGAACTTCCAACCCTGGTAGCAACTGGAAGACACTGAGACTTGAGGATCAAAATGAGTGCAGGCGTGAGACGCCCTTACGCCTCGTGATGTGTCTAATATTGTTTTTCCTTGTGATTTATCTGGTGTTAAAAGGGCATTTTCTGCTATGGTGTGAAATATTTGCATTTCTGGATTCTGAATCTGTTCCTGTTATGGGGCCCTTAACTGTAGGCAAAATAAACAATCTCAGAAGAAATATTTCAAGATAGAAGTCTGGGGTATCGGGATTCAGAGATCGTATACAAGATTTGAGATAAAAAAATGCATCTCTCTTTCGAAATTAAATGAACCAGAAGATAGAACAAAATCTGCTGGCAACCACGACAACCCGTCCCTGTCCATGAAACCTACTTGGCATGGACATCAGACAAAACTAATGACCATGGCGAGTCCCGGCAGGGGACCCTCCTGCTCGGACCTCCCCACCTTTCACTCACTTTCAAGAAGATGTTGACAGCCACATGACATGAAGCTTCACATGCACATGACATGAGCATGACATGCACATGGAAACCCTATCTTTCTTTCTTTCTTTTTCCCCCTCCAGCAACCTGCTATTGAAAGGGACACCGCAGTGGTATCTATTCTCAAGCCCAGGCATGTTGTGGACACCCATCTCTCATGGAGTGTTAATCTTGTGCACTTGTTTCTATAGATCTCTGTTGTTTTAAAGAGCTAATAATAATTGACATGAGTTGATTGACATATAGGAATAGTCTATCAATAAAATATTTTGATAACTATATGTTTGCTATAAAAAATCTGAAATCGGAGTTGTGTAACACATGTATCTTTCAAAACTTTATGCTATGATTATGTTTTTCTCAAGGTTTATCTAAAACAACCATTATTTGTGAAATTTCATTCAAAATACAAGCCTCCTAGCTAGAAGTCACTAAAATGATTAAAGTGATATCATTTTTTTAGATTCGAGGAGACCACGCTCCCCGGAAATAACATTTTATGGGCTTAGGTGAGTAAATAAAACCCTGGTTGTTCCAAATTCTTACAAGAAGTGCACGTCTTGACTCGAACTTTATACCTGCTACACAGATCTCAAGCTCTTTGCCACCACGCCACGTTTCTTGGAGACATATATCAAAACCAAATCATTCCTTACCTAACATGTATTTTTAAGCAAAGTTATTAAATCTGACTTTGCCAATGAATCACACCCAATCCACTTTTAACCAATTTAATTTGATATTTTACCAATTAGTTGATTTGTCTGGTCATACCATAGTAAAAAAAAAAATTTGATTTTTTTTTATAACTATATCAAATCCTTATAAAAAAAAGGTGTGATGACTTCTTACATTCCACTTTTAATAGACTAGACCATTAGCTTGTGCTCTGTTGTGAGTTGGATATTATTTCAAAAAATATTAAAAAATAAAGGCATTACTAATGTGTTTTTTTAAATAAAAACAACAATAATGAATTAAAAACATGATATATATTGGACAACACTATTTTTTAAATATTAAAATGGTGACATATTAAAAAATATTGTTTTTTATTAAGACATTGAAAATATGACATATTAGATTGACTTGGATCAAACCTGACTAACCTACGAAACTCATGACTCGATTCATGAGAGCTTGATAATTCTATAGAAAAAAATATTGAAGGATAACTTTCTTTTAAAAAAAATTGTTTGAGTCAACTTGGGAAAAAAAATCGTTAAGTGACTCATGAGAATGAGATTACCCCAAATAAATCAAATAAAAAATAATATAAAGTGACTCACTACACCGATTTATCGTTGAAGGATAAAATCAATAAAAAAATAGAGTAAGCCCGAACTAATGCACCAAACTCCAACCCAAATCACGAGATTAATATAAGAAAGAAAATTATGATGCCTAATCTCCAACCTTTAAATGATAAAATTGAAAAAAAAGTAATAATTAAAAAGAGTAAAAAAGACCATAGTCAACTTGCACTAACATTCCAAAATTAATGACTTAGGTTATGAGATTAGAATTACCCATATATGACAATAAAAAAAAACATGAATCTAAATTTACAATCAACCCAAAGATGAATTAAAAAAAGCATCCAAAACAAAACAAATAACAATTAAAAAAAATAACAATTGATATAAAAATAAAATGACAAGGCTTCTTACTAATTTGAGGAGAATGATGCGAAGACTAAGGAAATGAAAGAGAAGAAGATAAAAAGAAAATGCAAGGTTATAAAACCATTATAAACATATAAAAAATAAATTAAAATAAATAATAAAGATTAATTCTCAATTAACTCAATATTGAATAATATTTTTTTTAATGACATAAATCAACTTTCAAAATCAATAACATAGATCATAAAATCAATATAATTTCATGTAAAGCAAATAAAAAAAATTCATGAAGCTTCAGTTCCACCATATCTAATATTAAAGATAAAAATAAAATAAAATCCACGGAAGAAGTATATAACCCAACAAAAAACAACAACAAGAAACATTACAAACCACAATTCCAAAAAATAAAATAAAATAAAATAAAAAACTATCAAGGGCTATTATTAGTTTTTTGAAAAACCCTTTTCGTACATGTTCATCCCTCCCTGCATTTAGTTTATTGAAAAATCAATAATTGTTGGCATTATATTGTTTCCCCTTCGGGCAAGGCACAAGTGATCACCACAATTCAAAGTTTCAGCTCCATTGAAACTTGAAAGAGATTGATCGAAATCAGAATTGCCTCAAAATCAGTACCCATATTTACAGCAGGAAATATTCTAATTTATTTTGCCATCCATTTCTATGCTTAGATATATGCTGTGTGTTGTTGGCACTTAATTGCCAACCTATTCACAAAATTAATTTATTGTTCTAATGCTATTGTCAAAGGTTGCACAACAACGTTAACAAAAAAAACCAGGAATAAAGAAGCTCAATCCCTAATCAATTTATTGTTTAATGTTGAAGGGTGAAATAAAAAAAATATCAATTTAAAATGTTAAGCAACAAAAATAATGAGAACCAAATATAATAAGAAAAGAATTGAATGGTGATGAAATAGTAAAAAAACTCAATTAAAAAAATATGTCAAATAAAATCAAAGGAATAATAATCAAATCAAACAAATAAATAAATAAAAATCGAAGGAGGAAGACATTGGAAAAAAATTCAATTCTTTCAAAGAAAACAAATAATAATCAAAGGAATATGAACAAAATATATATATAAAAAAACAAATTAAAGAGTCAATTTGAAATTTTACTTTTTAAGTTATCTTAGTCTTTTTAATGTGCTATAAAATGCCAAAAATACCCGTCTATTTTCAATCAATATGATAATAACAAATGATACCTATGAAAAGACTGTATTATCCGCAATAGTTATAACCTACTTTGTTTTTATGAAAAGGGTAAAATGGCCACTACATGATTTTAATTAACAGTAGCTCTAAGAATGAATCAACTATGTCTTTCAACACCAATTAACTTTGTTTAATGTTTACACAAAAAGCCTGCAATATTCACATTTAACAGCAGAATTACATGCTGTCAACCAATAATTTTGCAAAAAACAAAAAGGATATATCTTGTTTTAAAATTCAACACCTTGGTAAGTAGTTGCTTGGCTCATTTGCTTGTGTGTCAGCAAGTAAATTGCACCCTAGATTCACACACACACTTAAAAACAAACAAGGTACAGCTAGCTGAAGACTTCATAGCTAACTCCATATTTCAACTCGTGCAATGTAGAACTCATTCATGGCTTCCATAATGGATCAGCAATCTCCATACACAACTTTTCAACGACGAGACGAGCCTGAGTTCAATTTAAGAGAATGGGCATTCAGGGCTCAACTCAGCGGCGAAAACACTACTATTTCTAGATCAAGAAGGTTTTCAGGATCAAATATCAGAAGTTTTAGAGAAGACGCGAGGTCTTTTAGATCAAACATTACTATTTCTAGCACTGCCTCATCTCCTGGCTACTCCCTCAGAGGTTGGTAATCTCGAGTCTTGTCCTTTTCTTTTGCTTTTGTTCTTTCGATGCAAGATTTGATTTCTTGCTTGTCACTTTCAATCGGCTAATCCATCTTATCTTCATATTTTCCAGACGAGATTGACCCTTCAACATACTCATTCACCACAGCTCTCAAAGGTAATTAGTGGCTATGCAAGCAGTCAAGCACGTCATTATCTGCAATATTTGTATCATGCGTCGAGATTAGTGTTTTTTTAAGAAATTGTGTTTAATCTTTTTTATATTTTGCAGCATTGCAAGCAAGGTCAGGATATTATAGCATCTGGGAATGCTCATCGCCAGACGGATTTGCTTTAAATTCCAAATGGAACGAGGCAGAGAAATATATACGCAACCCACTTTCAGGAGAGGTGCCGATGGAGTGTTTATCAGCTAAAACCCTAAGTGGAAGATCATTTCGAAACTTAACAGACAGGATTACAATGTCTGCACCTCTTGTTTACTCTAATCATCATTCTCGGCAAATCCAGACAAAGAACACTACTTCTACTGCTACAAACGACGATATTGTTAATCATTTTCCAATTAAAGGTTGTAATTCGAATACTTTCTGCTGTTCTTTTTATGCAGCTGAGAAACAGAAAACTTGTTTTTGAACTGGAGTTCAGGATTTGTTTTGGTTGCAGAAGATAAAATGGAGGGCGCCAAGCTGAGCACCAGAGATGTCGGGACTCAGAGCACTCCTCCTGACGTCAGTTCATCAAGCAGTCCTTGTCCGGCGGCTCCAACGCCTCCGATTATAGAGAGAAAGAGATGTGAAGTAGAAGATGAAGATTCACCGACTTGTAATTCAAAGATGGAAGCTCAAGAACAGGTATTTTCTGCAAATAATTTCAGCTCAATATGCTCATTTTACTTGTTCGTTCAAAGTTGAAGGATGAAGAAGAGGCAAGGTCAGTATGTGTCTCCTTAGCTTCTCTGAATAGATAAGTCTTGATTGAATATTATTTTGAATTCATTTCCCACTTTCCCTTTAAGTTTATGTAGAATATTATTATTTGGGACTCGAACATGACATTTGTTAAATCTTATAAGTAAATTAAGGTGTACATTAAAATTTAAACCTTTTTTATCCCATAAAAAAATATCAAAAGCATGTAAATATTTTTAAAAAATTTAAAAATATAATATTTAGGTATTTGGCTCGAATGAGTTTAATAAACTCGGTTAATTTAATAATATTATTTAAAAATAAGATACAAAAAACAAATAAAAAAACAATGATTCGGTGAAAAAGACGGATGATTGTCAATATTATAAAAATATATCTTCACAATATTCCAAAATTAGCTCAATGTATTTTATTTGTTAAAAAAGTAAAAACTAAATGAGAATAAGATAATTGCATAGAAAGAAAGAAAATATGAATCTAAAATAAATAAGATAAAAAGTTAGTTATTGTTCAATTTTTAAATCATGACCCAATTTATAAGACCAAAAGCACCATACATGAAAAGAATCATGAGGGTTAAAATCACAAAAAAAAATCAGCACAAAATAAATACAAAATAAAAAATACAATAAAAATAAGAATTTCAATAAAAAAAATCAAAAGACAACGAGAAATTTTAAATTTGAGAGTTAAATTGAAAAGAATAAAAACATTAACTTGGAATAAGCAATATAAACTTGGATTGAAGGGTTAAATTAAAAACAATGAAATTTTTCATAAAAGGTTCCAAGGAAAAAAATCATAGAAATAAGCATCAAATCTTAAACATTAAAACATAATTAAAAAAAATAAATATACGAAATTCTTCAACGAATAACAAATAGAGCAATAACCTGTACTAAAAAAAGAGGAAAATGGGTTTAGGTACCAAAATATTTTTTCTTAAAATTGAAAGGACTAGTCACCTTATATCTAAAAACTATAGGGGATTAAATTGAATGATTTTCAGAAAAATTTAACTTGCTCTGTATGGTACTCGAGAGTTTAACTTCAATCCCTTATTTTTCAATTAAATCCTCCCTCCTAGAACAATATGCAATTAGGATCTAATTTGGGTTCAAAAGGTTCAAATCACGTAAAATAAAAGTTAGTGGACCAAAGTGAAAATTATAAAAAAATTCATTGCTCAATCCAGAATGTATTGTAAGAAATTACATAGTAATTTCGAAAACTAGCTATATTTTCAATTTACTCCTTCGCACTTCTTTTCAGAACCCACCTAGTCGCTTTCATATTAAATATACACAATACTATGAAACCATACTAATGAGACTGAAGCAATGGGTGTAACCTTGCGATTCCCTCAACCTTTATTTCAGATTTTGTTGTATTAATTAGAAAGAAAACGTATAGTGCAAACTAATAATATTGCCTTTAATTTTATTTTATTTTTAAATTATGTGTGTGTGTATATATCTATATATATATATATTATGCTAAGAAATCATCTTATCTAAAAACTTAGTTATTAGCGAGATTCGAATATGATTTATATTATTTACTAACACAACACTTTAAATGAAAAATTATGCTTGATTTTATCAAATAAAATAATTGTAATGAGATTAACTTGTGACATGGATCAACAGATTTTGATACCATATTAAAAATTATCTCACTTAAAACTTAGCTATTAAGCGAGTTATAAAATAACATATTATGTTTTAATGTTGTTAAATAAAACTCAAAATATGATTTATATTATTTTTAATATATTATAGAGGTGGAAAGGTCTTATTACTCTAAAACACCGAAGCTTCTGTTGCATTTGATTTTGAGTGCGGGACATAAATTTTTTTGCTAAACGAACCGGTGGGGATATTTAGCTCAAAGAAGTTCAGACGGGGGGCAAAAGGGCATACATATGGTGGGGAACTTGCAATTACGTGAAATGGTCCCTTATTTAATTTGGTGTGGTCACTAAGAACAGGCGTACCAAGTGCAGGTAGTATGATCCAAAAGTAGTAGAAAATATTTTGCAACAGATGCCAGTTACGTTTTAGAGAACAAATAACTTATCTTAGCCCTACCATTGTGGGGGGACTAACAATGATAGATGCTAGTTGGTCCCTTCAACAATGATGGGTGCTTGCCCTAATTCTACACCAAGATGCCCCTGTATACCAGCAAGATTGCAATGGAAATGCCGTTGCAAACTTGCCAACGGAAACGTCGATGAAAAATCCGTTGCACAATGAAATTAACGGCAAACTTGTTCCGTTGCACAATAAATTGCAACGGAACACCGTTATACATTTGCAACAGAAGAACCGTTAGCAAATTAATCTACAGCGGAATTTCCATTGCTCATGAAATTGCAGTCGGGATTTTGCAACGGAATGCATCCCTTGCAAATTTCTATTTGTAACGGCACCTTTACTTATTTGTAATGGACACATCTATTGCAAATTCCCCTCATTTTTAGAAGTGGTAGCTAGCATTCCAGCTATTAAGGTTGCGTTTATCTATGATTTTCAGAAACAATTTTCTTCTGTCCCCTCAGGATTTTCAACACTATCGTCATCATTACCCACAGAATATTTTCCATCAGTAATTCTGCTGATTAACTTTCTGATAGTGAAGTTCTTTATTCAAACTTGCAAGAGCTCCTCGTTTTCTTTACTTGTTCTCTTTGTTTTATGTAGTGCCACTGAAGATGCTCTCAATTCCTCTCTCTCTCTCTCTCTCTCTAGCTATATATTTTCTGGTTTTGATTCTCTGGTGTCATCGATGAAAGTAGCATTTCACTGCATCTTACTGTTCCTTTACTTCTTTTCGGACAAAATAGCCATGTGTTTCAGGGCTGAATCACGAAATAGTGGTATCATTGGATACAAAAATACATCATCAAGCTGTCATCATTGAAAATTTTGGAGCCACACATCATTATTAGATCTTGACATTACACTGTTGTAGTAAACTTGTACAGGCAAGTTTGGTTAATGTGACACCGACCCCTCTGTAATCTCTTGCAATGTTCGGGCACTGTGGTCGTACACTGTGAATTGAAAGGTTTGGTAAAATGATGACTAATTTACAGTAATACTCTTCTGGTGTTCATAGGTTCGAACCACTTTGACCATGTGCTCTCTGATATACTATTGAAACTATCACTCAAGAGTTTGTCTGCCGACATGGTGGTTAGTATACTAGCCAGATGCCTGATTTCCATGGAAACACAAAACATCATAGAAAACATTAGAGATCTAAGGTGCAGACTGTAAAAAACATGTTTCGCCCTACTTGAACATGCTTGGTGGTGCCCTAGGCTGACGATTCTTGGGCTCGTATAAGCATTTTAATTTTTAGTGTTATGAAAGCAGGACTCGAGTTTAAAACCCATCAAGACAGTAGATTCATCTGACCAGCACCACGACAAAGATGAGAGGTTAACCTGCATGTCTACCTTCTTACATGGGGTGTGTGGACAATTTGCTTAGAATTTCAGATACGCTAACCTCTTCGAATCATCAAGACAAATATCATTATATAACTATCTTCCGACATAATATGAATTTATAATATTGTTTAATATAGATTTTTATCAATAGAATGTGGATAATGCGTAGATTAATAACTTAGTGATCGTTGAGTTAATAAAACTTTAATATTATATTAATAAATTATCTTAATTTATATTATTGTCTAACACTTGAATCACAATCACATATCATTATAATATATATATATATATTTCATTTTTCAAGTTTTTTTTCACATTTCTTAGCAGAAAAGTCTTCATGAAATTTCCAGAGGCAACACATAATTTGATGAATATTTGGTACATGCAGGTTCAGGTAAAAGAAACAAGAGGGAAAGAAGAGAGCACCAGAGAGGACAGTGAGAGCAGAAATGGTGAGCAAATGTGGACGTGCAGCATCTGCAAGCTAGGTGGGTGCTTATCAATGATGAGAAAAAGGCACAGGGAGAGACACAAACCAAGAAACAGAAAATATTTTCTCTTTTAACTTGAAGGGTGCGAAAAAGGAGAGGTAGAGATGGGAAGAGAATATATATATATATATATCTGGGTTTAATTGAGGGCAGCCATGAATGGACAGAAATGGAAGACAGTGTCCTCTGTTGGTTGCCTTTTTTCATTGGGTTTTCGTTGATTTTGTGTTTTTATTCCTGATCTCTGAAAATGGCTGACAGCTTTTGCGTTCACGTGCACTCCTCTGTTTACTGGGGTCTTTTAGAATTCTGACACATAAAAGTTCTGGGAAAGTAATTATACTTGTTTCAAATATATTTTCAAATAAAATTTTAAATTAAAATATTTTGATGTTTAATATTATTTTCATGTAATTATGTTAAAAATGATTTTAAAAAAATAATAAAAAATATATTATTTTAATATATTTTCCTAAACAAAAAATATTTTTAAAACACCATTATAAATAACAGCTGTTTTAAAAATTATGCCTCTCTCAGTTTAATTAATTAACATGCATAAGAAATCAAGATCCAATCAGTAATATATCATATTCAAGAGGAATTAAGAATGGGGTATCAGGACACGTATCAGAGTTTAATTTTCGAAGTAATCAGTATCATTAAATGTAATCATAATGTATTAAGAGTTTTGTTCATAGTCTATAGACTTAATAAATTGGGAGGGTCAAATCTTAAAAAAAATAAAAATGGGTGCCATTTCGTTAAAGTGCCTGAAAACTTTTACAGGTGCAAAGGTGACATCGAAGAATTTTCAAACTTTGGGGGGCATGACAATCCTATACTTCAAATTACATGTTTGTTTGAGAGTAAGGTTAACATTGTTTTTAAATTTATTTTTTTGTTCAGAAATGCATCAAAGTTATATATATATATATATATTAAAAAAATATTGTTTATATTGAAAATGATCTAAAAATACTATTTTTATTAAATTTAAAGTAAAATAAGAATTTTATTTTTATTTTTTTTCCAAAAACACTTTTGAACGGAGCTTAAATTACATAACTTTTAAACCAATCTAGAAAGCAATTTAATGCAAAATAAGTTAATTTAAGTTAAATTTCCAAGTTTTAATCAACATTTAAATAGTATTGGAATAAGAGTTTCTTAAGTGTTTGACATCCTAGATTTTATTTTGGTAGTTAAAATCAATGAATATATGTTTAACATAAGAAAATTGTGCTCCTATACTCGTCTTAGCAACTGTTTAGAAGTATAATAGAAATTTTGTTTTTTTAAATATTTTTCATCTAAAAAAACTTCAAAATAATGCATTTTTATTTTTTAAAAATCAATTTTAATATCAACACATCAAAACAATCTAAAAATATTAAAAAATTATATATAAAAAATAAATCACACTTCCAAACACCCCTTATCTTGTAAAATCTGTCTGAGATGATCATAAAACAGTGGCAGACCATTGCTTATTATTTTAGGGTACCCTGGCCTTCTCCTTTCTAAATGGTTTATTTCTTCTTTTAAAACGACTTGATTGCTAGAATATGAATCAGGGTAATTCTTAATCGTTGTGCAAACTTCTAAAATCAGCACTGTACTTGCTTGCATTGTCTTCTTTTTCAATGCAATTGATTTTCTTTAGGCCGGTCGTTAAGATCATAGTGTGTGGAAAAGTATCATGTTCAGAAAACTGAGAATTATATTGCAATCTGCAGAAAAGAGAATCAAGATAATAAGAATTCCAGTTCCTGCGGGAGCAATGCAGCTTTGTCCCCAAGAGGTGTAGTTAAGTTATAAAGAGCTTGCGATCTGAACAGTAAGTCTCGAGTTTGAGTCAGGATGTGCACTTCCTATAAGAATCTGGAATAACCAGGGTTTTAATCGCTCAACTAGGCTTACAAAGTACACTTTCAGGGGGTGAGATTTCCTTGAATCCAAAAAAAAAAAAAATCAGCTAGGCAACTAGAATTTGGGAGTCTCCTGTTAGGCTTGTGCGTTGCTTATAGAACATATTCATGATAATCAAATTACTTCTCTGACTTTCAATTGGGATTATATGTAGCATGTATGTGTTTCTCCAAGATTTTACACCTCACACACAGAGAAAAAGAGGTGATAAACTAAAGCTAAACATCTTTATACAAAATTTTCACGAGAGAGTATATGTAAATGAAGAAAAGACCAAACAGATGTACAGTTATAAGATCAAGAATTATATGCCGCCTTGGAATTCCTCTACCCTGAAATGCAAGGCAGAATACATGAGAATAAAGTTTACAAGAACAATAATTATAAAAAGCCAGGTCATGTCCAGAATTTATAATCTCAAATGTAAAAGTCGTGGTTTTTCTATTCTTAGATAAGAACTTGGTTTCACTTTGTCATCACTAACTATCAACCAAACAGATTCAAGCAATATTAGGTCAAGTGACCAGAAACTATCCCTGACATGATGTACTGGGACCAATATCGAAGTTCACACACAGAATGGCATTCTGAAAAAGGTGCTGAGTTTGAAATGACTGATCCCCACCAAAAAATAAGTCAAAATTCTGGAAATAATCGGTTCCAGAACTTTGTTCACAATTAGAAGGAAATTCTCTTCCCTAAGATGAATTTTTATGAATATTCTCGAGCGCGAATACCAGGAAGAGATTTTTCAATTGTGTTTGATCATCCACATCAGATACATTCTATTTTCTAAACTCTTACGCAAGCAGAATTAGAAAGGATGAGTAATCAGTTGAATCTAAGATGCCTTATTGCCTTCAATAAACACTGGCATATTGAAACATGAGAAAGTTTGTAAGGAGGAACTTTAAAACAACAAATCTGATCGTCTTTCATGATAAAACAGATGATCCAGAGCATGCTCCTCATACAATTTAATATTAGTTATTAAATAGCATACCAGACCATACTGGAAATTTTGTTTCAGTGCCTCATCCAAATACTGCTCATCTCTATAACAATATCTTATAACATCATTCAAGACCTGATTAAATAGATAAAGAAGTAATTCCAGATGTTATACTATATTTAAAATGTCAATAGTATACTATATTGTCTACTTGTGCAAGCATTGTCATAATATAGACAGCATGTGGTAAAGTTTTCTGCAGTCGGCTTTGGAACAGGCTGTTTTATGAGAGAGAGAAAATGCAATAAGGTTCACATTGTTGCATAAAACAGCAATATATTACAAGTCTGAAAGGGATGACATGTTAAATCTTTAACTCACTAGAGCATAACATATTAGTCTCAGATGATCTGCACATTAATCTTGAAAATTAGAGATGGTAAAATAATAGCACGGAGTGAGAAGCTAAGCCTAGGTGGTAAAGACAAATGTAAGTTTGTCTTTCCGGTTTCACCGATTTGATTTTCATTTAAGACTTCAAAACTGGTCCTGAAATAAGCAAAAGTCGTTCATATTCACCTTGACCAAAGATCAGGTTGAATGGAATTGTGATTTGTCAATAATGTCAAACACATTACATAAAAGAAAGATATCATGATGGAACCAGTGACTGATTGACCAAAAAAGATTTGCTGAAGAAAGCAAATATCACCCTAGTATGAGAAGACCAAGTCTGGATGAGATGTCCAATCATACTATCAGATTTCCTCAGGTAAGTCCCTAAAGTTAGGAGTTTAATCAGAAGACGTCTTAGAAAAAATAAGAATAGGAGCTAATTGATGTTGCTTGCTTACATTGTGTCCGATGCTGAAAATACCAGTTTTAAGGATTGGAGTGGCACATTTTTCTCTTACAGCATCTGAAGAAGTCAAGCATGACACTGGCTTCAGTTCTGCATACTGCACAGAAGTCAAAAGGAATTACTTCACTGCCAATACCAATTAAATAAACCAGATCTGTCATAGAAATTTAAGCATTCCATTACGTTTCGAAAGTCATCCTTTGAAAGCAAATATAAAGAACCATATGTAACCAGACATAACCAGACACACAAGGACATTTATCAACTTAAGAAACAGGTTATGCAAAACAAATTATAACATATATGTTTCAAGAAGTGTGAATTATTTTTTATACCTGCTAACTCAATCTCTAAATAATATCCCATAAGAAAATTAAGAACCAAAATATTCTATAACAAAATTGTCATAAAATCCAAGCCATGCAGAAAGAAATTTTTTAACTTGAGAGCCATACCAATTATTGCAAGAGGAAAGCAATATGTTAGCATTATTGCTGTCCATTCAGATCCAGGAAGGATGTTCAAATATGCCTCTACACCGTACCTGCAGATCACACAATATCTGTGATGAGCAGTCATTTGAGATTACTTAGGTATGATCAAAGGGAAAGAAACTCATGACGGGAGTGCAATCCCTAAACCCAGTCCAAGGACACCAAATGAGACCTGCAAACACTAGAAAACATCATAATTTCATTCATCAGAACTTATAGATGATGACACCAGGTTTGCTAAAACTTAATGCAGTAAGCAGGCTTGCTTCAAGTCTTAAGCCAAAGCAGGTTCAGAGAAGTGATTAGAATGAAGAAGATGAGGGGACTGTTTGGCTATTGATTATCACTGGGAATTTGCCCACAAAACTATATAACGCACAACAATATGTTCCTCCAAAAACAAGCTTCACATCCCATTAACTTAAAACCATTGAAGACAGTTTCATCACTTATCCAGTCCACTAGGAACAACGTGAATGACAAAAGTCATGCGTTAGTATCTAAGAATCTAACCTAAACGCTAACAAATGCTTATCCTTACAAATGTGCCATTACACAAAACCCCAGTTCACCTATTAACAAGACTAGATTTCACATACTTGACAACTACAACAAATGAGATCAGCCCAACAGCCCCAGCACATCTGGTAATGAACAGCAAAGCACAACAGTTGGAAAAAGAATTAGTCATCATGCACCTAACCAACTGTCCTCATAGCAATCGCATACGAGAATATTCATCATTTATTACCCCGGACATAAATCCCATAAAGCCAAAGTTTTATGAGTAAGAAAAGCTGCTTGTACATTTCAACAATACTTGTTTCGCCCGAAGGAGTAAACTTTCAACAAAGCCTCCTTATCTATTCACAAATCTCATTTACAGACCCAGGTAATGATAGTTAAATATTGTTCTCTTGAAGTTTCTTTCCTAAGCTGAACACTATAATTGCAAGCTTTAAACCCAACATTATACCTCGATAACATCATTTTTTTCAGCATTTATTTTCTCATACAATTTTCAAAGGAGCAGGTTGAATTGTAATCCCATTACTTTAAATTGATAAAATTGTAAGACCCCAGTAACAGAATTGCTGACAACAAGAACAACTTCTAATCCATAGACACCTAAATTAATTCCTTGACAGCCAATATAGTCGCTTAGTGGATCAAAAACCAATTAATCATCATAAACAGCTGTAAGGAACTCAGCTTTAGAAACAATTGACACAAACAATTGACCAATTAATCACCAACATGAAATGGGTTTCTTTCATTTAAATTGTTGCAACAAAATTTAATGGAAAAAAAAATCAGTTCCATAAAAATTACGAGCCAGACAAAAAGGAAGAAGCAAGAAGAGTAACACCTTAGCAAGAGAGAATCATCATCAGTAACAATTGTTTTGGAACCAGTAGTTGAAGAAGCAGCACAAGCTTAACTTTGTGGTCTTGTTCAGGACTCGATTCTGACGACGACAAAGAATGTACAGGGAGAACGCGGCGACCTTTGTGCTTGTTAGTACAGAACCTTCCAAATTGTACATCATAGTGGAAAATGGTGGTTCTTGCTGTTGCAGAAGCTGATGATACTATTGCTTTCATTGGGTGGTGATTGATTTTTTTAGTTGGTTTCTAACTCTAGGAATTTGCAGGCATTTCTCTTCTTTTTCTTTCTTTCCTTGAGTATGCAGTATGTTATGTATCTGGTTTTGGAGAGAATAAGCATGAGAGATTACAGTTTGATGATCCAAAAACTACTTCCAGTTTCAGCCGCCAAAAAATTATTCTTAAGTGGCAGTGGCACCATTCATTTTCTCTATTTTCTTCTTCTTTTTTAATTATAATGTTATTGATTAATATATATAAAAATCAATGAAAATATTTAACATTATTTAATTTTTATATAACTACTGTTTTATTTATGTTTTCAATAAAATTTATTGAATCTCTTATAATTTCTCGAATTTATAAAAATTATAATGATATTGTATTATCATAGTATTAATGAATTTAGTTTTTTTTTCAAACAATTAGTACCAATAAACTAATAAATCAATTAACTAAATTTTGTTTTGAAAGAAGAAAACATTTATTGGAATTTTTTAATAAATAGAGATTCTTTATTGATAAAAAAAAGGAAGTAATCCCACTTCAATAACAAATATGAATATAAAAATTCCTCCAAGCCAAAATAAGATTTTTATACAAATATTTGTCAGTATCACATTATTCTTATTATTATTGTTGTTGTTATTATTATTATTATTATTATCATCATCCAATAATGAATATAAAAATATATATATAAGTAATTCTTATTATTATTATTGTTATTTGTTATTATTATTATCATCATCATCCAATAATGAACATAAAATAAAAATATATAAGTAAAAAAAATACGATGCAGGTCCCGATAGTTAACATGAAATTGAGATTTTGATGGTGTTTGGGATTGTACCAATGGTGTTTTTTAAGATGTTTTTTCAAAATATATTAAAATAATATATATTTATATTTTTAAAAATTATTCTTGATATTAATATGCTTAAAAACTTAGAAGTGTTTGAAAAAAAATCAAAACAATTAAAAATTTCCAACCCAAAAGGCCTTTTCATCATCAAGATTTACGGCAATATTGATTAATAACCCAAAAGGCCAGGTCTTTCGAAATATCAGAATATGATCAACGTTTCATCATAAACCATGAATCTCCTTGTACAAACTGCAAGACCTTGCAGTCTTCTGTAGCAAATATAAAACACAATCTCTAAGCAGAGGGAGCACGTAAAATTCTGATTATTTTAAATTTACTGTACAGATCTCAAGCTCTTTACAGATCTCAAGCTCTTTTACATTACGTCATGACTTTCGAGACAACAACAGTTGATATAACTTAACTTTTTCCAGTAAGGAATAAGAAGACAGAGATGGAGCATATGCAGGGACATATGAAGCTCCAAGCCAAGTTAGGAATCCAGGTCGATTCCCCTGCAAGCTAGTCGTCTTTATTTGCAACAAGTAAACTAAAGCATATCGCACAACCTCACATCTTGGATTTTACTTTCTGAACGAGCTCTCTTCTGAGGATTTTTCCTGAGGCTGATTTGGGTACAGTATTGATGAAAGCCACCTTCCTCAATCTTTTGAAAGGTGCAACCTGCAAAACAGAGACCAGTATTGGTGATGAACTGAAGAAAATGTCAGCAATGGTGACTTACCACAGGAAAAAAAATGTATTCCGTGAGAGTGTATATTTTTAAGCATTACAACTTCGAACATCATATATGTTAGAGAATAATACAAATTATATCCTGGAGTCTTACTTAATAGCTTAAGTTTTTAGATGAGATGATTCCTTGATATGATATTAGAGCTTTATTGAACCAGCAGTCAACGAGTTCGAATCTCACCACCCTCATTCTATTTGATAAAAATTAAATACAAGATAACGTGAGCATATTCAAATTTTAAGCCCAGATGACTTTCACTTAAAGAGATATGTTAAAAAATAATATAAATCATATTTGGAGCCTCACCTTATAGTTAAATTTTTAGATGAGATGGCATGCAAATTAAAGAAGAAACTGTCATGTGTTTTAACAATCAGGAGCAGAGCTGCTGGGCTGACCATTATAGAGGACTCAGCACAGCTTCGTCAACTAGATGGCATGAATTTATTTTGGAAAATAGAATATAACAGTTATGATAGTGATAATACTACATTACTATAAGTGTTTCCCGATTTTCAATTGTTGTGCAGATCAAGTTCACCCAAGTTTTCTGCAGTCATTTAATCTTAATCCAAGGCAAAACCTTCAGAATTCATGGTTACCAAAAAGGTGGTAGAAGAAGAAAATGAGTCGAACATAACAATGATTCTAAGAAGAATGTTAAGTAACCATCCCATCTCAAAGTTTAAGCTCTTAGATGAAGTCTCAGAAATATAATTTATATTATTTTGTAACACACCTCCTCAAGTGAAAGTCTTTTGAGCTTGAAACTTGTACAGACTCAAAGTATCTTATGTTTGATTTTAATTAAATAAAATAAAGGTGATTAGATTTGAACTCGTGACCGCTAGGTCAACAAGGTTTTGATATCATGATTAGAAACCAAGATTTATATTATTCTCCAACAGGAGTACAGCATTTTCCATTCTATGCCACTTACCTGATCAGCAATAAATTTCTGAATATCTTCTCCAGCCAGTGTGCTGTTGGGTGAGCGCACAACATATGCAACTGGGACCTCACCAGCTTCAGCATCAGGATATCTACAGCGAGTAATACAAATAATCAATAACATGGAAGTAGTTTTTTCCGAGCTCACTGATGTTAGAGGTACAAATCCATGTTATCAACTTACGGGATGACGACAGCGTCCAGAATTTCAGGATGAGAAACTAGCAGCCCTTCTAGTTCAGCTGGTGCCACCTTGTGAAGATCAATAGAGAAAAAAGGAATAGCAGAATTCAGTGTAGCTAGTCAGCTCAGAATAGCCACAGGTATTTCTACAGGCAATAAAGAAATTTACAAGTATTTATGAATTTTCTTTGCAGGATATTACCTGAAAACCTTTATACTTGATGAGCTCTTTAATCCGATCAACAACAAAAAGTTGTCCATCATCATCAAAATATCCAAGATCTCCAGTATGCACCCAACCCTTTTTATCTATGGTATCTTTTGTGGCTTGTGGATTATTGAGATAACCTGCCAGTGGATTGCACAACATGGTGGATTTAGTTAGATGGATGTTTGAAATATGAATCCAACAAGAGAGTCTGATTGTAATCTGCACTTGCATGAAGCTGACCAATCATACACACAGGAAGTTAGTCGTTTAAATTTCCTAGCTAGACCACAGACTTTCTTTTTTTTCGTACCAGCACCAAAATTCCAGGAGCCATTTGTGCAAGAACTGAAAGTTTGTCAATGATGCAGGTTAATAAGCATCTTACCTCTCATCATATTGGGTCCCCTAACCCATATTTCCCCTAGCTGATTAGGAGGGAGAGGCACTGCAGCTTCCACACTGATAATCTGGGCCTCAATTCCTGCAGCCAGTATTCCAGCAGAACCAGAATGTCGAGCACATATTCTCGGATCCTCCACTGAAACAATACCAGAAGTTTCAGTCATGCCATAGCCCTGAAACCAAGGAGCGAATCTTGATTCAGAATTTGAGAAACTAAAAGGACATGATTGTTTGTGAATAAACGAGAGCATCAAAACATTATATATTTTCTCAAACTTGAATTATGATGTTCATAGGAACTAGAGTCAGCCATAACAGCTACCTGAGTAATCATAGTACCCGGCAAATTCTTGGCACATTCTTTCATCAAATCTTTTCCCAGAGGAGCAGCGCCTGAACCAATATTTCTTAATGACGAAAGGTCATACTTCTTAACCAAACTCTGTTTAGACAAGGCAAGTATTACTGGAGGCACAACCCACATATGGGTCACTCTATACTTCTCAATAGTCTTCAAAACCATTTCAAATTCAAATTTCCCCATTATTGCAACAGCATTTCCCATTTGTAGCTGCGAGTAAGTAATCACGGCCAAGCCAAACACATGAAACATGGGCAAGAAACAAAGGAACACGTTGTGCATCTCACCTGTCATTACTTGATCCATAGTGACCATTAAAGAAGCAGCAATGAAATTCCCATGAGTCAAGATCACTCCTTTACTAACCCCTGTAGTGCCTGACGAATACAAAAGCGTAGATATATCACTTTGCTTCACATCACTCACAGGAAAGTCAGAGTTGGACCCTCCTGCCTCAACCAAAGAATGGAAACTTCTGATTCTTGAACCTGACTCCAATGGCAAAGACACCTCTTTTGGTCCTAGAAAAACAGCAGGCAAATTGAAACCTTTGACTTTTCCCCATAATTCTGGGACTGTGATAACCAGCTTGGGATTAGAATCTTTAATCTGTTTCGAAAGTTCTGAGGTTGTATAAAGAGGATTCGCAGTTGTTGCAACAGCACCAATGGAAGTGATAGCCAAGAAACAGATGGGGAACTGGTATGAATTGGGAGCAAAGATAAGTACAACATCACTTTTAGAGATGCCCAGATTAAGTAATCCATGAGCGACCTTGATAACAATGGATTTGAGCTCTGAAAAAGATAAGGTTATTGACAAATCTGCATCAATAAGAGCTGGTTTATGAGGGTAAGAATCGGAGTTTCTGAAAAGAAACGAGACCAAAGACAGATTAGAATCCTTAGGAAGAACAAGCGTTGGTCTTAATGACCTGTATATACCATCACGGCCATAACCAGATTTCTCCATTGAAATTGATTAAGAGAGAGACAAGGGAAGATAAAAGGTGGGTTTCGCTTGTGTTGGGGATTTCGTAAAAAGTCAGCAGCAGGGCTTCAAATAAGGAGCTGATAAATGATTTCTTGTTCTTCTGTAATGGGTTTTCTTGGCGGTCAAGGTGGTTTGTTATACTGTTTTGCGTTACAATAGCTAATGTGGTTAGGATTTAAAAGAAAATTAGTTTCAAACAATTATATGTTTTTATTTGTGATTTTTAAAAAATATATATATCTAGTTAAAACTAATGTAAAATAAATTCTTAATAAATAAATGATAGATCTTCTTGGATAATATATATTATATTATACATTACACAAACAATAAAAGGCGTAGGTTTTGCACTGTGCACTCAGGCACAATGCACTGTAGATTTCAATAGTGCACCTTTTTTTTTTCCTTTTATGTTTGTGTTTTTTTTTAATTTCTCTTTTTTTTTCGTTTTTCTTCTTTTTTTTTTACTTTTTTTCCCAAATTATTCTTTTTGTTTCTTTTTTTTATCTTTATTTTTTATTTTTTCCTTATTATATTTTTTTTTCTTATTATATATTTTTTTATTTTATACAAAACTTGCACTTCCTAAAAATTATATACATATTTATTATTTTGTCTAATACATATTTATTAGATTTCAATAGTGCACCTTTTTTTTTTTTGCTTTTATGTTTGTGTTTTTTTTTAATTTCTCTTCTTTTTTTTTGTTTTTCTTCTCTTTTTTTTACTTTTTTTCCCAAATTATTCTTTTTGTTTCTTTTTTTATTTTTTCCTTATTATATTTTTTTCTTATTATATATTTTTTTATTTTATACAAAACTTGCACTTCCTAAAAATTATATACATATTTATTATTTTGTCTAAATTTATGCTATGATAAAAAAAATCATACATAATAAATATTTTTTTATGTTGAAAAAAATTTGAATCCGCCCGCGACGAGGCGCGGGTGCTATGACTAGATGTTTTCTTTTATTTTTATTTGTTCTTTGTATTAGATGATTTTTATAATTTTATTATTTGCACAATAATAATGATAATTTTAGTGATTATTTTTTAATAAAAATATTTTAATTTTTTTTAAATATTTTCCTGAAATTTTAATTTATATCGGTGATCATTTTAAAAGTAATATTACTCTATTTTTCCCTTTATTTTTTTTTGTTTCTTTATTTGTTCTTTAGATTATATGATTTTTATGATTTTATTATTTATGCAATAATAATAATAATTTTATTGTTTCTTTATAATTTTAGTTATTATTTTTTATTGTTGTTTTAGAAAAATCTTTTGCTTTTTTTATTTTTCATGGCAATTTAATTTATTTATTTTTTGCTGTAATGTTAGCAATAATTTTAGCTTTTATAGCAATGATAATGACAATAATGTCAGGATGATTCTTCAATCTATGTTTTCTTCTTTTTGTTGATAGAAAATTAATAGCTTATTTTATTTTATTTTATTATTGTAAGTATTTTCACAAATTATATTTTATTTTTGTTTGATTGAAATTGAATTATATAATAAACTAATCTTAATACAATGAACTTAATAATTCAGATATTTGAGTTTTCTTGAATTTTTTAATGATGATGATAAATTTATGCTGGTTATTTCGTTTGAAACTACTAAACATATAAATTTATATCGATTTTAAATTCATATATTTTATAGAAAATTTGCATTTGACATGAATTTTGCACATATTTATTATTTTAACTAAATTTATATTATAATAAAAAATACACACAATTAATATGTTTTACATTGAAAAAAATATTTTGTCACCCGCGACGAAGCATGAGGTATTGTCTAGTATGTATAAAACGTGTTGTGATTTCACTGTTTACTTCACTGTTGCTCTAAAGAAGAAATCCCTGTAGATTGTGGCAGTGTGCTGTCAGTTTCATCCTTATTGAATTCCAACCGCCGTGTGTGTTTTGAGTGGGGGCTTTCATGGGTTTTCCTTCTTTTTGTTTTTCATGCGTCTATTTAAATATGTTTTCAATATTTGCAATAAATACATATTATCGTAAACTTTAAAGATAATTCTGGGGTGCCAAGGCGTGAAATTAAAGCAGATTTTTGAAAGGGCTGTCTTGGAATCCCACTTTTCACTTATTTTTATTTTGTTTGAAAATATGATTAATTTTTTAAAAATATATATTTTTTATTTCGAAATATATTAAAATAATAATAATAATTTTTTAAAATAATTTTAACATCATCACATAAAAATAATCTATATTAAAAAATACAATGTTTGGATAATGTTTATTATCTATTCGTATTTATTTGCAAATTTTGATTTATTTTTTTTAAAAAAATAATTTTTGTTTAGAATTATATTAAAATGATAAAAAAAATTAAATCATTTTTAACATTAACACATGGAAATGATTTAAAAACATTAAAAAAGACAATGTTTGAACAATGTGTATTTTTTGTCCGTATTTAATTATTTTTGCTTTTAGATTTTTTTTTATTCATTTTTTGTTGGGGTTTTATTTTAATTAGGTTCCATTCTGAAATTTTAATTTATGTTGGTGATAATTTTAGAATTAATATTGCTCCTTTTTTCCCTTTGTTCTTTTTTGTGTGTGTTTTCTGTTATTTTATCTATTTTTTGAATCAGATAATTTTATTATCTGCACAATAATAATGATAATTTTAGTTATTATTTTTTTATTGTTTTTTTGTTAAAATGTTTTGATTTTATTTTTATTTTTTGGGGTAATTTAATAATTTTAATTGTTTGGGAAGTAATGTTGGTAATAATTTTAACTATTATAGTAATAAAATTGACGGTAACGTAGAGATGAATTTTCAATTTATGTTTTCATATATTTGTGGATAGAAAAATAACTACTTATTTTGTTATTTGATTATTGTTGGTCTTTTCATAATTTATATTTTATTTTTAAATGTAATTTAAATTGAATTACAAAATAAACTAATCTTAATGCAATGAATTCAATAATTCAAATATTTGAATCTTTTTACTTTTTTAATGATTATGTTAATTTTATGTTGGTTATTTCATTAAAACCTACTAAATTAATAAATTTATATCAATTTAAAATTCATATATTTTATAGAAAACTTGCCATTCACATGAATTCTGTATAAATTTATTATTTTAACTAAATTTATATTATAACAAAAAAAAACACAATTAATATTTTTTATATTGAGAAAAATATGATGAATCCCGCTACGAGTATTAATTGCGCTGACAGTGCATATAATTTAAGAACTGGAAGCTGCCTTTAAGGACTAGTCATGTGAATTTGGAACAGACACGTAAGGATTTCGTAACAATTATCCCTACCCTATCAAACTTCCATGTATTATTTACAAACAGATATTAAGATTAATATTATCGTGGATTATCGTGGAATTTATTAGTTGAGATATTCTCAATCAACTTCTCAAATAAAAACTAGTTGAGCTTTAATTTTTCTCATAAATTAATATTATTTTATGTTTATTTTTTATGCGATGAAATTTAAACTCATGATCGTTAAGTTGATAAACCTATATAATGTTAAGTAACCAATTTACCTGAAAACTTAAATTATTAGATGTTTTAAAATATGATTTATATTATTGTCTAACACACTAGATATAAACATCTCTTTAGAACTTAAATTTCATAATATAACGTACACTTTTGAGTTATTACCTTAGGAGTTCTCTAACTTTGTTATATATGGCATCAATTGATATTAGAAATGGACACGCAGCATTGAGCGATGAATATAATCTTTATTTAATTATTTGATAAACAATTTAGAATTATTAGAAGAAAAAAATTATAATAGCATCATAAAAAATAACAAAACTTGGTATTTAATAAATATAATGATAAATAATGTAATTTAAATTAAAAAAAAACGAAGGAAAGAGAGAGAAAAACAATATTTAGATCAATATTGTTTTATTTTGTAACGAGAAAGAGGAAAATCTATTCCCTTTTGTCAATGTCAATTGTCATTGCCAAAGTTAATCGTTAATCTCTAATTATTTATATGTTTTTTGAAGGGAAAAAAAACTATTTTCTAAAATTAAAAATTGGAAAAATCTCTTCTCTTCTACTTTAATTGTCAATCTGTAATTAATTATTTATACGTTTTCTATGAAGGTCAAGTGACGTGCTAAGAAACACATTCAAGCTAGCTGGCAAAGGAAACATCTCGAAAGGAGCAATATCTACTATCTGGCCATCCTGTAAGTGCGACAGCTATGCAACAGGTAACTACCACTTTACTGTTTGTAATATCGAGAATGTTTTTTTAAAAAAAAATATTAAATTTATATTTTTTATCTTTTAAAATTATTTTTAATATCAATATATTAAAAATAATTTAAAATTAATAAAAAATAAAAATAGAATATTTTTAATTTTTTCAAAATATTTTTAAAATAACCTTTAAACATATGAAAAAAGGTTGGTTTTGTTTTTCTAAAAACAATGTTCAGATACCAAACAGTTTAAGCAGTGTTTAATATTTTTATTTTTATTTTTATTATATATATATATATATATATATGACAAATTTGTCATAAACAAGGAATTGTTTAAATAAAAATTATTAAATAAGCATCTCCCAGTCCACAATTGGATTGAGAACTTTATTGCTCGAAGTTACAGTGGTTTTACCGAGATAACGTATCCATATTCTAGTTTTATAAATTGGGTGTTTCTTACATATTTAATTTAAAATTAATTTTAATTTGCTTCTATATATAATTTACACATTTATGTTTTCTACCATATTCACTTTTACTACTTTTTGAAGAAAGAAAAAATCTTTAAGCCAATAAGAATAATTAGTTTTCAAAATATAAAATGAAAAATATTGATTTTCAAAAAATTATATTTTATTTCTATTTCTTTTACTATTTCTATGCCATGGAGGTCTGCTTAAGTTTTTAAAAAGTTGTTTTAGATAACTTTTGATTTGTACAATAGATTTCAAGTTTAAATAAGGACCCGATTTTTTTTATAAAAATATATGATAATTAAGATTTTACTGGATCATCTGAACTCATAAAATATATTGATTTACATGAATGAGCTTTTTAAAATTTATGAAAATTCATCCTTAATTTGAAGGTTAATTTGGTGGACATAAAGAAACAGATCAGTTATCCCTATTTTAATTATACTGTGGATTTCACGTGGACACAGAATTTGAAAGCGATATTCAGAAAAAAATTAAACATTATTAAACTTATTTAAATGTTTCAAGACGTCGTGAGAATGATGTGCTCTTAAAATTATTTACTAATGAAATTTAATTTTTATTATGTGAAAATTATTATAAAAAAAATGATTGGATAAAATGGTTCTATACCTGTTTGTTGTTAGCACGTAAAAGAAGAAGATAAGTCAATAAATAATTATAAAATTCGCAAATATTGAATAATTAAATTGAAGTTTTATTTGTAGACGTGATCTCCGTGAACCACATTTTTGTGCGCTCATGAAAATCCATGGCGGGGCCACTCCACCACCAGAAATAGGGTGGGGATTTCCATAAGTCACACGTGGCAGCATTTAAATGGGCCAACAAAGATAAGAAAGGAATAACTAGATTGCGGCCGATCCTTAACAGCTGTTTCACTTCCAAGATTCTTGCTATAAGAAGCAGAATGCAAGTACAACAGGGAAAGTGAGTCCTTAACTTCTCTCTGCAACCATCCTTATTAGCTCCAAACTTCAGGGGCTTAACGGCGCAGTTTGTCCTTCTTGACAGCGCACTAACGGCCATCCTTTCATGGTACTCCTCCATTCTCTTGCTCTCCTTTTTTTTCTGGTCTGGCTATCTTTCTTCTGTGATAATTTTCTATCTCTAAAATTTGAATTTTTTTTAATAAATGATTGCTATTCACTACGATGAACTGAGAAACAAGCCAGGAAAAGGAGGAGAATCCCTTCTCTTCCTTCAATTGATTTATGTTGCACTGTTAGATTTTTGTTTCGAACCAAGAAATTATGTGTTCTTGGTGAATACCATAATGCCATGTCACACACATCTTCAATTTTTAGTTCATGCTTGGCATGTCTTGTTTCAAATGAAGTTGGGTTCATTAGACTCAGCAAGTGTTAAGTAATCATATATCTTAAAGTTTTAGTTGTGATATTGGAATATGATTTATATTATCCTCTAACATACTTGTTCGAGTGAAAAGTTTTGAGCCTGAAACTTGCACAGATTCGCATCCTTACTTAGTTTTTCATCAAATAGAATGGATTTCTAAGGAAGATTAGATAATAATATAAATTATATTCTGCAGCTTCATTCTACAATTTAAATTTTTAGGTGAAATGAATCTTTAACATGGTATCAGAGACTTGTTGACCTAGCGGTCACAAGTTCGATCCTCAGCATCTCCATTCTATTTGATGAAAATCAAGTAAAAAGATAGTGTGGGTCTGCACAAGTTTCAAACTCAAAAGACTTTCATTTAAAGGGACGTCTTATAAAATAGTATAATCATATTATGGATCTCACCTAAAAAAAACTTTTTTTATTCTCTTCCAGAGTTCTAGCAGCTGATATCATCTTGTTCGGTTGATTTTGCAGGTTTAAATGGCTGTAGTTCCAGTATGCTACAAAATTCCCTGTAAAGATCATACTCTATCAAATCAAAATCCATCAAGGCAACACGAGAGATTCCTTCCTTGTGCCTGTTCTGGTCTTGCTCAGGGGGGCAGTTTCTTCTCAATTTCAAGTTATCTGCCGGAGAATTGGCCGGCAATACCTGCAACTTCTGGTGTTTTGGTGAAAGTTCAGGCTAGAGGCCGGAAGAACGCCTCAAATGGAAGGATTGACGGCCGCCACCTGCATAAGATCCACAGAACAAGGAGAGAAAATCTCTCTGTGGTGTGCTGTTCATCGGAGTCTGGTGCAAACGAGAAGCATCTGAGTTTATTAGATTCTTACTTTGGAAAACTCCAGGATAATGTGAGCGAGCCCTCTTCAGATTCTTGCAACGAGAGGACAGATTTAATGGATGCAAATGTGCAAATCAATTCGAAGGACGAGCTGGAATATCTAAATGCTTATCTTGACAAGCTTGATAAAGGTGAGTTATCTTGGCCCCATATTTATATTAATTAGTAGATATTGATGTTAGGAAACTTAGGATAACATATAGAAATTTAAAAATTCAAACCTAAAAATCGTTGATGCATTTTATTTAAATATGTATGAAAATAAATTTTGCAATTTTAGTTTTTATTTCTATTTTTTTATCTGTTATGTCAAATTTAAAAAGAACAAATTTATCCTTAGATCCAAATTTAAATTTATTATTTTAAAAAATATGGTCATCATTCTTTTGATTTTGATTTTGGATTCTTTTTTTAGTTTTTCTTTTCATTTTTTTCCTCCAGTTCAAAATTATAGGTTATCATCTCATTTACTTTTTATTTTACATTAGATCTTTATTCTTTCAATTATATGTTTTTATCTTCTTTCAATTATAATTTTTTTTTATCTTTATATATATATATATATTTCAAATTTTATTATTTAACATTTAATTTATTGGGGGTTGAGATTTATGGTTTTTTAGATAAAATGTTTTTTTATTTAATAACTTGGATCATAATTTAAAAAGTTAACCTGAGTTAATTTATTTTTTTAATTTTACCATTCATCTCTGTTTACTTTAAAAAACAGGTCTCATGATTTATTTTTTTTCAAAATCAATTTATCACATAACATCAACACAAGAAACGGAATTAGATTTTGTTATATACACCATTTTTTATGCTGTGATAACATTTCATATCATTCATATTACAACTGATCAGCATTATTTAGTTCTTTTAGCACCCTTTCCTCAATTATGCTTCCCAGGTGAAAGAACTGATCAAGTTTTTCTGCGTTCCTTCAGATGCGACCTTGGAGAATAATGTAGCATCAGCTTTCGACGATGAAGCTACTGAGGAAAATCCGATCGTAAAACCAATATCAGTCAGTAAAGAATCTCGAATAGATAGTGAAGAGAGACTGCGAAGTTTCAGGAAACTGAGAAATAAGGATGTTGAAAGTGGTTCAAGGAGGTCTGAAGCTTTCGAGCAAAATTGTGAAACCTCTGATTTCTACTTAATGTAAGTCATATCCTGCCTTAATGAAGTCCTAGCTTGTTCCATCACTCGATGTCATGTTGTCTTCTTGTTCTTATGGAAGAGTTTCATAGCTGCTATTTCATGGCATGCTAGCTAATATAGTTGCCTATCCTTATTTGAATGCAGAGGCACATTGGCTTCCATAAATCTTGCCGTTTTTCTGTTCGAAATTGCCAGTCCGGTGAGGAATTCCGAATTTGAGCTCTTTTCACTCCCACTGCTATATGGCGCAAAGATAAATGATTTGATCCTGTTTGGAGAATGGTGGAGGCTTGTGACACCAATGTTTCTGGTACAAGATTGACAAATGGGTTCGTGTTCCCATTCTATTACAGTTTTCTATCTCTCCTGATTAACAATGCAAATGTCGGAACTTGAAAGTAGCAACAATTATCTTGTTCATTACAAGACTCAATTTTATCCGAAGCAACTTGGATCCATTTCAAGTCTGCATTTTTCGTTGCAAAACGTTATTAACCATACTTGAGATATATTGCTGTCGTGAATGCTGTAATAAATGAAGTAAACTCATAATGCGTAGCATGCAGGAAACAGCTTATCAGTTCGAGTTTTGGCAAGACTGATGCGTTGTTACTTTGGCATTGCAAAATGTAGTATTTGAATCCCTAGAATATGATTTATATTATACTCTAACACACTCCCTCAACAAACTTGCTTGATTTTTATCAAATAGAATCGGGGGGTGGGATTCAAACTCATGACTGCTGGGTCAACAAGATTCTGATATCATGTCAAATAACCATCTCATGTGGTATATGCAGCACTCTGGAGCATTTCATGTGGTTCTTGGATCTTGGTCACTGCTTACCTTTGGGCCTGAAGTTTGTCGAGGTTATGGCTCCATCACATTTTTCCTGATATACGTGCTTGGAGGAATTTCAGGAAACTTGACAAGCTTTCTTCACACACCAGAGCCAGCTGTTGGTGGCACAGTAAGCAGGATTTCACCTCCTCTTTTTTTCTTCCCTTATTTCTGTACATTCTTGCCAATCGGTTTCAAAGATATGCCAGTAATGTGTTGGCTATTTAAACTTGATGTTAATGCAGGGACCAGTATTTGCCATTATTGGAGCTTGGCTCATTTATCAGAATCAAAATAAAGATGTAATATCGAAGGATGATTTTGATCGTATGTTCCAGAAGGCAGTAATCACTACTGGTGTTAGCTTCATCTTGAGCCATTTTGGTCCCATTGATGACTGGTACGATAACTGCTATTTCTAAGCAGGCTGATAATTCATAAAATATACTTCTCTTGACCACCTAATCATATAAATATCCGATTACTGGATCCTGAGAAGGATTGAGTAGAATCATAATGTGAAGAACAATAAGCATAATTAAATGGTTTTGCTGTACTCTGCTACATGATTACCTGCTGCATTCTGCAGGACACATTTGGGAGCAGTTTTGACAGGCATAGTTTATGGTTTTTTCACATGTGCTTCTCTACAATTGGACGATGCATCTTCCAGAAGTGGTCAGGATGAAGGCATTGCACTTGTTAAAAGAAATGCAGATCCTTGTAAATCACTCATTATATTCACCATCTCCATTCTCTTCCTAAGCTCTTTGCTTTTCTTTGTTGAACCTCCCCTAGAAACAGTAGTCCTTGAAGACTCCGTCCAGTTATGAAATCATAGGATTCAAAACCTCGCTATTACTTTTCAAGATTACTATAGAAAGTAAAGTCTCTGGGTGGTTTAGTTGGAAAAAGAATAGACAGATGTGTGGGTATATATAGAGTAAATTTCTATAATAAACATCTTTTTTTTGGCTGTGTAAGATATTTTCTGGTCTATTTTGAAGATAATGGTCTATAGTGGAATTTCATAATTCTGAATCCATGTATCAAATGGGACTGTGGTACCAAATTCTGCATCACCTCTCTAATCAGTAACTCGTGGTGAGGTGTCCATCAACTGAAGTTTGTAGAAACTAACCATCTTTGCGATTGTTTCTGCTTAGCTCGGTAAACCAGGTAACCCTACAAAATTCACTAGATTTGGCTTTCCAGGATTTGAGTTTTTGGTCAAAGTTTCACTTTATGCATCGCCATACTCCATTTCGTAACTCAAAATACTGTCAGATCATATAGCAATATCTATGCTTAATTAAATCCCTGAGGTCCTCCATGCATCCTTTTAGTCACTGAGACCACTCAAAAGCACAAAAACTAGCCCTCTTGTTTATGCTGTGAATTTGTAAAAGAAAAGGGCAGTGAAAAATTATATTTCATTTTAAAAAACAGCATGTTAGGACAGAAGATAAAGCTGGAACTAATCTTTGGAACCTCAGCAAGCTCTTCGTGTTTGTTTACATAAATCCAAACAATCCCTATGTCCCTCCACGTTTAAGACCCTTCATCCTTCCAGAAACACACCCCAGTGAGGTCAGGTTCCCGCGTTAAGGGCCACGTAAATTCTAATCGTTTTTTCACCAACATTAACAAAACCCCATAAGCCCTTCTCTTTCTGAGATTACTCTGAAGAGAATTCATTTCTGGATTTGAATAAAGGTCGGATTTTGAGTAGTCTTGATAATGGCTATTGGAAGTGATAGAAAAGATTTAATAAGTCCACTTTTAGCAGTGAACTTGGTATTTTATACCATTGTGCTTGGGCTAGCAGGCTGGTCAGTTGACAAATATATCAACGGTGAACATAATCACCCACTTAAGTACTCTTGGTCTTTAATATGCACCGTTGGTTTGGACTCAGAGAGTGGAAGTACGTATCCTCATGCAGCTCCATTCCAGCAACTGCCAGTACATGCAATCAAACGTTAAAATAAGTGGTGCCGAGCCTGGAACTCTTTTCACAATCCTTGAAAGAAAGGAATAAAATTAGAGAATTAACATTGTTAATACGTACAAGAGTATTACGACCAATTTCCTAAACTGTCCATTAGCCACTGTTTTCTTTTTAAGTATATATTTCCTATGTTGGTTTGTGTGTGTGTGTGTGTGTGTGTGTTCATGATACGTTTCCTATAATGCTTCTGGTTCCAGATTTCCTTTATTGTTCTGCTCTTGTATGACTTGCTGCCACATTTTCTATACTATTTCTGGTTCCAAATTTCCTATATTGTTCTGCACAACCATGCCTGGCTGCCTCCCACTGTCAACATCATATGTATATACCTCATACATAGTTACATACTCAGTTTAGGAGGAACAATTTTGCTTCATCAATCTTCTGCCGAGCGTAAGAAGGATGAGGATGAGTTTCGTGTTGGCATGTTTTGGTACGAGCTCTCATCGAACTTGCTCCTGGTTTTTTGTTGTCTGAATCTGTGTATATACTCTTAATTTAGTTTAAAAGCATCAACTTCGTGGACATTCTCGATCTTTTGCTGTTTCCGGACATTAATTCCTTTTCTATTTCTAATAATCTCTTTCTCCTTGTATTTTATCAAAAATAAAAATATTCAGTTAATTAGTGTCACCTTCTCTAATATTTTCAGGGAACAATAATTCTAAGAAGCCAGAAAATCCTCCCACACAAACAGTTGCTAGGGGGGTGGCCGGAGATGCAACGTCAAGCAAAGAGACATTCTACGCCATGCCTGAGAGCACTGATACCGGTGGCCAAAGAGAGATCGGCCGTGATTCTGCCGCTGCAGCTTCAGAGAATATATACGAATCTTTTTTAATGCACCGTGCACATGCAAAATCGAAAGATCCAACAATCCCAGCGAGGGGTCGCTCTTTTTAGCTTGTAGAAAAGAAATAAACCCCTTAGTTTTTTAGCTTGATTCTGATTAATTATCAGCTATAACACAGGCAATCATGATGTGAATCCTTGGTCAATAAAACTTGAAACTTTACAAGTACCTGCCTATTTTAGTCAGGTAGGTTGAAGATTTCATCATTACAAGGACAGTAGTATTTTCAGTTCATAGTTATCACTTACCAGTTACTAGAATACTTGAGATCACAGCTCTCCCGTTACGTAATGCGGGAAAGCGAATACCGTCTCGATCACCAGGAAGTAATACAGAAAATTATCACATGTCAATGTTCTCCGCGCTGATTATCTAGTTCAGACATTTAGAAGACATCATGTCATCTCTATTTGGAGCCACCAGTGTGCCATTCCGCAATGGCTAAAGTATGCCGACCTCCACAAGCAACAAGTTTAGCAATCCAGTGTCCCTCATCCCCACTTGAACGAAGATTTTTAGGAGGTGAGATTTCTATTGGCACTTCCATTGGTTGGCCTGTAGTCACCTTCCTCCCATATCCAAGTCGTCCATGGTCACCTCGACCAAACTGCCAGAAAAACCAGTCAGTATGCACTAATCGTCAATATTAAAACAAAAGTCGTTCGCTACGAAAGTGGTTGAAAGTGCAATTATCTATACCTATAAAAGTTTTTTTAAGAGTTCATGGAGGTAATTATATAGAGGCAGTGACATGACAAATATACATAGATGCGGGATATAGGAATCAGCCTCTATGATTCTGACAGTGACATAATATATCATGCCATTGGAATAGGAAGAACTGATTATACTTACAGTGTACATCCGTCCATCACGTGTCAAGGCAACTGAATGAGTCCCACCACAAGATACCTGGATCACCAATAAACCAGTTAAATCTTGAACCAAGTGAGGATATTAGACTGGTTCACCATAGAATACAAAAAATAGTTTATCTCTGTTAGAATCACTTCCAATAATGAGAATTGTCATGACAAACATAAATATGGGCTGCAAATATTGGGCTCCTATATCTCCTTGCAAGGGTTGATGGAAAACCTGTTGCTGTACCTGATTAAGTACTCTTAATGATGGTATTACTATTAACAATATACTAAGATGACTGGAAATACACACCCAGAATTCCAGTGAAAATGGGCCCCACAAATGTGGGGGCATGCAATCCAGCCATTTTACTTTGTTGAAATGGCTCCACCATTATCTTCAACTCCAAGTTTAATTTCAAGTTCAAGCAAAATTAACCAGAAGCTCACAATCCTAAAAAAGACCTAATATCCTTTGATATATTAGGGACACTAGTGCTGATTTTAACCATTCGATTTAAACAAGCATTTTTGTATATATCTGCATTATCCTGCAGAATATGGTATTTTACATTCTTCTAATACACCAAGACAAACAAAAGGAATTGCAAGATCGGGTTGACAAAACCAAATAATTTGTAATATATACAAAATGAAATTCAAGACTTCCAAGAGTACCCAAAGCATATGGCATAATGTTGATAATACCTGAACAATGTCCTCCCCTGCTAAAAGATTAACCCTCTGGGGAACCATTTTACTGCTCTTGTCATTATCTCCAAAACCCAATCTTCCATGTTCACCTCTTCCCCAGCCATACACCTGCAAAAGAAGGCACATTTATTATGCAAAAAGTTATTTTCATCTCAAATAGGAAAGACAAGAAAATCAGATTAGGAAACATGTAGCATAAGTGATGTGAAAGGTAACACCTGATTCGCCTTGAAAACAAAATTACAAGGAAGCTAGATTTATTCACATAGCATATTATTAATGCAAAAGTTATTTTCATCTCAAATAGGAAAGACAAGAAAATCAGATTAGGAAACATGTAGCATAAGTGATGTGAAAGGTAACACCTGATTCGCCTTGAAAACAAAATTACAAGGAAGCTAGATTTATTCACATAGCATATTATTAATGGAGACAGTTCCCAGACTAAGAGGGAGGATATGTCTCTGATTTCAAATAAGAAAAATCCAATTCGAGCATCATGAAAAAATCTGAGAAGGGGGAATAAGGCCTCAAAGCCAATGCTAAAAGCAAACACTTTAACTTAAAATACAACCTTTTCAAGAAAAATAATTGTGGATTTAAGATCCCAAGCTAGGAAATTTCTGCTGCTTAAATTCTAGTACAGTTTAATAAAAAAAAATGATACAAATAATAATAATATAGAAAAAAATGAATAAAACATAAGCTCAGGATGTAAATATAAAAATAGAACAAACTTCTCGTAATTTCCAGTCTAGCACTGGAACAAGTCATGAAAATGACAAGCATGTAGTCAAACTGAGAAACTTTGAGATTCAAAGAGCATATTTACCTCCCCATCGTGAGTCAATGCAGTAGAATGCCATCCACCAGCAGCAATATCAACCTAGACATGAACTCAGGCTATTGTAGATATGAAAAATGTCTAACACTTCAACATTAAAGAAAACAATTCCTTCCATATCACAAACATAAACAACCAAAATCTAGAGTGCAAGCCTTCATTACAAGTTAACAAGGTGGACAACTTTTAAATGCAGCACTGAGGTTTCAACACAGATTTTTACACCTTTTATGAACTTTAGTATCTACAAAACTAAATTGAACTATGATACCATGATCATGCCAAGGCACTATATATGAGTTCACTCTAACACTTGATGATGGTGGTCTTTTGAGAGAAACGTTCCAAACAACCAATTATAGAAAGCATACATACTTTCCAAGGATTTATTCAGGTAATCTGGGAAAAACAATTTTCACAAAGAAAAAAGAAAAACAACAACAATTGTGAACCCAGTCATCAATAAAATCATAACACTTTAGAAGCCATGTGTTCAGTTTTTTTTAATTTTTTTGAGAGACTGTAACCACGCCCAGTGAAATGGAAGGGAAAAAAAGGCCAAACAGAAAGAGACTTAAGAACGTAATACAAACCAAAGTGAGACCAGAAAGTCCATGGACAGTAATAGGTTGAGATCTTGGCTGGGTATCACCTGTTCCAAGTTGTCCATATTCATTATTACCCCAAGCCCATAAAGTTCCATCTTCTTGAAGAGCTAAATTATGAAATGCTCCAACTGCAATGAGCCTCACTCTTTCAAGGCCTTGTACCCGCACAGGGACAGATATCTGCTTTCTGCAAATAAGTAAGCAATGTAAGTACATTAAAACAACAATAACCCAAGGACGCAGCTAGCTATCAATACAAGTACACTTCAGAAGCATGTACAATGGAGAAGAATCATGGATGTCTAAAAACATAGTTGACAGTTAAGTCAAGGAAACTGTACATGTCTCCAGGAGGCCATGGTTGGCCCCAGGTCCATACATGCCCTTCACGTGTGAGAACCACAGAGTGAGTACCCCCGGCAGCTACCTAACATACCAGCAATTGGAACAGACAGAAAATCAATATTCAAATTTAACATACAGGTGCAATATTCAAATACAGAAGTGAGGCAAGCAGAAGCAAATTTGTAAGTAATACACATGCTAGTGTAAAAGTGGTTGATGCATATAACTAATACTTATGGCTTACACCTTAATGAGTAAGACGCCACCAGCAGAAAAATATGGATTCAAAAACCATAGTTAATCTATTTCCACATTAAGAAAAAAGTAACACCCTGAAGCTGCAATAGATTTTAAAGGGCCAGGGTTACAACTCATGCATTCTACAGTCTCAAATACCATTCTTAAGTATTCACGTCACTCTAATGTTATCTGTCAACCTTCTTGAGTCATAACTAGCAGCTACGGGAGGAAATTAAATACGATTAATATTAACTCACTGTTAAATACCTTGAAAAACATGTATGCATAATTAACCATTCTCTTCTGTTGTATTCATGGGAGAGCAAATAAAATCCACAGGAAAAGAAGAAGCAAGGGATGAAACTAAAAATAAGTGGTTGATGCCTGAGTATTCATTCACATATAATAATCAAGGGGACACTCTAAAACCATATCCATACAGCTTATGGGGGAAAGATATTGAAATGGATTTTTTCAACATAATTCGACTCCAGCACTCTATAATGATTAGTAGTAAAGAAAATCACCTGGCGAACTACAAGGTTTGATGCACAGCGTTGGGGAATGACTATATCCCTTCTCAAAGGCCTCCCAGTGTCATCTTTCCTTTCAGGTTCTTCACCACACTGGCCATATTCATTCCCACCTACATTGTACATAATACATCATATTTAGATTCATCATTCATCGCAAGTGACATCGGCACTAACTTTCTTCCACAGATATTCAAAAAATGAGCAACCTAACTACAATCACAAGAAAGAATAGCAGAAAAAGTAAGGAACATGAATCGTTATTCATCCAAAAAAAAATCATATTTTCTGCAATGAACCAAACCGAGCAACATTCCTAGATAGGAGAAGAAAAATGATCCTGACATTTCAGTGATTCATTCTCATAAGCAGGTGATGAAATGATTAACAAGAGAACAAAAATTAAAAAGGGACCATTGCATACCCCAAGCATAAGCACGTCCTTGATCATCAACAGCCAAACAATGCCATCCACCAATAGCCGCCTAAAAACCAAGAAACCCAAAAACCAAAAATTAGAAGAAAAATGATTGACATTCACAAACACACATCAGACCAGTCCTCGCATAACCAAATAAAAGCATAGTTACAGTGGTTTTAACAAAATGATGATGATGATGATAAAACAAAGAAAAACTATTACCTGAACAATGTTGACATTAACAAGAGCCTTGACCTGGCTAGGAATGTTCTCAGTCTTGGTCTCCGGTGGATGTCCTAATGTCCCTCTTTGGTTCCAACCCCAAGTAAACAACTAGCAATACCAATCAAAACATTTTTTTTTAAATTCCCATTTATCTAAACACTCTAAAAAACAAACAAATTTACAAAAACAAGAGCACCCTCAACAATTCATTCAAGTTGAGCATTTTTTTAATCTTGGCTCAAATCCAAATCAATAACTAATTTAATTACTTTAATCCAAATAAATTTAAGTTTTATTTCACTAATTTTTTTAAACTAATTTAACCGTCACAAAATTAAAAGAATTAAAATTAAAGACTTTACTATAACAATAAGTAAAAAAAAAATCTGAACTTTCAAACAACAACTTAAATCAATTACTATTTTATAACCATTTATACTAGTGTTTCATTTCACAGTTAAGAAAGAGATGGGTAAGAAAAGAGAAACCTTGCCGTCATCACAAATGGCAAGAGAGTTTCGGCTTCCAGCAACAACAGAGCGAACTTTGTAAGGCTCGAGAGCTTTGACAACGCAAACCCATTCTTTGTCTTCGTTATTTCCTATCCCTAGTTGTCCATCCTCACCTGATCCCCTGTTTGTTTTTGCACAAACAATTAAACCAAAAACACTTCCATCATAATTTTTTATGCAGTTAAGAGTCAGTAAGAGAGATGGAATAGTTACCAGGCAATCACAGAGGACTCGGTTGCCATTAGAAATGGAGAAGCTTGGGGTGTATTAGCCCCTGTGCTAAAAAAACTCGAGAAACTTAATGAAGGTTCCCTTGTTTTTTCTATTTCATTTCCCTCTCTTTTTTTTCTTTTAATTTCTTTTCTATTTTATCTTCAATTTTTTATAATAAAAAATAGACATTTCTGCTATCAATTTGATTGAATCAAATCAAAATAATTTTTATATAATTTGATTTTAAGTCTGGTTAAACAATGATTCTAATTAAAAAAAAATTATCAATTATATTTATGTTTTTGGTAAGTGGTGGTGTTACCATAAATTTTTGTTCTATAGGATATATAAAAAAATAAAAGATAATTAGAAAAAATAATTAAGAGGTACTTATAAGAGAGAATATATATAATATAATATAAAAAATAATTTATTTATTTAGATGCTCAAGAATTCTATGCTCATTTAACAAAATTTAAGTAACTTATGTTATCAATGATTTTGATTATTGTCAATTAAATATTTTAGGTTTTGAGTTTGAATTGTATTTTATATGTTTTAATCATGTTAGTTAGATCAAATTTTTAATTTTTAAAATTATTATTTTTCTAGATTAATTAAAAATCATGCTGAGATTGGATATAATAAGAATTTGGTTGGAATAAATATATAAATAAATCGAGTACACTAAATTACTTTTAATATAAGGTTGGGATTTGATCTAATGATCTACTTTTTTTAGTGCAATCTGATAACTATGATTCGAATTATCCACGCTCTGCTCTGATCCACTCCCTCCCCAGTGGGACCAACGGGAGAATCCCTGTAAGTGGAAAGGAACAAACGATGACGTTTTATTTTTTTAAAGTCTGATTTGTCTGCACAACCATACATTCCCAAGCAATATGGTTGCAGAGGAAATCCACTGGCAAGCACTACAAGGGAAGAAAGAAAAACATCAGCGCTTGCTTTGTCATACAAGGTGGAAAATAGACCCTTTTGTGGTCAGATTTGAATCCAATATGGCAAAATGTCAAAGATGTCTACAAATGGGCGCCAGCAATTTCCTCCGATTAGGTATCATGACAAATTATAATTTTAAGAACACTGGTTCAGCAATGATATCACATAGCAGTGCCACAAGATAAATTCAAACCAGATTGGAAGGTTAAGAAAAATAAAAATAGATGAACACCAACCGAGCTTGAAGGCCTCGATACTAAAAGCTTGATGATCTGTTGGTACATTTCAATCCCAAGTACTGTTTAGCACGACACTCAAGATTATCAAATTCATTAATACATCCAACTACACTTAATCCAAATGGCGTCCGTAAATGTCACAAGATAGAAGTAGAGTGCATATCCTATGAACTGAACTTCATCACTGCGGCCCATCGCCTGATTCTTGTTTTGATGTTTCCTTGATCTCATCCGCAGCATCATCCTAGAATTTGAAGAAAAATGAATACAATGAGCATATAACCAGACCAATACATCACAAGCAGTTGTTCATGCACAACCACCTAGGACCATTTCTAATATCAGAAAACTTGATATTCTGTCTAGGTCTCTCATAAGATGCTAATAACCTAAACAATGATGAATTATGATAAAAAAAAAGAGACCTAAACATGCCAGCATATGACATTGATGACAATAATATCGTTAAAGAGCGAGGGGGGGATACCGTGATATCAGAAGTCCAGAGTGTCAGATTGTCACGGAGAAGTTGCATGATCAATGTGCTGTCCTTGTAAGACTCCTCACCCAAAGTATCCAGCTCGGAAATAGCCTCATCAAAAGCCTGACCAAATAAAGTATATATTTTACGGATGTCAAGAGGGCCAACAGATTGGTCAATGACTTGCATACAATCAAGGATATCGACCCTAAGAACTGAATAGGTATCAACTTATCTTTAGGAAAACAAGGCCTTATATTAATACAGATCCAATTGAACATAAAAGAATAAATGTACTACTATGAACCAATTACTAAGTATGTGTTTGGTATTGTGGTACAATTTGCTTTTCAAAAGTGATTTTCACTTGAAAATGTATGAAAATGATTATTTTTTTTTTCAATTTTTACACCAGCACATTAAAACCATCGGAAAATTTTTTTAAAAAAAATCAATTTGAAACCTTTTCAAGCCAAACGCACTTTTAAAACACAGTTTCAAATGCAAACACAAACAGAGCCTTAATAATACAAAGGCAAAAAGCAAGCGATTTCACTAGTATGTAAAAGTATTTTGTAAATTGAAGAAGGGAGGACAAAAACATTCTCTCAATAAAAAACAGTCAATTAAAGATGTCAACCCTATGGACAAATATATAGCTACATTTAAGGGAGAGACCAAATGTCCTGACATTAATGTTTCACACCAAAACCAACTTTAAGCAATACAATTTACATGAAATTATTGACACCAAAACTACCAAGGCACTCAAAAAGTTTAACTTCCATCAAGTTCAAAGCTAAAATCCTATTAGATGCCAGTTATGAAATTTACTAATTAAGCTAAACTGAACAAGGGAAATATAATCCTACAAATAAAAGAATGCACAAATCACTTACTTTTACTCAAAATAATGAAAACAAAACAGAAGAATATGAATCTCGCAACTTGCCTAAACATAGAGGCAAGTAAAGGCCAATTCAAAAGGTATGCAAGGAAGTACCTGCTTAGCAAGATTGCAAGCACGATCGGGAGAGTTAAGGATCTCATAGTAGAAGACAGAGAAGTTAAGTGCAAGCCCCAGCCTTATTGGGTGGGTGGGAGCCAGTTCAGAAAGAGCAATATCCTGTAACAGCCAAAACACAAGCAAAATGAGCAGCAGAATAATAGCTGCACATATAAATCACCACAACAATGATAACTATACAACTTAGTAATAATAGGCAACATGCCGGCACATCCAGGACCCACCTGGGCAGACTTGTAAGCCAGCAAAGTGCTTTCAGCAGCTTCCTTCCTCTCAGCCCCAGTCTTAAACTCGGCAAGATACCTGTGGTAATCACCCTTCATCTTGAGGTAAAATACCTTGGACTCAGCAGCTGAGGCAGAGGGAATAAGATGTGTCTCAAGGAGGCCCAAGATTCCATCACAGATCTTGCTGAGCTCAGCTTCGATCTGTCCCCTGTACTCCTTGATGATTGTGACATGATCTTCATTTCCCCTACTTTCTTCCTTCTGCTCAATGGAAGAGATGATCCTCCATGAAGCCCTCCTGGCTCCAATCACATTTTTGTAGGCCACAGAGAGCAAGTTCCTTTCCTCCATGGTTAGCTCCTCATTATCGACTGCCTTTGTTACTTTCTCCATAAACTCCACCATTTCTTCATAACGTTCAGCCTGTTCAGCCAACTTGGCCATGTAAACATTCTCTTCACGTGATGATTCAGTTGGAGACATCCTTTCTATATCAACTAACAGTTACTTCTGCAAGGGTGATTCCAAACAAGTATCATTAGAAAGAGCTGAACAAATAACTTTAATGCTTACATTCATTACATAACTGACTTCCACAGAGTCATGAATCAACCACTCAATAACACGTCTCAATCTGTTGACTCCTTACTTTTCATCCTTGAGATAGTAATAATTTACAAAACTTGCTGACCTTTAAAACCTCAAGATTGAATGAAGTTTAGCCAGAGGCACTACTTCGAAAAAACACATTTTCCCAACAATGATCTTCGCTACATTAACAAAATTAAAGCCCCGATTCAAGTTAGAAAACAGATTTCTAGAAGTCATTTAAAAAGAGACGTCTCATTACTGCTTTAACAGCAAATAAATAACTAACGCCCCAAATAGACAAAATCACAAATCAGTCACTCTACTAGTCAAAACCAAACTTATCCCCACACACAAAAAAAAAAAAAAAAACAATAAATCAAACACCTATTCCTCAACTTCTCCAATATTTTCTCGTCACCAAAACAAACCATATTCATCCATGTGGAAACAACAAAATCACACTGTAACTTGCAAAAACGTTTCATTTTGTCAGAAACTGACCCTCTTAGCCTCAAAATACAAATCTAATTCGAGCTATTGATTCTAATTTCCTCAGCAAATCGTAAAATCAAATCTGATCCTCTATTCTTTTTGCATCCCAAAAAAAATTAAACAAAAATCTGCTCTATTTACCCAAATCAATCATTTAAAAAAAACTCACCAAATCTCGGGTACCGAAACACATTAAAATTGAGAAAAATATTATAAATAAAAATTAGAGACACATAAATCTCAGCAGATCGAATAAAAACCACAAATGACATGAATCCAAGAAAATAACCAAATTAAAACCACAGATCTAGCCCTAAAAACATAAAAAGCTGATTAAATCATAAAACCAATCAAACTAAATAAAAAAATAGCTTTACCGTGGAAAGAGATTTGCAGAGACGGTACTCAGTCTGTCTGTCGCCCTGTGCGTGATAGAAATGGAAATGGGGTAGTTTGGGGTTATTAAAAAGGGCGGTCAAGAGGGGAGCGTCCAATGTGAAGGCGACAGGTGTTGGGTGGCGGTGATTTCGTGGAGTTTTTAGTTTTCTTTTCGGATTGTTTTATTTTCAGTAAGGACACGCTGGCATTGACCGTCAGCTGAGTGTGAGTTGATGAAATGGACAAAAATCATCTGAAAGAGACTGTCGTGGACAACGTAATTTAACTGATTTAATTAAAATTTAATATTTTGCATTTATTGAGAAAGGAGAAATGTAAAGTTTAAGTAGAAAAAACATTTTAAAATTTTATTTTATTTTTTATTTTATTTTTAAATATATATAGAATTAACCTTTTGTTTTGATGAAATTCATTTCACTTATATAATAATTATATAATTATTGAAGATTTACATATTTATTAATTTTAAAATCCATATAATTAATTAAAATACTTGAAAGCTAATCTGGAAAATCAAATTAATAAAAAAAACAACAAAAAGTCAAAAACAGCCGGTCATTGTTTATGCCCCGAGGGATTATCCTCTGTGTGCGTGTGCAAAATGCATACGTGCAGGTACTTAGAAGATGGTTATAAAGTCCAAAAGCATCATACATGATTGACGGTGTGGGCCGATTGCTTTTCTTTAGTACTTTTTGGATTTGAGCTTCAACTTTTTATCCACCATAAGGTATTATAAAGTATTTTTGGAATTAATTATAAATTTTAAATAAACACCTTCGTATATTGAAAAAGATTAAATAGATTTTTGAAACCAATCAATCAATTATTATTAGTCTGTTTATTTTTATGTTTTAAAACTTTTTTTTTACTTGAAATTAATTTATTTGTTTATTTTTTAAGTTTTTTATGAAATATTATTTATATATTTCTAAAAAAACTTTGAAAAACAGATTTTAAAAACAACTTAAGTATTCTACCCTTGATGTTTGGATAATTTAAATGATTTTTATAGAAAAGGTTCGTTGGAAAAGATAAGAATCCAACAAGGCAATGACGCACCTTTGACTTGTATTTGTTGAAAAGTAAGAGTAACGACTCACAAATAAGTGGTATTAAATAATTAATTGAAACATAAGAAATAAGAAATAATTGTATAATTATTATTTATTAACACTGTTATTTTAATAAATAAACATCCACCAATGTGATGATCACTTGTCTGATCATCAAAATTTCTTATGGATTTAGCTAATTGGGTCCAGGCATCCACCAGGCCCGACCCAACTTTCACTTGTTATTATCAGTGACCCAACTCGGAAGACATGAAGCGCCTCCACATCCATTTTGAGCACAAAACTGACTCACTGAGTTCGATCTCTTGAACAGGCACAGACGCTAAAAAACCCCAATCCAACGTCGCTGAGTAGCCTGAGCTTTCAAAATGGGATACATACAGGAAGCACGTGAGAATCATGTGAAGAAGAAAGTAGAAGAAGGTACTGCTTTGACCTATAACCATCTCTTAAACCCTAACAAAACCTTTTTTTTTGCTAAAATAAACAATCTTTGCTGACGAAACGTGTTTCTGAATTTTGGGTTTTGTTTTTAATTGCATTGATGATTATCTTTTTTTAGTGGAATTGAATTTAAAGTTTATTTATTTATTGAATTAAAATTTGTAGCTTTGAGAAGCAAAATGAAGCAGAAGGCACTAAAACAATGTGAGGAATACGCATCGAAATATGCGCAATGTGCATCTGGAAGAACACTTTCTGTTGTGTGGCAGTGCAGAAAACAGGCTAAAGAATTAAATGAATGCCTTCATCAATAGTAAGTCGGATTGATATAACTGTTTTTTTTATTTCCTGTTTTGAGTTTTTCTCTGTAACATCATGCATGTGTATGTCCAAGTGCTGTAATTTAATTGGGAATTGATTCGTTGCATGTTTGTGTAGCTTTCTAAATTAGAGTGGCTTGATGGGTTCTTAGATTTTTATTTTATTTTATGTTTTGAGTGCTAAATTCTGGTTCAAGGGGTTTTGATTAATGCTTGATATGAGTGATCTTGAGTTGGTTTTCATGAGAGTCGGGTAATCGATTCATGTTCTGATAGGTTCTCAGATGTTGGGTAGTTGTGTGAGTAAGCTGTGATAAGTGAGTGATATTAGAATTCCATCCTCTGAATGGAGAGTAGGAATGAAGTTAAAGTGTCTTTGAGGTCTTCCTTTTGGTTTTGAGAAGGTCTAAGGTACTTGTGCCTGATGAAACAAAATTTGAATTGTTACTGGTAATTCATAAATGTACTTGGACTTTGTTCTAGTGTTGTATACTTCTGAGAAATATCATTTATTTGTTGGGCAAGTAGAGATGCTTTGAGGTTGTGCTCATGTCAGTGCTTGGCAATGTTTTCTGCGTTGGCGTTTAAATTTCTTTTATGAAGCATTCAAGTGTTTCTTACTACCAATATGTTAAAATAGTTTCTGCTGGGATTTGGGTGACTTGTAGAGATAGCTGCTAGGTCATTCTGTTTTGGCTATATAACATGGCACTTTTGACGAGTTAGCAAAAATTGCGTGCTGGACTTTGCATTAAATATCTGATTGTGATTTCCAATCCATCGCTGTTGCTAATTTTGCAATTGCATCTAAGAATGAATTGTGTTAGAAAGAGCATCTTGTTTCTGCTCAACCCTCTAGTCATTTCCATACAAGTCTTTCTTTCTGCCCAAGCCGTTAAATTTCATCCATGCTATTTGTCCAGAATGAATCCTTATATCTTCTTTTTATTGTATGCGTCCAAATCACAGCTGAAATAGAAACGCATATAGTATGAAAACCATCAGCCTTCTTTCAACACTAGTGCATCTTTTTCTTACTGTCCTTGCAAAGAATGAGTTTGCCAGAAGTGGCCTTGACATGATTTGGATATGATACGCATTCAAATATATGCCAAGATGAAAGCATCCAGATAAAGGGCTCATGCTTGCCGTAGGCAACCTTTACATACATTTTGAATAATGGTTTAGTGACACTGGTTTGCTATTTTAACATAATTCCAAAATTTAATGCTGGTTCTTCACTAGAATACTATCTAAAGGGAAAATCCAAAAATATGCTTACCCTGGAAATATAACAGCTTTTCTTTTCTTTTCTTTTTCAAGAAGAAAATGTTATAATTATTCGTCTATCTTGTCCTATAGATATCAAAACATCTATTGAACCCAATATTTGTTGTATCTCATAATCTTGGTATATCTGTTTTGCAGCACAAACGATGCTGTCTTGGAAGAGATGAAGAGAGAATACACACTTCAACAAGATGCCAAGGGTCCTTTGAGAGCCTAACTGGTTCCCGGTGATGAATACACACTTTATATATCGGATTTTGTTTTCATGAATCTGTTGGTTAGAACTTTGAACCTCGTAAATTTGCAGTTTGGCTACCTTTTCGTTTTTATATGGGTTCCTCAACGGTTTTTAAGAAACATGTAGAGGGTATATGCCTGTTAATCATTAGGCCCCATATATCTATATATTTTCCTGTTAAGATATGGGTTCCACTTGATTCCAAATCCGGAAAAATCCTAATATTTAGTCATGTTAATCATCCAGCTTGAATAAAGTGTAACCACCGATCAAGATTTCTTAGCAGCAAGCTGACGACAATCAAATATTAATACAAACTAACCAAGACAAATCGAACCTGCGGTAGGCAGGGCAAACACCGGTGCAGCTGCAGGAACAATCTTTTGGAGAACTTGATCTCCTTGTCTTTACGCTATAATTGGTCCTCTATGATGTGCGTACATGGGGGTTGAAGTCAGCATGAGCTGGCTAGGTTTCGATATTGTTGTCCCTAATACATGTAAGAGTGCAGGATAATCGATAACTTTATATTATATCAGGAAGAAAAAAAAAGGAAAGAAAGAGTACAAAATTAATATGAAAGAAATATATGCATGTCCCATGTGCTATATTTTCTTGGACGGCTACATGAATGAAGATGATTAATTGGCGCAAAAATTTGGCTACACTGTAACATATGTGAACTGAGACATTACAACAAAAACAGGTATGGTATCCGATAGCTTTTTTCACTAAAATAATTATTTGAAGACATGGTATGGCAAGCATGAGCCTCTGAAAGTTTTTATATATATATAAAAAGTATTAATTTATGTATGAACCGAGAGCAAATTTCTTTTTGAACAATTTAAAAAGCATATAATACCAAATATAAAGCTAAGAAAGTTTAGAAATGTAAAGGTTTCCAAAAGCTCTAGATTATAAAAATAAATTTCATATGTGGAAATAGATTCAAGAAATACTTAAGCACGATCTCATGGCTTAGATTCTAGAAATACTTAATCACGATCTCATCGCTCTATTCGAGTCTAGCTGTCGTTCCCATTCAAAAGTGCAAAGCACGTCCTTGAAAATTAAGCAACATGATTATGCTAATTTCTATAAAAGCTTTGAAATTAGCAACTTAGGAGATAAAGAGTGAGAGAGAAGATTTAGAAAATCTAAACAACTTTTTCATCAAGGATTGACGAAGATTTTAGACAAAGGAGTTTAGTTGACAAGTACATTACGAGTCTGGTTCACTATTAAAGATGCTCTTTTCTAAGCTATAATTCAGTCTTCGTAGATGTCTGATTCGTAAAACTAGGCATTATTAGTTTGCTCGTTTTGTATTTAGCCTTAGACAATTTTTCTCACTTTATTAGGGGTGCATTCTCTACACAACTAGACTCGTAAACAACAATTAGTGGTGCAATGAGGTTTGATGCTTTTTTAAAGATGCTCTTTTCTAAGCTACAATTCAGAGCTTCAGTAGATGTCCGATTCAGTAAACTAGGCATTATCAGTTTGCTCGTTTTGTATTTAGCCTTAGACAATTTTTCTCACTTTATTAGGGGTGCATTCTCTACACAACTAGACTCGTAAACAACAATTAGTGGTGCAATGAGGTTTGATGCTTTTTTTAAGGACTTGTGCCTAGCTCGCAGTTGAGGATGCTTTTGTAAGCATTCAGGCTTCATAGATGTTTGATTCTTCAGATGAACAATTTCTAGTTTGCTTGTTGTTATTAGGACAATCCTTGTAATTTGAGGATTTTTTCCTAAGCTACAACAATTCAAGCTTCGTTGATGCTTGATTCTCATGAATGACATTTCCTAGTTTGTAGACAATTTTTGAAAGTTTATTTTCATTTGCTTAATAATATGCTTAAACTCAGTAGGTAGTCTTGTTGTTACTAGTGTTGGGAGAAACAACAATACTCAACACTCCCTATTTGTATGAATCTATAGGAAACTCCTAAATAGAGCAGCATATATGAGGAAAATATATATCCAAAAACCACAAGCACAACACGCAAATTTTTACGTGGAAAACCTTCCCAATATGAGAAGGAAAAACTACGGGACCGTAGTCCACTCAAACACTTCCACTATCACAAATAATGGGTTCACAATATTCTTTCTCAGATTTAACTAAGGGATACAACATAAATCATCAAGTTTAAACTATTCTTGGAATACAATAAGAATTAAAGAGAACAAAGTTGAGAGAAGGCTCACAAACTGACAGCCCCGAGTTTTGTCAATCAGATCAACTTCCACAGCTTCAATCTTAAATCCAACCGTTCAGAATGAAGATAAATGTGTCTGGAAGCTGCTGTCCAAATCTCAACCCGATCCAACGGTTAACGAGTTGGAAATCAAAGAAATAAGACATAGTATTCTGCTGCCTCTCTTCACTCTTTTCTCTCGGCTCTCTCCCCTTTTCTCTTCCTTTTTCTTGTGTCTTTTTGTTCTTCTTGGCAGCTAATAAGAAGTGTGCCCTGCCCTTCTAATTGGGTGCTCTCATGTGGGCTAAATCCACACAAGATATTTGGGTCATCCTCCTTCTAAGAGGGAAACCCAAACCCAACAACTAGGACAATCCTGGTAATTTGAGGATGTTTTGTAAGCTACAACAATTCAATCTTCGTTGATGCTTGATTCTCAAGAATGACATTTACTAGTTTGTTTGTTGCTCTAAGACAATCGTTGTAAATTTCTTTTCCTTCGTTAATAATATGCTTATACTCAACAAATAGTCTTGTCTAACCTAGGGTCATAAAGAAAACATCATATACAGCTTATATGGATCTAAGAGGCCCCAAGAATGACAAGCATGCCCTCGGTCAAAAGGCCTCAAGCAAAACTTGCGTCAAGGGTTTGATGATTCATAAGATTTTTCAATTCACACTAATATCATAAAAAAAAGTGTGTATGCGTCTTTTAGGCTATATAATTGTGCTTTCTTATCACCTATTGCACTGGAGTTAATTGGTGAACCGTGTTGACTCATGAAGACATGAGGCGAAAGTTACTTTGAGCCTCAACTTATTATGTCATAGGTTCATGAGTCATTGCACTGTTAAATCTATCATTTCATAATATACAGAAATTGTGTTCATGTTGAACTATCAAGAACAAATGTAAAGCATAAACTATAAAACGGAAGCGTACCTGAATCCATATCCGGAAGTCGTACGAATGACCTTCCAGATTAACAAGTTCTGCCTTTGAGAGTCCTTTGATCTCTCAACCTTAACGTTAACTTTCTCTCTAATAATGGGTGTCAGAGTGAAAAATGTTGAACTTGTAATATGGAGACCATGACCCCATATTTATAGACAACCAAGTGCCTTTGTAGTATTTATATTTTAGCCCATCACTAAAATAGAAATAACCTCGTAATCTCTACACATTAAAGATCCACACCCTATAAAAGTTTGTACGCGTCCGGATATTGCATACATTATTGGGCTACTGGGCAGATTCTTAAGCAATCCAGGAATAGACCATTGGAAAGCAGCTAAACGGGTCTTACGGTACGGTACTTACAGAGAACAAAAGACTACATGCTCACATATCGGAGTTTAGCTAATCTTGAGATCATTGGGTATAGCGACTCCGATTTTGCTGGATGCCAAGATACCATGAAATCTACATCATGGTATATTTACATGCTAGCTGGAGGCGCTGTTTCCTGGAAGAGTGCTAAACAATCACTTATAGCCTCTTCCACGATGGCAGCTGAGTTCATAGCATGTTATGAGGCATCCAATCATGGCGGAATTTTATCACGGGGCTGCATATAGTGGACGATATTCAAAGACCACTAAAATTATTTTGTGACAATAAGTCAGCATTTTTATATTCCAATAACAATAGGAGTTCATCGAAGTCAAAACACATCGACATCAAGTTCCTAGTTGTTAAAGAAAGAGTTCAGAGTGGACAGTTGTCTATAGAGCATATCGGTACAAACTCCATAGTTGAGAATCAAGCATCAACGAAGATTAAATTGTTGTAGCTTACAAAAAATCCTCAAATTACCAGGATTGTCCTAGTTGTTGGGTTTGGGTTTCCCTCCTAGGAGGAAGATGACCCAAATATCTTGTGTGGATTTAGCCCACATGAGAGCACCCAATTAGAAGGGCAGGGCACACTTCTTATTAGCTGCCAAGAAGAACAAAAAGACACAAGAAAAAGGAAGAGAAAAGGGGAGAGAGCCGAGAGAAAAGAGTGAAGAGAGACAGCATAACACTCTGTCTTATTTCTTTGATTTCTAACTCGTTAACCGTTGGATCGGGTTGAGATTTGGACAACAGCTTCCAGACACATTTATCTTTATTTTGAACGGTTGGATTGAAGATTGGAGCTGTGGAAGTTGATCTGATTGACAAAACTCGGGGCTGTCAGTTTGTGAGCCTTCTCTCAACTTTGTTCTCTTTAATTCTTGTTGTATTCCAAGAATAGTTTAATCTTGATGATTTATGTTGTATCCCTTAGTTAAATCTGAGGAAGAATATTGTGAACCCATTATTTGTGATAGTGGAAGTGTTTGAGTGGACTACGGTCCCGTAGTTTTTCCTTCTCATATTGGGAAGGTTTTCCACGTAAAAATTTGCGTGTTGTGCTTGTAGTTTTTGGATATATATTTTCCGCATATATTCTGCTCTATTTAGGAGTTTCCTATAGATTCACACAAAGAGGGAGTGTTGAGTATTGTTGTTTCTCCCAACACTAGTAACAACAAGACTACTTGCTGAGTTTAAGCATATTATTAAGCGAATGAAAAGAAACTTCCAAAAATTGTCTTAGAGTAACAAACAAACTAGGAAATGTCATTCATGAGAATCAAGCATCAACGAAGCTTGAATTGTTGTAGCTTAGAAAAAAATCCTCAAATTACAAGGATTGTCCTAATAACAACAAACAAACTAGAAAATGTTCATCTGAAGAATCAAACATCTATGAAGCCTGAATGCTTACAAAAGCATCCTCAACTGCGAGCTAGGCACAAGTCCTTAAAAAAAGCATCAAACCTCATTGCACCACTAATTGTTGTTTACGAGTCTAGTTGTGTAGAGAATGCACCCCTAATAAAGTGAGAAAAATTGTCTAAGGCTAAATACAAAACGAGCAAACTGATAATGTCTAGTTTACGAATCAGACATCTACGAAGCCTGAATTGTAGCTTAGAAAATAGCATCTTTAATAGTGAACCAGACTCTTAATGTACTTGTCAACTAAACCCCTTTGAACACAATTTCTGTATATTATGAAATGATAGATTTTACAAGCAGAAATTGTGTTTATGTTGAACTATCAAGAACAAATGTAAAGCATAAACTATAAAACGGAAGCGTACCTGAATCCATATCCGGAAGTCGTACGAATGGGCTTCCAGATTAACAAGTTTTGTCTTTGAGAGCCCTTTGATCTCTCAACCTTAACCTTAGCTTTCTCTCTAATAATTGGTGTCAGAGTGAAAAATGTTGAACTTGTAATCTGGGGACCATGACCCCATATTTATAGGCAACCAAGTGCCTTGTGGTATTTATATTTTAGTCCGTCACTAAAATAGAAATAACCCCGTAATCTCTACACATTAAAGGTTCACACCCTATTAGATACATCAAAACTCAATTGCCTAAAATACTTAACAAATCATTTTAATTAGGTTTTATCTTATTTGACAGTCCACAAACACATAATTATTTTCATATAAGCCCGACGTTGGATTAATGATCCAACATGCACTACTCATATTTCAATAATGATCATTCTGCAAGTTCATCTACGAATACCTTTTTACTACTTTTACTTCCTTTGTATTCTAAGGGTTTAGTGGATTGCCTAAGTCATCGTGATTCATACACTTCAATGAACCATTAATTAGTACAAAGGGTAAGGATAAAGTCAACACAAGGTGATGAATTGTATTTATTAAGAATTCCTTGTTGAAGACCAATAATTGCAATGATATTTCCCTATTATAATGGAATTTCAAAGATTACTTGGGTTTGTCGACTAATTTCTCGTTGAATATATTAATGTACGCACATACATTTTGAACAGTTCATTTGCTTCTGAATTATCTTTCAAAGGGCTTTACCTATAATTGTAAAAGCTTTAAATTGACTATTTTCGAGCTGGTTAAATTAAACTTAATATAGTTAGAAGTAAAAGTCATGAGAAATGAAACCCAAAAATCAATGAAAAAACATGATCGGTCATGTTCCTAGAAATATAATTAGAGGATGCAAACCCAAAAATCAAAATTGAATTGAAGAAACATTGATGAAAGAAACATCAATCCAAATTAGCAAGTAACAACGATAAACACAGCTAAACAGTTACACAGAAATGCTAAAGAATAGATGCAGAAGTACCTATTGGAATGAGTACCAGAGAGAAATCAATGCTTTGGCAACTATGTGGTTTCTATCAACTTGAAGTCGACGCAGTTATCATATTTTGTTTTGGCGATATTGGCGTTCTGAAAGGAGAAGGAGAATCAAGTTCGTTTTCCCAAGACTGTTCTTCATGGAGCAGCACTGTGTATTTTGTCATCGCTACCAATTGCAAGGGCATTGGGAGATTCTGAGTATTAAATAGAAACCAGTATTCTGTTAGTTTATGAAACAAGAAAGAACCCAAATGAAACAATGTGTAAGCGCGGAAATAAACAAACTGACCTTCATTGTAATTGTTGCTGGCGGTGTACATGGAATTGCCAACTTCTTGGGAAAATCTAGAGAAAAGAATTAAAAAGTGAATTGTCAACTTCTTCTAGTGATTATAAGCAGAAGAATGTACAGTTTACATTACCATCTTTTAGCCCAATTGATTGCAGAAACTCATCGATGTCCATAGCTCTTGCTTGTGCTTTGATGCACTCCTCATGATTGTGCAGAAACGTTTCCTCAGCAATTGCACTGGTTCGATCTGGTTCTTCTTTCAGAACACTTAGATTTGCATTAAAACTCTTCTTTTTAGTCTCAGGCTTCCTTGAATTAGAAATATCTGACAGTGGTTTTCTACCAGCAGTCTTCACTTTCCCTGATGCTTTTGAGATACTTTTCGTCTTGTTTGCATCACGTGAAATTCGAGGGGTGTCTTCATTGAATTTGACAAATCACCAAGAGGTTTCCGTCTACTCACTAGTGATGCCATTGGTGCTGTGAATGAGTTCAAAGGAATATTCTGCAAAAAAGGGGAAAATGACTTATTTATACCATAAATTCAGTTTCAAAATATAACTAAAAGGAATGATTAACCCCTTCACCAATCAAGTCATGAAAAATCAGATAAACCCTATAAAGACAATTTCATAACTTTTTCTGTTTTTAGGATCTCTCTGGCTCTACCATACACTACTTGTCAATAAAATGGACGAATTCGTGAAACAAATTTAATATCAGGTAAAAATGGCAGTGATGAAAAATTAAACTATTTTTAATATCCTGTCGAACGAGGTCCACCACCCCTCTTATATTAAACTCTTGCTTGACACTAGAACTACTCAAAAATTCAATCTACTAGAGATTTGGAGGTACACTGCATAATACAAAATCTAGCACTGAAATGAAAATGGATTGTGAAAGCAAGAAACTAGATTGATTTTCCAAAATCTAAGACAAGAAGCACATCGTTCAAGGAAGGGAGTCTATGAGAGTAACGCTTAATAGAATATAACCCATCGACTTAAAAGACTCGTTAATTGCCTTTCACTAACCTCATGTTTAAATTAAAATAAGACATTATTTTTCAATTGAAGTTAAGTGAAACAAGCAATAGCCCTAAACCAGACTACAAGAATTTTAAACAGCAGCAGCAAAATTAAAAAAATAAAATCACATTTATTTCTGACTCAAGTCAAGTAAAGATCAATCACAAACGCATTACACGCGCACACAGAGGGAGAGAGTAGTTCATTAGCTGAGAAAACAGATGAGTTTAACCAGAAATACAAAATCGAAATTTGAAAATTGACTGGGGTTTGTCGAAAAATAAATTTAACCAGAAATACAAGAAAACGAAATCAATTTCAAACGCAATCTCAAGAATTATTGATAGATTGAAGTTCAATTTGAGAAAGTTACCTTGAGGAAGTGATCGATTATAGGCTGCTTGACAATTGATTCTATTAGCTTCTGAGGCGCGGAGATTTTCTAGAGAGAGAGAGGACCGTTGTTTTTATAGGGAGAGGGTTCTTGAATTTAGAAGAAAAATATGACCGTTTGAAGACAGGTTTGATGACATCTGCGTCGTGCTAAACGTCAGCGTTTTAGATGATTAAATGAAAGTCACAACGGTAACCCTTTTTAATCACGCTATAAATTAGAAGATAGTTAGCGAACTTAGTAATTGTATTAGTTAAGAAAATTATCAGGTTATTTGTTTTTATAAAAAATGAACTAGTATTTTGTAATAATATTATTTTTGTAATTTTTCCAATATTAACAAATACTTTATTTATTTATTGGTTTTACCAGATTATTTTGATATAATCCTTCAATTAATTTATTAATTTTAGATTATTTTGATATATTAAAATTAAAATTTAAAAAATTAAAGAAATAATAAAAATCTTTATAATTGATTTTCTTTACTTAATATCTCAAATCAGTTTCTTTTGGTTAGTTTTATATAGATTTTTTCAGTAAATTAAATTATCCAATTCATATAGGTGGATAGACCAAAAGGGTAAGAGAAAATCTTATTTTCATCAGCGGACTAAACCAAACATTTAAGAAAATCAATTGCTTCATTGATGTGCTTAGCTTAACCTTTGGACCTAACCAACGCTCCCTTACGTGGCAAAAAATGCTACGAAGACCGCACACTGCCAAAAGGAGTATGACAGGCCACGCAACTCAAAAAACACTCGACACTCGAGAACATCCAAATGCCCTAGATTTTCGAGGGAGAATGTCAAGCTGAGCAGCTCAGAAATTTTGGAGCCTCGAGAACTTGGAAAATCCCTTGAAATACACGATACCTCCGCAGAATTCAGACCTCACAAAAATTAAAGTCTCAACTCAAAATGCAGTTTCTGGCCAGGGGCTGTAAAAAATGGCCACCGAACACAGTACAACAGGGGGGGAGCTTGTTAAAATGGAGGTAAACAGACGAGCAACCACGTAATAGTTCATTCTAAATCAAAATTCCATGACAAGGAGATTCCCTCTATCACAATCCTACAAACACAACCAGCCTCCATTACATAAAAGCACAAGAGATTCTGTTACGCAACAATCCACAGGAGGCGAAAAAGAAAATATGCTTGGAGCATCACTGACTAGGTTGGCTTCCTCATGTTCCGCCCAGCCCTAATCACCTCGTCCACCAGCAGCAATTGGGATGCGATAACAGGCCTGGAAAATTACAGCAAAATTATAGCTAAGTCAGATGATTAAAAGTTCAGAGCTTAAGAGCTCCAAGGGGTTCGTTATTGTTTAATCATTCATCGGAAGTTTGGCAAAAGTATCTCTTTATGTGGTCCATAAGCCACAGGCCAGTACAGGAGCTCAATAAGCATGCTGAAGAAACTAAAACATAACTAAAACTGGACCAAGGAAAGAGAGATGGGGAGAGAGAGAACAGAAAAGTTTGGAGTTCCTGTGTACCCTGAGTTTATGAGTTGGCGCTTGACAGAGTAGTTGTCGAAGATACCCTCCATTTGAGGATCAAGGGGCCCTCCTGTTTGGAGATTTATTCCAACAATGTTATCCCTGTCATGCTCTCCCTGAATAAACAAGCAAGAAAATAATTAAAACAGTTTTCTTCTCTTGTCTTTTGCCCCCAAAATACAGAAGGATGATGCATGGATCCCAGCAATAGTTACCGTAAGAGTGACAATCTCATCTTGAGTGTCTAGCCCAGAATTTTCAGCCAGTGTTTTGGGCACCACGAGAAGGGCATCAGCAAAAGCTTCAACACCTAGCTGAGCACGCTGTTCCAAATTTGCAAACACCAGTTTAAAATTAACCAGGAGATGGGAAATAACTACTCAAATACAGAAAACAGGCAGACATTTACCCCTTTAACTGTTTTCTTAACTTCATTGATTAGGTGTTTCCTGGCTGCAAATTCAAAAGCTCCTGCTCCCTGAATAAAACAAATGAGACTATCTGAGGGAAAGAAAATCCTGCACGGAATCATATCATTGACAAATAGTTGCTTATTTTCTTCCCAATCCTCTATACCTCACTCAATCCCAAGAGGTCAAACTCAATTTTCAAGTCAAATATTTTCTTCCTAGGATCAAAATATATCAAATTCCATATAGTTCCACCATGTGATACACAAATTCCATTCTAATCGGCATCGGAGCAAGATAAGTTATAAGTTTATTTGATTGATACCACTCTTGGGCTATTATAAATATTGATTTCCTGTTGAGTCCAGACTTAAGGTGCATACAAGAAACTGCTTTTTTTATGAAGCACAAGGCACTTGAGCAGCAGCATAACTTGCACATACATATTTCAACTTCCAAAGGCACCAACATAGAGGACAGGTAGGCTTTTATATAAATCAATATATGACAAACTTTAGTTTCATTGATTTCTTCTAGCATAACTTACAAGTACAACAGCTTCATCTTCAATGGTATTTTTTACTGCTCTCAAGCCATCACGGACAGCATCCTTTATTTGGGCAATTGTATGGTCATTGGGTCCTGTAACATCAAAGAAGTCAAGTGGCAATTGATCCCCGCTGAATTGCTCAATTGCAAGACAATTATACACATCATATAAGAGAAAAACTTGAACATAAACTGAATCCTCCAGCCTGATGGCTAAATGGTCTAATAGAATCAAATAAAACAACCAAAAAAAAAAAAGAAAATCATACACAATTATGATTGGTTTATAGGCCAACTGATAGCAATTAAAACAAATGAAAATGAAAATCATACACAATTATGCAAAGTTAAATGCTTCTATACCTTTAATTAAAATAGTGCAGGAATGGGGGTTCTTTACATTTTCAACAAATGTATACTTCTCTTCACCAAGGACGTGCTCATACACCAGTCCAGCCCATCCCAGGCAGTCAGGAGTTAAACTATCAACAGAATTCACAGCCTCTCCTCCACAAGCCAAAACCAGGCGTTCCATATTTCTCTTCTTTGCTCTTCGAAGGGCAATTATCTAAGAACATGAAAGTAGATCAACTACAATCAAAATAGCAACAACAGGGCAAGCAGGTAGACCAACCACTTTTCAAACTAGCAATACTATCCTTACATTTATCAGCAGGTACCATGAAAAACAAGGAATCTAATCCAAGGTGAACAAGCCAAGTCTTGTTTGTAATGATATAAAACTGAAGCCACATACAGGGGGCTATTCTAGCCATTTTTCAGATCTAAACTATAATAAAAAACCATTTCAAGTCTCCATTCCCACATCCATAGTTTCATGAGATCAATAGAATACAGAAGCATCAAATGGTCTCTAGCATCCGCTTTTGCATAATGAGAAAAGAAAAGAAAAGAAAAAAAATACTGCTTTGGATATTGTATATTCATCAGCTTAAGCATCTTGCTTGTTTCTTTTAATAATTACTTCATTCAGCATTCAAAATGACTTCACAACAATAAAAATAGAAAGGCTGTAAGGCTACCAAAATGTGCAACCACTTGTTATCACAAATAAATATTAACAGCTTATGGAATCAGGATCCTACTAAATGTGATTACAACTTTCAGAATCAGTTTGACAAATGTTCTCTTATTAAAACTTATCTTTAAAATTAAGGATTACAAGGTCAAGAAAAGAGGATGTACAATTCTAATATTGGCAACGGTATAGCAGACTTTGGTAGGAGTTTAAAAGACAAACTGGCAGTGGATCAAATGGAAATTGTGCAAAAAAAATAAAAAATGTGCTTCACGTGGTCATGGTCAATGAACGATAGAAAAATTGGTTTATAAATTTGAGGATGAAGAAAAAGGTAAAAACACAAACCCAAGGTTAATAAATGCGCCCTCTTGGAAGGCAACTCTATTTCCCTAAACAATCTGCCCTTTCATAATATTTCCAACAAACAAAAATTGATCTCCATTGTAACATTTAACCCCTATTCATGCCATACACACTAAGAAAACCAAGCACACAAGCATGATATGCAGCATACTGATGTGAATTCATGTGCATTAAGTTGCTATTTATTGTTAGCATTGGATCGCCAAAGAACAGAATAGAACATAATTGATCCATGACTTACCCCTGCTCGTGCAAGAAGGTCCAATGATGGAGGATCAATTCCCTTCTGATTGATAACCACAAAATTGTTGTCTGTACCAGAACAAACCTGGAAAACCAAAAGTATAAAAACATTTCAGAAAACCCAACATGTATGGCAGAGACAGTAGCGTGAACATTAAATGTGTCACTAAACCTTATTTTTTAGTTCGATAATTTTTTGAACTCTTTCATCGACCTGACGCCTTTCAGCAGAAACCATTGCCTCCCTCTGTTCTGCATTTGAGTAGAAAAACCCTGCATTTATTTCACTGTGGAGAAAAATATTAGCTTCAAATAAACTGAAACTGATCACAGCTGCATCTACAAAGCACTTGATATATCATATTTAGCATCAATTCCAGATTGATTCAAGTTGAGAAGAAGAACACCTTTTCTCATATTCCAAAGACACATTGCCTGTCAAAATAAAACAGTTCTCTGCCCGTCGTTTCATATCGGGATGCCTAGAACCGTGGTCAAGAACAAGACCTTGAACCTGGAAAGCAGAGCAAGTAAATAGAGGGTCCAAAATTTTATAAAAGAGAAGATTTATCTACAAAAAACCAAAATTATATCAAAGCAGATAAAGGAGGTACAAAAACTAAAAGTTGTCCAAGCTATGAACTTGGGAGCTTTTGAATTTAAACCAGTCATCAATTTCCTGGAAAGCTCACCTAATCCAAAGCACCAGCATTGAGAAATACATAAAGCATTATTTACTAAATAAAGGTTGAATGATGGGGAAAATGTCAGTGATTCCACTCACTGCCAGTGATAAGCACATCCCATTCAAGATCAATGATTCCATTTCAAATGGAATGGTTGGAGATCTTAGATCCCTCATTCTTAGTCAGGATATCAGGATTTAAAAGTCAATTTTTACACATCCCACCTGAAAAATATACCATGGCAATCCAGGTTAAATGAAAAGGGATTAACTTACAAGCCGTGTGTCAACATCAAATTTATGACGCATGTGCATAATCTCCACCATAAATAGATCGATGCCTTCCTCTGGCTTTCGAATACAAAGCACCTGCATAATGCAAAAAAAATAAGTCTTCAATATCGTACTACAACATCTTTTCTAGCAGCCTCAAGATATATCAACACAATTGGCTACACTCACCGAATTGACGACTATGTCAGTTAACTGATCTGCCAAAGCTTCATGCAGCTGTACAAGAGAATAAGGTCAACTTTAAAAGAGATCCAATATGGACATAAAATAAGACTAAGCCAATGGATAGAACTTACCTTCGTTCTTAGGGCTGTTCTAGCAACCATTTTAAGAATTTCCCTGTCAGGTTCATCACCCATGACCACTGGAGTCTTAAATTTTTCAAGAAACTGGAGAGTGGCTCTTTTGGCAATCTCAAAACCATCAACCAATACACGTGGATGCATCCCTGAAGAAAAAAGTACTCCCATGAATAAAACAGGTTACCCTGACAAGCACTAAAACACCAAATGATCACATTCAAGATTTTCTGACATGATACTCATGACCACAAACTAAGTTTCCAGAATAAATAAAAAAATGAATGAACCACCATAGTACAACTATTTTTTCATCAGAGAAGGTATAAAAACAGAGCACATGTCCTAGATGATTAGTTCTAGTGCATTTGATATTTTATCAGAAAAAGGTCAAATACACAAGAATAAGCAAATTTCCATTATTTCCTGTGCAAAACACACAAAAAACATAGATGCAACCATTGAACAACACCAGCTTGTTGAACTTTAGGGCATTAGAATCTTCTAACACTGTTTACTATTCTATCATGTCACAACATGAGTTTCTTTCAGTTCGAAACATTTGAAATAATAAGCGTTTCAAGAATAGAAGGGAAAACCAAGCACAAAATGGAAAACAACAGAAAACAGAAAACTCAAAAGTATGCGACACAAGAAAGAGAGCCACACAAGTAACTCAAACTAAAGAACATCACTAACCTTCATCGATGCACCGTTCAGCTTGCTTCATAAGCTCTCCAATAAAAATCACAGTAGACGTCGTACCATCTCCACTAATATCATCTTGGGCAACAGCCGTCCTTGCAATCATAATGGCCGTTGGATTTTGAATTTGCTGCGACCATTAGAGATATGCTAAACACCCGTTGTTTATACAAGCAAATTCACAATTTCACAAAAAACCCAGCAACAAGCACCCGTTGTTTATTCAAAATACCAGATAACACACCTTTGTTTATCAGATCTATCTCAGCATTTAGAATTTTAACTGACACCAAGTTGCTCCTAAAGCTCATTAATTTAAATATGCTAATTACTTAGGACAGAATCGCTTCTAAAAAGAAAAATAAAACATGAAACCCTAATTCTGCTAACAGTGACAAAAAAATCAGATCGAGAACACCTAACGGAAGAAAACTAACCATTTCTTTCAAAAGAGTGTTTCCATCCTTGGTCAGCTTTATATCTCCAGCACCACCAACAAGCCTGAAAAAACACAAAAACACAAAGTAATCAAATCGCAGAAACACAAAACAAATTTCGATAGAGCAAAAAACAAAACAGCGAGAGAGATACATCTTGATGGTGCCTTTGGGCCCGAGATTGGATTTTAGAACATCTTGTAAGCCTTTAGCGGCATTGATGTTCATGTGAAGAGCCGCCGATTTGTTGAGAACCTCCGCATTAGGGTTTAATAGTCTTATCGACATTTTTTTTCCTTTCAAAATTTGAGAGAGAATAAGTGCGAGTAAGTTTACTGTTGTTCGAGGTTTTAATGGAAGTGAAGAGACGAACTGTCTCTGTGTTGCGTTGTTTGGGGTTTTTTAGGGCTTTCTGGTGGTTTATGCAATGTTTATTAATATTTAATAATTTCGTTTTACGAAAGCCTCAAAGTGGTACCGTAACTGTGAATTATTATAAAATGGTCCCTACTTTCATGAATTCTTTATCTGTTCGACAAACAAATGTCTAAAAAGCCCATTAATATTATAGTATAGGTTATTTCGGTGTATTTTTGAATGAAAATTACTTTCAAAAATATAAAGAATAATGTTTTTTATTTTTTTTTAATTATTTTTGACATCAATAAATGAAAATAATATAAAAACACTAATTTTTTTAATTTAAAGTAAGAAATAAAAATAAAATCATTTTTTTTTCAAAAACAATTTAAAAATAAAGTGACAAACATCTCCTGAAACTTCCTGTTGAGAACACAAGATGCACAACAGAAATGGTCAAATTTCAAAAGGTATCTCCACCTTCCAAGTATCCATGGAAGTCTCGATCGTTTAGGCTCTTGTTCAACTCAGAACGATCCCTCGGGCTCATGAATAATGCTGTCTGGCTTTAGCTGACACATTAGATGGCTCTTTATTATTCCATTTAGGTGCCTTTCTTTTATATATGAACGTTAATTCCGTTTATTGGCTAGAAATTGGTTTCTTTCTAAAAAATGAATTTCATGAGAAGTGAATTCTTGAAAAGTAAATTCCGATGTTTGACAGTGTTATGGAAAATGAACTGGAAAATATTTTTCAGTATTTGTTTGTGTTGTGAAAAATAATTTATTAATAAATTAATTTTTTTTCAAGTTTATTAAAATAATGAGGAACAAATCTTACAAATTAAAAAGTTGAATGAGAATGAAATTGAAAAAAAAATATATAATTTTATAAATTATCTCAAATAAAATAAATAATAATCAAAATAATAGAGATCAAATCTAAAAAATTAAAAAAAAAATAAAAGGTGAATAAATTAAAATAATAATAATTAACTTTTCATAAATTATTTCAAATAAAATAAGTAACAATAAAAAAAATGAGGACCAAATTTGATGGATAAAATTTTTCAATAAAAAAATGATAAGAAAAAAGCAAATAGCAATTATAAAAATAAGGACCAAAATTAATATAAAAATTAAATTTTAAGAGATGGAATTGAAAAATAAATATTCAAAACAGATTATATATAGCAATCAAAAGTTTGAGGATCAAAATTGATATAATCAACAAATAATGACATTTCTAAATTTTTCACAACTTCCGGAAAGTGTTTTCCGCCCAAAATTTCCAGGAAAACACTTTCGTGAAAACCAAGTCAATTTTTTCTTTGACTGGAAAGTGTTTTCCGTTGACCAATTTTTCTAATGGCAAACAAACACAGGAAAGTTTGGAAAATGATTTCCCGGAAACTATTTTCCAGAAAACAAACACAACCTAAAAATGTGATTCTATCACGTCAGCATTTTCAGAGTTAGCTAGCACTTACTGGATTTTTTTTTGTTAAGAAATTATCTCACTTAAAAGATTAAGTTGACACTCTATAATATAATTTATATTATTTTCTTAAACGTCTCCTCGAAAATGAAAACCTTTTGCGTTTGAAACTTGCACACAGACTCACTCTATTTTGTGTTTGATTTTTATCAAATAGAATAAGAATGATGAGATTCGAACTCGTAACTACTAGCTCAATAAAGTTCCGATACCAAAACATGTTCCTTAACAATTTTGTAAAGAAAATCCGCACATTTCCTTTGAAAGAAAATGGTTCTTTCTATAATGAATCTTTTACATTCCTTTTTTCAGTCTGTTCTTCGTGAATCTACTTTAAGAGCTTGCAGACAAGCATTTTAAGATTTTGAATGACACAGAAGTTTGGTGGCGTCCATTGACTTAGGCGCTATGTGTTCATGTAACTCTTTTTTTTTTTCATTGGGATGCTCATGTCTCACTATCTGAGTTGCAGGTTTGATATTACAATTGATTAAATTTCGTAATTTATTTTAAATTATTTTTTTAATATTCTTTTTATATTAAATAAAAATTTATAGCAAGTCAAGAATCTAGTTTGAAACCAACGACATCTATGACATGATTAGAAATAAAATTACCATCTGTTGTTCACTCTGACCAGGACAGCATGGAAGATGATGAGGACGACTGGGATTCTTTCCAGTATTTCCCTGCTCCAACAGGTGCAGCAGGTACTGTTTCAAATTAGAAAATGCAGGACCGATTTAGAAATGTACGATGTTTCTCATTTTATTTGATAAAAATTACATACAAAGTAGAATGGATGTGTACAAGTTTCAAGATTAGAGGGTTCTCAGTTGAAGGGGTGTATTAGAGAATAATATTAATCATTTCCTAGAGTATCATTTAATAACTTAGCTCAGGCTATCAGGTAAAGCTTCAGTATATTATTTATATTTTTCTCTAACATCTAATAGAAGGTGAGAAGGAGTTGTCAATTTTGTTTGGTTTTGGTCAAAACGTTTCATGCAAATATAAAAAAAAGACAAAACGACGTCGTTTTTACCTCGATTTAAATTCCGACTCATTCCATATTTTTTTGGTCAAATACCGACCAAAATGTTCCGGTTTCGTTTCACTCGTTTCATTTCAGCCAAATAGTGTTTTTTTCCTCAGTAATAAATAATTTTACAATATCAATCATATCTCTTAATCCGACCGTTAAATTGATATGAAATTTTATAAGGAGCATCTTGACAAATTTATATATATTATATTAAAATTTCAGAGCAATTAGATAATTTAATGACCTTGTAAGATTAATGTTGACATTCTCGTAATAGTATATATGTTCATAATTTTATTCAGAAAAATCATTTTATTATGTCTTTTTTTAGATTAAATAACACAATTCTAAATAATTTTATTTTTGGATTTGATTTTTTTAATTAACACACACACAAACACATGAACAGTACAACCCTGAAACGACATGTAGAAAGGCTCTAAAACCAAAATACTCTATTTCAATTCAAAAAACAAAGCGCAAAGCAAATAAGTATTGACAAGCTTGCTTCAAATTAGGGTCTTTAATTTGTGTACAAATCTTTCTTACTTTTTCTATGCGTCGAACTGCATCATCTACCCAAGAGAGCTGGCCTGATCTAAAAGATACTGAGAATGCAGAATATAGTAGCAGATCATGAGCAGACAGCACGGAGCCCAGGTAATAGCATTCATCATCGAGCACCACCAGATTATCTCCAACCTGTTGAAGATCAAGAGCGGATCGAAGTAAACAGGACCATGACCAGCTGAAGGGTTCTCCAGACCAGCAGAATGCTATCCCAGGATCATAATTAAACACTCTGCCTGCAGAAATTCATGCATTTTCCAGCTGGGCTCGCAATATAATCTAATGATTGTTGAATTCAATCTGCCGGGTGATTTGAAACGGGCATGCTAGTGATTTTGTGAGATTAAATTGTTGAAATTCGGATTTTCCATGAAAACAAACAATTCAAAGCTACAAACACAAAGCTTAAAGCTACTGTTAACAATTTTCTTTTTCTATACTGATTTTAAGTATCATCTGCGTGGAAAACCATGCTAGATGACATCTTAGATGCTTGTGTTCTCTCTTTTTAGTTTCTAGGTCTTTCTCCTCTTGAACTTTCAAGGCCGAGACTTCCTAGTTATCCAGCCATTGGAGCTTTGTTGAACACAAGTTTAGTACAGTTTCTTGCTCAAATGAGTATTTCAGAGTCTTCTACAAATTTGCCTTGCATGGCTCTTGCCATATCTTCCCTGCAAAAATTTAAGAACATGGTCGCACCACATATCAAATCATAGAAATTCAGGCGTGGATATATATAGAATTAGCTGAATGCAATTCACTTTCTCCTTTAAGTAATCATCAAATCATTGATCAGCGACTAAACGAACGGAGAGGATAAGATTAAAAACGAGCAATATAATTACGAACAATAAATAAATAAATAAGGAATTATTCCCGAGGACCTTCTTCTTCATCTTCTTCATCTTCTTTCGCCTTCGTATAGCAGAGAAGTGTTCAAAAGAACTGAGTGGAGATGAACTGTTCATATGTTGAAGCATGAGGAGCTGTGGGCCTCTATTTATAGACTTTTTGGGATTGCGCAATTTTATAAAAGGTGAAATATAGATACGAATAACACTATTATTATTATTATTACTACTACTACTATCATCATCATCATCATTATTATTATTATTATAAATATTATAAACTTTTTAGAGTTTTAATAGTCAAATAAATTATAAATAGTTTTTTATATATTAATTGTATTGTGGATAAGATATTGAAAATAATAATAATGATTATTTTTATAGTATATTTTTTAAAAAATATGTTAGGCTAATTATATATTTCGATATTTATTTAACATTAACATATTAAAAAATATATATATATATAAAATGAACTAATATTTTTTTAATCTCACTGTTCTAAAACACTTTTAATATAATAATATCAAGAATAAATCTTAAATAATAATAAAAAAAAATATTTTCTTTCTAAATAAAAATTACTTTAAATTAAGAATATACCAAGCCACACATTAACAAAATAGATGGAAAAAAAAACACAATGATAATAAATCACTAACAACAAAACATTTACTATACGTGCATAAAAGAAAATTTCACTCTCATTTCACATCACCAAAGCTAAACTTACACTGTTTTTTAATGCAGACTGCATTTAATACAAAGATAAATAGTAATGACAATTTAAAATTAAAATTAATAGAATTGATACATAAATACGATGATTTTATTGATTATTATTATTCCCGCTAAATATTTTAGATAATAAACTTTTAGAATTTATTTATCCAAACACCGAAAAGTAAATAATAGGATACTATTCCCGTCGAATATTTTGGATAAGATTTATTTATCCAAACACCGAAAAGTGAATAATAGCATACCATTTCTCCGAATATTTTGGGTTTAAAACTTTAAGATTTATTTATCCTAATATTAGCCGTGAATAATAAATTCCCAAAAACAATTTTATACTTTTGAAATATTGGTTTTGAATTTTTACAAAGAAAACACATTGTTTATTTTATTTTCTTTTTTTCCTTAACAAAACAACATAATATGGAATAAATAAAACAACACACACCCACACAATCTTTTTTTTTATTTCTTTTTCATCACATTTAAAAATAGAATACAACTCACACACACATTGTCTTTTTTTCATTCTTTTCTCATTACATTTCACCAATAATAATTAAAATACAATAAGTTCAAATAAAACACCTAAACATAAAGGAAAATACACAAAAGGCCTTGGGGGAAGATCTGGAACAGTGGCAGCAGGAGAAGGGCTGGTGGCGCGTCTGCCCACGCGCCACCACCACTGGCGGCGCGTGGTTCCACGCGCCACCACCGAACAGTGAAAAAACGGGGGGGTGGCCGGAGCGGTAACTTCCCTTCCTCCTCTCACCGGTGGCGACTCCGACGCGACCTGCAAAGCACAGAAAATACACAAACAAACACAATCAAGCCAGCTGGGTTCTTCTCCAGATCGGAGATCCGTTCTGCTCCGATCTGTTCTCTTCCTTCTCCTTCTTCTTCTTCTTCTTCTTCTTCTTCTTCTTCTTCTTCTTCTTCTTCTTCTTCTTCTTCTGCTTCTGTTTCTGCTCTAGTTGGCAAGGGTGCTCGCCGATGACCTGCAAACAAAGCAACATCTAGACACAAAACGCACAAAATCAAACTGTTCTCTTCAAATTTTAAATCTATCCTTCTCGGCGTGTTCTTTTCTCGTTCTCTTCCTTTTTCGATTTGTTCTCCCTCTGTCTCATGTGGCTGGAAGAGAGGCTGTCATGGGGGGAAAGGAAGAAAAGATGGTATGGCCGGGGCTGTGATAGCTGAAGTGGCTGGTCGGTCGTGAGAGCTGTGGCCGGAGTCATGGAGGGGAGAAAAGGGAGGGTCTCTGCTGTGGTGGCTGTGTTTAGGAGAGGCGGTAACTGAGGTTGTGGGGCTGGGATGGTTGAACGGAGATGAAAGGGAAGGCTGAGGTGCTGCAGCTGTGTCGATGGCTTCGAGGACCAGAGGGAAGGAGAGACAGAGATGGGTTTTGAGGTGGGAAAAAGGGAAGGCAAGTGAGGGCTGGGGTTGTTTGTGGCTGACGGCCAAAAGGAGAGAAGAATGGGGGCTGTTGGGGAGAGGTTATGGCAGCTGTGGTAGGAGAAGGAGAGGCCATGGGTCTGCTTACCGGAGGAGGTGAGTGGAAGGGAAGAGAGGAAAATAAAAAAAAAACGGGGAAGGGTAAAGGGAAGTGGTGGTCGGCTGGAAAGTGGGAAAGAGGAGAGAATGAGAAGACAAAGGAAAAAGGTCTCCGAGGCTGGTCACCGATCTGGTGATTGAGAAATAAGAAGGGGAGAAGAATCGGAAATGAGGAAGGGCTGCAGCGCCAAGGAGAGGGCTGGCGGCTGCTGCCCTTCTTCAAAAAAATTTAGGTTCCCTCTTGCTTAGGGTTTTTTGGATGTATAAATATTTTTTTTGGTCCCTTATTCTTGTGGCCATGCACTCTATTTATAGAGTCTTCCATGGACAAAATTCAAAATCAGCCTTTACCTTCCATGCTTGTTTCAATTCGGTCCTTCATTTCCAATTTATGCGAATTTCACCCTGCATTGACTGTTAGATTCTCACTTTTTCAATTTTGCCCCTGTAACAAGGTATTTTTGGATTTTTTTGTTTTTTTCTATTTTTCTTTTTCTTCCGAAACATAAAAAATAAGTTGGTCAAAATTTGGGTAGCAACAGATACTGAATAAAAATAAAAATTATTAATATTAAAAGGATAAAAACTAAAAAAAAAGAAGAATAGAAACCAAAATAAAAAAAATAGATAAAAAAAAATTACCCCGCGCATGCTAAATGACTAGTTTATTTATATAACTTCATCCATGGCCATTTACTCAATATTTTATATGTGGAAGTATATTTTTTAGATGAAATGTACTCCAACCTTGTTAACAAGATTCTTTTATCTCGCTACAATTGCAAATTACAAGAGAAACAGGCAATCTTTAAAAAAAATTACTGCAGTCTATAATATAACTATTGCTGTCACCAATGCTTTGGCCTAGAAAGATAATAAAAACATTCGTTGATAAAATATTTTTTATTTAAAAATATATTAAAATAATAATTATTTTTAATATCCGTGCGTGAAAATAATTTAAAAATATTAAAATATTTAATTTAAAATAAAAATAAAAATTTTAATGTTTTTCAAAAACGAAATGATAAAGAGTCAAATATGACCTATTATTGCCATGTTTGGTGCGGAAATAAAGTCCAAAAGCGGGTTAGGTAAGCAAATATCATAAATAGAAAAAAAGAAGAAGAAGAAGAAGAATGTAATTATTGCTGCTACCATCGGTTTGGCCTAGAAAGACTCCATCACCCATTATTGCCATGTTTGTTGCGGGGAAGAAGTCCAGAAGCGGGTTAGGTAATCAAATATCATAAATAAAATAAAAATAAAAAAGAGGAGAGGGAGAGGGAGACACTACGATCATTGGGCTTATAGATTATTTAAATGGGCTTAGCTTTTGGGCATGGAACTTTGCATGCCAAGTTGAAGCCCATAAAATATCATTACATTACTTGTGAGTTTGACCTTGAATTTCAATAACTCAAAAACGAAATTGATGAAAACCAAAAACAAAAAAAAAAAACAAAAAATTCAGTAACAGGATTTGTACAGAACCTTTAGTGTATCATCTTTTGATGCTCAAGGTTTCCTATGGCTGGCTAGAAGGATTGACTAGCTTCGTTGCATGGATGCATTTAGGTTTTTATCTCTAATATATTATAAATTAAATAAAATTTAATTCCAGTTGGAGTAAAATCCATTTATTGCATGTCGGTAATAAGAATTTGTTTTGAACTCTTGAGCTGATACTGGGCCTTGAATGACCAATCAGAAAATTGTTCTCTCTCATTCCACACCATAGTTGTCAATACCGTTCTGGTTGCCGTTACGGTTTTTCAATTGAAACGGAACGTTCCGGTTTCGAAGCGTTCCAGCATGCCGTTTCGGTGTCGTACTGTTTATATATATATGAAAATAAAATATTAATTTAACAAGCATAATTAAAATTTGAATTCTTTTTTATTTAAAATATTTTGGTGTTTTTAAATTATTTTGATATATAGATGTTAAAAATAATTTTTAAAAATAAAAAAATAGATTTTAAACCCGGAACGAAGCAGAAGCGTTCGGTCGAATTTCCGAACGGATCGGAATTAAAACCGGGACAAAAGCGGCGTCTTTTGTCCGGTTTTATAAATGGAACGGCCGAAGCGGAACGGATCCGATAACATTGTTCCACACATATAATCTTTAAAAATCGAGCTTCAAACACCTTGAGATGCACTCTCCATTTGATTTCATGTTTTCGTCTACAGATTCAGGATTGATAATGTCAATGGTATGGATTTTGCCATGTACCAACCTATCTTTTGATTGAGTACTTTCCCCTCAGGCTTCATATATCCTTCGAAGCTTATGATGTTGAACAAGTACATGAGCAAGAAAAAACATTTTAAATTCAAGGACAATCGAATTCTAGTAGTTCAGGTGTCGAAGTCGGAATGATACGAAATTCACACAATTAATGTGTTTCGACAAGTCCGTTAATAATCAAAAGCTTTGTTATTGATGCATATAATTTTTTAGCCGAATTCTATTTAGGCCCTAAAATCGTCATTTTATCATTTTAGGAAAGTTTCGTTTTAGCTATAATTTTTGATTTCCAAGTCCGAATTGACTTTCGTCGATTCCGACTTGCTCAGAATGCAATTATTTCAGCTTTACTATTTTTGATAATTTTTAGTAAGTAGTCCTGTTTTCTTGTCCAACAAGAATTGGGGCTGTGTTTTCTCTTTAAATATACTTGTAAGCCTTTTGGCCGAACTCAATCAGTTATTCAACAAAATTTCGATTTTTCTCGAGAGTTTCTCATATTTCTGGTGGATTCTAGAGTAATTTACAAAATATTCACATGATTCGTACTTTTTTTTTGTGTTTTCACTGCATTAGGTGTTAACAAACCCATCAAATCATTCACAATCCCTTATCCATGACTAGAATCACCGTGACCATGTTGCTCATTTTGCAGGGATTCATATCTTGAGAGTTCAACTGCAACTCTTGCAGCTTGCGCTGCATAAACTGCCGATTCAAAAGCCTCCAGAGCTGCAGAAGCTACGTCTTTGTATTTCCTTCCTCTCGATGATCCTGACAGCTCCTCCTCGGGAAAAACGTGGGTTCTGGCTTGGTGCTCGGTAACGTCTAACTTGACTGGTATAGATTCATGCTGCTGCTGGTGCTGCTGGTGCTGCTGGTGGTGGTGGTGGTGGTGCTGCTGCTGCTGGTGGTCGGCATGGAAATTTTCCTGAAACCAACAATGACTGTTAAAACTCAATATTCCATAGAAAATTGTGTTCATTTAGTAATGTAGAAGATTCGTACTTGTGCAACCATAGGAGCATCTTCCACCAAATTCAGGATGATTCCAATCTCAGTTGCAATGCCCTTCAGCAGTTTCTTTCTGCTTTCCAGGCTTGGTTGCCTTCCTGAAAGATTTTCTATAATCTAAAACAGCAAAAGAAAAACACAGTTAAATAAGATCTGAGAAGAAAATCTGGTACAATTTAATCTACAAAAATTCAGCTGTTTACATAAGAATTCACTCCGCAGTTGCTGCGCAACTCAACAGCACCAGCAGCGAATTCTTTTCCAAATCTTGATGTGAAGATCCCACGAATCTCCTGCAACTCTGGAAACTCACCGCATCTGGAAGATGCAAAGATCAGGCTCGATACTGCCTCCTTGAGCTCATCAGGACACTCTCTACGTAAACAGCGGTAATCCATAGAGATTAATAATATTTAATCTAAGAACAAAGGAAACAAAGTTTTCAAACCCCGTGTTGCCATCACAGAAAATGAACATAATTAATGAAATTCAAGAAACTGACTTGTTTTTCTGAAGTTGAACAACTCTATCGACCAGGAAATGTATGTAGTCCTCCATCATATCAAAAGCATCCGCCATGCCCTGATCCTTGATGACATGCTCAACCTGCCGAGCAAACTCCATCACATATCAAATATATAAACACAGAAAGATCAGAGAAGCAGAAAGTAAAGGGAGTGTCAAGAATTTACGCGAAGTAGAGCCCTTTCTTGATATCCGAGGTTGAGGAGCTGAATAACATCAGACTTTGCAAGGGAAACCCTGACTTGTTTCCGGTTCTTGAGGATGGCGATCCTGGATATTGCTAGTTTTGCTAGAGAACTGAATTTAGAGGTGTTCAATTTCCTCGGGAAAAGAGCATCCAGTTTCTTGCCCATGTTTCGCACTCTGTATTTTGCTGCTGCTGATCCCAAACACCCCATGAAAAGCCTGAAGACGCAAAACCTTATTCTGCTTGAGACAAATTGTATTTCATGTTTGATGTGTCTGATATAATATGGATGGTAATATAAGTCTAATATCTTAATTTGTTAGGTGGGATGATTTCTCGTATCAAGGTTTTGTTTCATTTCACCTAGAAAAAAAATGATTGGGAAAACTAAAACTATAAACAATAATTTAAACAGGGATATTTTATTTTTATTAATATATTTTTTGAAACTATTGTTTTTCTGTTGGCCATGATCCACTAGGGTGTGAAGGCCAGGGCAAGGAAAACTACAATACAAAACAACATCAAGAAAGACCATCACACTTTCTTTCTATATTTATCGTAGCATGCCAGCCACGGACAAAAATAAAATAGAAAAAATAACTTTTTCCTTTATTTTCTTACACCTTCAGATTTGCACAAACATATCTTTTCATAGCTTCAATTTATTTTCTTTTCAATTCTAGTTTTCTTGACCCAACACCCAACATGTTTTTGGGATATGAATACGTTTGAAAGTGATTTTGAAAACTTTTTATTTTAAATTAAAAAAATTTAAAGTAGAGTTTAAATTGAAAGTGTGAGGCAAGCTAAGACTAGGAAGGACCATGCAAACAAAGAATTCATAGATGAGGACCTAAAAATCAAAGTAGAGTTTAATAGTTTGAACTAGCCTATCAAGAATGTCTGAAACTTATCCATGGACATGTCTGAAACTTATTCTGTGTCACTGTCTTGACTTTTGAAGCCTGTGGATTAACACGCAAGCTAAAATAATTTGTGAAAGCAACATTTAATTGAAATGGTCAAAAACCTTCGAACTGAACCAGAAATAAATGAGACGGTATTGATTATTCTACTCTGCCTTCCCTAGCACAAGAGACGATAAGTATATCAGAACCCTTTGTGGTGATCCAGGAGCCAAGTGGGCATCCCTTATGTAGAAGTCTAGTTTGTTCATTTCTCATATTAAATCCCCGAGTTGTATTTGTTTGTTTGCCTCTTTTTTTATTTTTTTTAATTTTTTTTATGAGTTTCTGGATAGAAGTCCTAGCCATGAGAGTTATCATGGTGGGTTCTACTTTATGGTAGGTTTCACGTTATTTTAACTAGATTTATGGTGAGTTAGGTTCACTGGGATAAAAAGATTAGAATTCGGGATTTAGTTAGTGCAAGAATAAAAACGCATCACTCTATAACATAATTGTTAATTTCGTTCTGTTTTGGCCAAAATATTTTATACCAGTTTAAAAAATAAGACAAAACGACATTGTTTTTACCTCGGTTAACTGTTCTAGATTTTTCGGTCAGATACCGGCTGAAATGTACCGGTTTCGTTTTGCCTATTTTGTTTTGGCTATTTTTTTAAATAATAAATAATTTTACAATATCAATCATATCTCTTAATTCAACTCATTATATTAATATGAATTTTTACGATGAGTCTCTTGATATATTTATATATATTACGTAAAATTTTTAGAGCAATCAGGGAATGTATTAACTTGCGAGATTGATAATGATATTCTCATAATTTTATTTAAAAAAATTATTTTATTTTGTTTTTTATATTAAATTGCACAATTCTAAATAATTTTATTTTTAGATTTGAATTATTTTTTAAATTAATAAATATATAAAAAATACTTTAAAATAAAAAAAAATTCATTTCAATTAAAAAAATAAAATACTAACCGAAATGAAATTGGGAACTTTGTTCTGGAGAGAAAAAAAATGGAACTCTTCGACAGACAAATATCTGTTTTAAAAAGCAAAACCTAAACCCACCTAAAAGGCATTGGAAGGGTTGACTAATTGTACCTCCTACCTAAAAGGAATTGGAAGGGTTGACTAATTGTACCTCCCACCTTGGCAACGTGCAAGCTATGGAGGGTTGACTTGCCAACGTGCGTGCACCAGCTATGGAAGGGTTGACTAATTGTACCTCCCAATTTGGCAACGTGCATGCACCAGCTATCTGATTAGTAAGTAACTCGCTCTTGTGTTGTGCAGTCAGGTTGAGATTATATTTTAAAATGATTTTTGTTTAAAAATATATTAAAATATTTTTTTTAAATCATTCTTAATATCAACACAAAATAATTTAAAAACAGATTTTTTTTTAATTTAGAGTAAAAAATTGTTGATTTGTTTCAAAAACATTTTTGAAACCCATTAACAAACACTCCCTTCTTAGTAGTAGCCTTGACTGAATCGAGGCAATATACAAACACAAGGAAATATAAGCAAACAAGAGCTCTCAAGTTTCAAGTTTCAACACTGAAACGATGCGTTTAGACTCCTATACACACTGCAGATCATTGGAACAAAGGAAAATCAAGCCTAAATAACGTAGTCGAATTTTCTTACAGCTTCGTCTTTCCAGAGGATATGGGTATGGCATGACAAAAATTTCACATCATGCGTGCTCAAAACTGCAATGCATTTTGTTTGTTCATGGCTGAAGGTCCAAGAAAGTCAATTGGAGCTTCTTGGAAACTACTTCCATACGCTATTGTTTACAGAACCAAAGCATGTTCAGGCTTGGGATGGTAGATTAAAGATACCATAAACATTTTGGTTAGGGATGGAAAAAAGGCACTTGGGTTCAGCTCGATGAGCTAGCAAAATGCAGCCAAGGGTCACACCAATGCTATAAATCCCAGCAACATTTAGCTCTATCAGAGTGGATTCATGTCATTTAGGAATAATCTAGACCCATTGATCTAATCATGCTGTTCATTTTTTGACCATCGAGCATTGCATTTTGACCACAAATTCAGCACATATGACGACCTTTCTACCCCCTTTTTATTTAAATTATCATAAAACAAATCCAAATATAGCAATGATTGGATGAAAGCTCACTTGTGTCGAACCAACGAGATTTCACGCCATCCCTCCCGGGTGAGAGAAGAACCTTCTGCCCTTATCAAGCTCACCTATGCCAATCATCTTCAGTGTTGATTTTGTGAGGGAGAAATTTATATGCTCATACCGAAAACTTGAACAAATTTGAGAGCACCATAACAAAAGGCCACAGATGTCCTACGAGTAGATGGATGCTTCTGTGGTATTAGAACAAGAGATCCACGACTGTGAAAGTGAGAATGGATAGAGAAAACCACAATTCCCATATTCAAACACAATTATACAATTATGCGTTTCTGATATTATGATAACTGAATATTCAAAACAACGAAAGCAGAAAGTGCTATGTTTGTCCATGGATAAAATGGGGACATGAACATTTTGACGGTCTCTGCTCACGAGGTTCCACAAGGTAAAAACAGTTTAGGACAGGACACAACTAGACATGAGAAATACTTGTTTCATTCATCAAACTCGTGCATGTGATCTAATAGATAGTTGGCTGCGAGTTCTTCATTCTTGTTGCATGCAAAGAACACCTCCAATACCAAGGCTCGATCGAAGCCCATCGCTACAAGCTGCCAAATTGACGTTGTCAATGTAGACCAGGGAAAAAATAGTTTAGATCATAGGAAATTAGAGGCTTATAAGGGCTTCTGCTTTTCTGAATATGTGCATGCTCTTGATCATCAAGAGAGAAAAAGGAAGGAAAATATGATCTCACTAAATGCACAACTTCAAGGACATCACATAGCCATGGAAGTAAGTTTTTAGAGAAGCATGCAATAGACAGTTCAAGGATTTCAATGCATGTGGCATATGCCATGACCACCTAGCACCTAGAGTGCAAATCAAAGATTAACAGCAGCAAAGAAGAACTGGAAAAAGGAAAACAAATATCAATCAAATTTAGTAGATGCTGTCCCTGCAGTACTTTTCAAGGCATGTATGGAAAATGAGCGACCAGGATAACTTCAAAACTGTGACTTGGCTACAAACTTTAAGTGATAAATGAAACGCAGCACCAATAGTCAAAGAAATATAGTGTCAGATGATGAACTTACACGTTCAATTGCCTCACGCTCCTCGGGGGTGACAGTCACTGCTTGTGGCACCGCAGAAGCCAATTGGCCAAGCACATTCCTGATTATCCACAGATAGAAGCAATTTAGTATCACATGCAGGGAATTCTGTGCATATAATTCCAAAAACAGATTCATCTCACCCCTCTCCTTCAATGGGTTCATTTATCAAGCGCAAGAAATCAGGCTGATGCTCTTGAATGAGCCGCATAAGGTGTGGATTTTGCTTTCCTAGTTCCTGAAGCATAGGCTGCAATACATTAACAGCCATTGATCATCTGTAGGTTAGCACCTTAAAGTATAGCAAGAAGGAGGAAAAAAACACATGAATTGGGATCCTACTAAGTACCTGTAGGATTTGAGGGTTTGCTTGCACCATAGCTCGCAAGGCTTGGAACTGAAATTAAGGAGAGGGGGCTTATGAAAAATTCAAGCAAATCAGCGACCATCACACAAATAATAAAAATCTAAAATACCTGTTGGCTGTTGCGTAAGAAATCCAAGTTGCCTGCACCAGCATTAGAACCAGTACTGGGTAGGCCCTAGTTCCATAACAATGATATTTGTCAGCTGAACCACCCTAATGAGACCTACAAACTACAGAGAAAAGAAATACATACCTGTGGAAAGAGATCTAGTGGGTTTGCATTTGGTCCGCCACTAATAGGTGCAGCTGGTTGCTGAGCCTGAGGTGGAGGATTTACAGCATCACCACTTGCTGGACCTTGGGCAACTGGTGGAACCTCAGCTTGTTCTGGAATACCCTGATATTACAATCCAAATACTAAAATGACTACCACCATACTAGTAAACAAACAAAACAAAACAAAACAAGTGAGTAAAATACACTTGCAGCCAACTAAAATTTCGCAAAAAGAAGAAATGTTGACACTTGTCAATACAAAAGTGTTGATCTCATTATCATTAATTAACATAACAAAATGTTAATGCCCTTATTTCACGCACATAAGCCATATACACATAAAGGGTGATTATTGCCAAAGTCTAGGTCTTGGGCTGGGCAATACATTGTTGTTAAGGCTTAACATTAAGCAGATATTCCTATTAAGGTTCAACAGTATTGTCCACGAAAAGACGTTGAGAAGATGGGAGGAGCAAATAATATCAAAGATCAGACAACACATACCAACACTTTTCAGTTTTCAATTAGAGAAGAAAAATGAAAGCAGCTGAGAATAAACTAGATCTTGTCACCAGGTTAGAGAATTATGGGCCCACAATTGTTCAATGACTTACCGAGTATAGATAATCAACAGCTCGTTCAGGGTTGTTGAATGCAGCACGTAGAGCACGAACAACAGTCTCTCGGTTCCAACTTCCTCCACCCATATCAAGAATCTGTTGAATGGTTGCTTCTAAGTTACTTCCTGCAACAAGATTTGAAGCTGCTTGCCCATACATGTCCGCATCTGAACTGCTACAGTAACAAGAAAATCACCAAATATATAAACATATAATAATAGTAGAATCTCTGATTCTGAAGTGCTTCAATGACAAGAAAAGAAAAGTATTACATAACAATGGGAATGCATCAGGTGTTCAAATTGTTGGTAATCATTTAACTAGCTCAAGGCCAATTGGTTAAAAACTAGTAGAAGAAAATACTCACGGAGCTGAAATATCTACAGCCGGACTGGATTCAGCAGCAGACTGTGGCCTGCATGATTCACAACTTCAGAACAGAATACAAACCCAGGCGATGGCAGCAAACACAAACATATTCTGACATTGGAGCAAAACACATAAAATAGTAGAAAAAGGCAGTAAATTCAAAACCCACACTGCTACAGCTGGGACAGCAGTTTGAGATGTTGCTGATGGCTGAGATGTTGCTGATGGTTGGGTCACATTGGAAGGCAAAGAACTTGCAGGTTGAGCCTGTGAGCAAGCAGTTGTATTAGTTTACCTCAGACAGCGACTTAACAACAGAAATTGAATCATATTGCTAGCAGAGCATTTGCTATTGCTGTTTGTCGCGAAATAATGAAAAGCAGAAATAAGGATGCAAAAACATTAAAAAGAGATCCTCTTGCTTGATCACGATATCTAATAAATGGGAGTTACTTAAACCAATAACATTCAAATGCATGTATAAATCTTGGTTGAGTGTTATTTCTTGGAGAGTTATTTGAAGATCAAAGTCACATTTAGATATCAGAGTGTCCATTGCTGGTGGGATGCTGGGGGTATGACATAATCAATTGATAAAATTCAATAATATTGAACAGTGTGCAGACATTGTTCTTGGGGTGTGCTTTATGGAATTAGCATGGATTGTGGCTGTCAGTTGGATCATGTCAGACACAATGGAACTAGATCTGAAAGTTTTAAGCAGCAGAAATGGAGAGTTTTGCGGAGGCAAAAGAGACCTTTGCATTCCACCATCTTAAATGGAAGCAATAAAAGAGCATTTGATGGGGAAGAATTGGATTGGGGCATTGTAATTTCAGCATAAAGAAACTACTTTTGAAACTGTAGATAATCTGATACAGCAAAAAATCAGAGCACAACGAGTGTCTGAGTTAAGCATAATAAATCACGCAAGCCAAAACATCTCTTCATAAAAGTTAATAAACGAAAGTTCCTTTAAATTCTGTGACCAAACAAATAAATGTAGAGACCATTTTACACTTACTTGGGTTGGTGGCGCTGCTGTTGCAGTTGAGGGTCCACCTGATGATACCTTACTCTACACATGTTTGGGCATATGCATAAATCAGTAAGCTTAATTTATAAAAAAATTGGCATCACGCTAAATGAAAGTGCAATGATGTTACACTGTGACTGCAATAAACTAAATTGGACTTAAAATGGCAAATCTACCATCATTTTTCATCATTATGACGATGAAATTTACCATGTATAAATATACATAAGAAGAAAGGCAGCCCCCAGTCCAGCTGTCCACTATTACTGTACCACATTTGATACTTAAAATTCCATTTCTGGAACTATAAAAATTTCAAACGTCACTAAGGAATTCATATGCACCATTAAATAAGTTCAGAAATATACATTTGGTGTTGCTGCTGTTACAGTTGAGGGTCCACCTGACGATACCTTACTCTACACATAATTGGGGCACAAAATCAGTAAGCCTAATTTATAAAATTTCTAGCATCACATTAAATGAAAATGAAATATTATTGAATTTACAAATCAGACACCGTGACTAAAATGAACTACATTGAACTTAAAATGGAAAATCTACCACCATTTTTCATCACTTGTGACAAAATTCACCATGGACAAATATACATATGCAGGAAAGGCAACCTTGGGCAGCCCCCCAGTCCAGCTGCCCACTATTACTGTACCACATTGATACTTAGAATTCCATTTCAGGAACTATAAAAATTTCAAACATCACTAACGAATTCATATCCACCATAAATAAGTTCAGAAAAATACATTTGGTGGTGCTGCTGTTGTGGTTGAGGGTCCGCCTGATGATACCTTACTCTACACATGTTTGGGCATATGCATAAATCAGCAAGCATAATTTATATAATTTCTGGCATCACTTTAAATGAAAGTGAAATAATGTTATTGATTTTACAAATCAGGCAATGTGACTAGATAAACTACATTGGACTTTAAATGGCAAATCTACCATCATTTTTTATCACTATGATGACAAAATTTACCATGTACAGCTATACATTTGTAGGAAAGAAAGCCTTAGGCAGTCACCAGTCCAGCTGTCCACTATTATTGTACCTCATTTGATACTTCAAATTCCATTTCACAAGCTATAACAACTTAAAACGTTACTAAGGAATTCATATATGCCATTAAATAGATTCAGAAAAATACATTTGCAGCGCAGAAACAGAAAAATACTTTATAAGAAAAGTAGTAAATGAATGTCAACATTACAACGCTGGTAATTTTCATCGAAGGGCAAATGAACCCAACCCTTGAGGTACAACAATACAACCTTAACAGATGCACTGTAAGAATACCAAAAGAATATCAATAATAATATTAAGCTTCATGTATTTCTTCATAGGCAATAAACCAAAATATTTCTTCATAGGCAATAAACCAAAATATGCATAAGTCACAAAACAAACCCTGCCAGCACCTCTCTTTGCTATTGTTGTTTCTATGCAAAATGAGAGATATGGAAATACCCCTGCCCAACAAACCACACCAAATATAGAGCCAGTTCGGGAATATTTTCACCATCTTGGCATGAAAAACAGAGAATTAAACAAGCAAGCAATAGTACTTTTAGTGTATAAATTTCAAAGTTCTGTAAGTGCATCTATTGAACATGACCAAACTTCCAGCACAAGGACTAATTGTTGGCTTTATGCTGTTATGTATATTCGGAATTCTCAGCATTTCCTTTCATTTAAAAACCTTCCTTTTATCACTAAAATTAGGAACAAAGGCAAGAGAACTCACCTTGCTTAACATAACAACAATAAAGCTATTTTCAGCGACTTTACTTTCATCCAATGTTGTATCGTCTTTAAGCACTTTCCCTTGATAAATGAGCATCTGCTGCGCCGCCGGATAAACATCCGCCCCCTGTACAATCTCTATGTTTTTCTTCACTTCAACCACCTAAATTAAATGAAATTAAATTAAGAAAGAAAAACTACTAAAGTTAAACTAGACAGATGAAAGAATTGGGAGGAAAAAAAAAGAAGTAAGAGCCTGGAAAACCTAGAAAAAAAATTCGAAAACAACACACCAAATTGAAATTAATTACTACAATTAATCCCTAAAAAAGGAGTTGATAATCCATAATCAGTATAATTAGCGTGAGAATCGAAGTGTTGTAGCGACGAGAGGAAGATGAATCACCGTATCTTCAGGTTTGACTTCGATCTCGAAGTTAGTACCCTTCAAAGTCTTTACAAAAACCTTCATTATCTTGAATCTGAATTCGTCGATTCCTCTTCGTCGGGTGAACACTGATCTCCGGTGGCCGCCGGATAGAGAGAAAAAGAGTAGAGGAAGAGGCAAAGTAGGAGTCGATGAGAAATTAGAGTGTGGGCTTTGGTTTTGTTGATATTAGCTGGACGAACGAGTGTAGGGGTTGAGTAACGGCTATGTTTATTTGGGAAACGGTGTGACACTCAATTATTTAGCGGCACGTGTAGAAGTTTGGGATTTGTGCAATGTGTTGTGTTTCTATTGGATAGTTAAGAGAGAGAGAAGAGAAGAAAAATAGGGGATGTCGATGTGAACGGAGGGCGTAGAGAAGTAAAGAAAATACGAGTTAGGTGTAGACCTAATAAATTTGATAAAATTAATATTATTTTTATCTGAAAGATAAAAATAAAATGTTATCGATTGATGGGACTTTTAATATTTATTCAAATATATTGGAATACATGAGGTAAGAATTTTTAAAATGGGCATTCTAGACATAAAATCAATTATTTCTAAGGCTGTGTTTATTTTTTGGAATTTGGCATTCTAGACATAAAATCAATTCTTTCTAAGGCTGTGTTTATTTCTCGGAATTCACTTTTCGAGAAACCATTTTCTAAACTTTTTTGTGTTTGTTTGCCTTCCAGAAAGTTGATCAACGAAAAACACTTTTCAATCAAAGAAAAATTTGGCTTGGTTTTCAGGAAAGTGTTTTTCAGAAAATTTATTTTAATTGAGTAGCACAAAGAGGCTATTTACACTTTATTACAAAAAAAATTCATGTAAATTGATAAACTATGAAGGAGTTATCAATGCTAAATAAAGACTTAAATGAGATACTAATATTTTCCCTAAAGAGGAATATAGTTGAGTATGAAAAAACTTAACCTTGCAATTTCATACCATGAAAAAATGATTTTTAATTTTATAGATATATCAAGAAAAAAAATTTCTTTTTTATATCAAAATCTAAAAGAAAAAAAAAGATAAATTATAATAGTATCTAAAAAAGATTACCTTAAAAATTTGAAAGAAGGAGAGAGAAATGCTATTAATTTATATCTAAATAATAAAAGCTAATTAACCTATAAAATGAGGGGGAGTTGTCAATGCTATTTAAAGTATAAAATACAAAGTTATTTTTTATTCTAAAAGAATATACATGAGTATGCAAATATTTGACCATGACTTTTTTGTTTTTCATTATTTCTTATAGGTTTTCTCTATCAAGAATGATTGTTTTTCTAAGCAAAAGATTAAAATATAATTTATTTATATTAAATAAACACACATGTAATGTAATTGATAAGTTAGAAAAATATCTTTAAATTATTATAAAAATATAAACTATTTGTAAAAAATAACTAGTATATAAAAAAGTGAACAAAAAACTAAAAACAATAGAGAGACAATATTATTTGACATCTAAATAAAAAAAAAATAAGGCAAAGTAAACAAAATACAAAAAAATAGGGAGGATATTAATAAAAAAAATTTATAAAATATAAAGCATGCGTGGATGGGCTAACCCAACTTTTTAGGCCTTAAAAAAACTCAAGTTCGTAATTGGACTTGAAAGATGTTAAGGAACCATCTCACCTAAAAACTTAAGCTTATAAGTGAGGATCCATAATATGATTTATATTATTCGCTAACACACCCTCTCAATTGAGAGCCATTTGGGCTTGAAACTTGTATATGTCACATCACCTTGTGCTTAATATTTATCAAATAGAATGGGGGTGGTGAGATTCGAACTCATGACCGTTGGGTCAATAAGGCTCCGATACCATGTTAAGGAACCATCTCACCTAAAAGCTTAAGCTTATAAGTGAAGGTCCATAATATGATTTATATTATTCTCTAACAAAAGACTAACTCATGCTCTTTTTTATATATAATACCATTCACTCTAATGATTTTTTTAAGGGAAATGACCTTTCGCTTCATAGTCTTTTTCCCATTGATAAAGAATCAGGACCTAAAACTCAAAAATCTAATTTTTAGTTTGTTTTTACACAAAACACCTCCAAACCTACCATTATCAAAACATCTAAAAAACATTGTTGTTTCACTATAAATTTACTGTAGATGTAGACTCGTGCACTGTTCACACGCAATTTGATCCGATGTGTTGCGCGAGTTTGTCTGCTTTTTTTTTAGTTTATGAACAGTGAATTAACGATTTTACCCCCCGAAAACGACAAAAAACACCTCCAGAATCAAGGGCTCCGTTGTCATTACGCACATCGGCCCGGATCGGTCCGGTCCGGTCCGCCGATCTTCTGCTTATTTTATTATTATTCAAAATTGGCTAAATACTGTTTTAGCCCCTAATAAGACCAAAAAAAGTGTCTTTAGGCACAAGGGCAGAACAATATTTGACCTCTTTTTTTATTATTATTTCTTTCGCTGGATATCAGAGTGTGATAGGCACGCGCCAAACATTTTTTCGCCCCACACCCTGTTTAGGTGGCACGTGTGGCCTCATATGGTGGCCGGAGAAGAGATCCGGGAGTCTCTCTCGATGCGTCTCTGCGTGGGCTTCCTCCATCGGTGGCGCATTTAGCATAAAAATATCCGTAGACACGGCAGAGGCCAATTAAAGGCGCTGACCATGTTTCCCTCTCTCCTGCACGTAAAAGTGCAGAAGAGTCCCCCATTTGTTGTTACCTTTCACTTAGGTTCCTTGACTTTCAATTTAGTTTTTTGTCCTGATTTTTTTATATAAGTTTTGATTTAGTTTGATTGGATCTTTCGATTAGAATTGATTGAATGTCAATGTTTCACTTCGATCTTTTTTATTTTAATTTTCAAATTAGATTTAAATAATTCAATAAATACAATACAAAAGTTTCGATTTATTCATTATGAACAAAGATATCTACATGAAAATAGGACATGTTTTAGCTTTTCTTTTATTGTTAATATCTACAAAAACAAACCATATACTTCAAGCAGGAAAAAATATTCCTGTTCCCACCTTCTCGTACCCCTGAGCATCATCAGCCATAATTCCTCCAGCCTCAGTCCCCTTTGCTCCTCATCTATCATGACTACTGATCCACAGAAACCCATTGTCAAAACTCCAGAATTTCACTCACCAGAACTCATTAGCGACCACAAACACATCACCTGATTTCCATCCCACAAAAATGGAAAAGGAAACAGAAAAAAGAAGGTTAAAAAATCCATGTCAGAAACTGAAAGCAACGATCTTGATGACATCCCCTGCTTGTTTTTTTCTTAAAGGAATAATGGGTTTGTTTCTTTTAATCAGTATCAGTCTCCTCCTCAGAGTTGCATTTTCTCTCCATTCATATTCAGGTGCAGGCACTCCACCAAAACTTGGGGACTTTGACGCTCAAAGTCAATGGATGGAGATTACAACTAATTCACCAATTAGATATTGGTACTTTAACACTACCAACAATAAATTACGTTATCAGGGTCTTGATTACCCTCCCACTAACCGCTACCAGAGCTACTTCATGGTCTTTTTATCAAGCATTTAGACCCAAAGTCAGTCTCGCTGTTTACTTCTCGTGGTTATGCGACGCATTTTGGGCAAGGATCGTAACCCACTTTCCAATTTGTGTTCTTTTCATGTTTTGTTGAGTTTCTATTTGTATTTGGTTTTGAGTGTTTTGTGTTTTGTTTGCAGGAAGTTGCTAATGGGGTGGACAGTTTTATCATCTGATTTATTGATATTTCCCCCTGCTGTTCTGTGCTTTATTGTTGTGTGTTATGTGGGTAACCGGTCCGGTGGAATAAGAGTGATGTAGTCTGGCATATTCGTGTTATTTTAACCAATCCTTGCTTGATCTTAGCTGATCATGACCACTTTCAGGTTTGAAAACAATTTGTGTTTGCTTGTCTTTTGTTTATGATTGTGTTGACTTGTGAAGTTTGTGACTGTTCTAATATTTTATATGGTTACTTCAGTATAATTGCATCAGCTTGGGCCTTACATTAGGTGCTGTTGCTGCTGTGCTCTCCAGAAAGATCTTTTAGCTTGTGTTCTGTTTCTCTCTTAACCATAAACAGGTGCTTGTCCTTCTTTTCAGCATTATTTGACTTGTTTATCAATTTAAAAGGGCCTCCTGTTAGTACTTGACTAGTTTAGAGACAAGTGATACATGTTTATTACACCATATGCTCACTTAAAGGTCTGTATTTTGAATATGCTCAACAAACTAAGTTAATCGGAAATGGGGACATTTGCTAGTTAGCTTAGCAATTCATTTTCCTTCAAGAATAAAAAGGGCAGCTAACCTTGTCAAGTTAAATTAGGCTGGACGAGAGTTGTGATAACATGTTTAGCAAGAAATGTACTCAAAGGAGCTCCTTTGAGGATATCGGAGAGTGTATGCGTATCTTTGTTGAATAAACTGACTGCAACATACAAGTTTATCGGTTTCAGCAGGAAACAAGCCAAAGGAACTCTTTTGAGGGAGTGCTGGAAACTGTATCATAAACTCACTGTACAAGTTAATTGGCATACAGTATTATGTCAATGACTAAATAGTCTGGACTCGGTACTAAGTCTTATAAAGTTTTCCATCCATGACTACAAGGAACCTGCACTTTTTTTGGAGAAGTAATTCCCTTATCATGTTCCATATACAGAGTGGACATATTGCATTGCCATTGTCTGACCAAATCGATTAAAGGCTGGAAGAATAATGACCTAGCAATGGTGACTACTCTAGCACGACTGCTTAAGTGTGACCAGGTTTGATAGGGGACTCTGATTAGGAATGTTTAGTGACTAGCGAGTGGATGCTCAGTGGAGTCTTATTTCATGGTTTAGAGTTTGAATGCATTTTATAATCTAATTATGAGAATAGTTGTTACTGCTTACCAAACAGTGACTGCATGATTGAGAGGGTTGCTAAGTGTCGTGTCTATTGGACAATTGTAGAAGTTATTGGTGTGACTGGTTGTCTGAAGGTTTGTTATTTTTATAATGAAGTTACATCTGGTTTTGTACTCATAATGTATTATGATTAACTTTGCTTTGAGGGGCTTTAGCCAGTGCCTGTATATTCTGATATTCTAATCAATATATATAAAAGACCTGATTCAGGTATCCTTACTGCTGGATCGCCAAGAAGCAGTGACACAAGACAATGAATGGCTATCTTTTGACTTCAGTTGTCTATCTGGAATTCCTTAATTTTTATTTTGCATTGGAATATGTAAATGTATGAACTGCCCATGTTGGGAATATAAAGTAAATAGGTATATACTATCACTATTTATAATAGACTGATCAACCTTCCTTATGCCATTTTGAATATCTCATATTTGAGTTTGTGTCATCATTGACACTGGCTGCCTTTCTGTTTCTACATATTGTACCTTAAAGGTATATGGGTAACTACTCCTGCTATTTATGATGTGCAACTTGTTTGAATACACTGGAGGATTTCGTTACAGAAATTGCCAGACTTCTGGTGCCAGACCTTTAATTATCAGTCTTTCATTAATCATGTGAAAAGCTGTTAGGTAGACTTAGTGCTTGTTTGGTAGTGTGGTGCCAGCCCTATTAATATCAGATCTGTTTTTTTTGTGCTGTGTAAATTTGGAGGCAAATACAAGAACGATTTCTTTGTCTTCGCTATAGAATCTCTTGCAACCTAATACTTTCTTGTTGGCAAGTGAATTTGGTGAAAGAATTACATGCGTGATTTCACTGGTTATGAGAAGTGGTTGGGCTGAGCTTGATTAAATTTTCAGTGTCATTGCCTGCATATATTTATGTACTTGTATAAATGGGAACATTGATTAGACTATTAGAACGAATCAAAATGCTTGAGGGTCTTCACTCTTCTCTAAAGTTGATTTGTTAAACTCAAGTGATATTTACCTAAAGTTGGTGCTTGCCACAGGTTCATTCATGGCTTGCTCCTTTTGAGAGAGGCATATATGAAGATTATGTGGCTAACTTCTGGTGCAGTACCTCAGTTTTGAATTAAGTGGAAGAGATTATTTACAATGAATTCTCTGAGGTTTCTCCACTTAGTTGCTACTATACTGACATTTCTGCCTTCAATGATTCAACAAATATGATATCCCCGCAGCAAAGGTTTCCTTCATGGGTCGCTGAATAGTGCTTTGGCGTTCTGCTCATTTTCATTCTAAGGTGCACAGAACTTTCTAAAATATTTTATATTTTTGTATAATCTCATGTAGATTTGAATCACTGATCATTAAATCTGCAGTTCATGAGAAGTCCATTCTGCTGCCGCTGCTTCTGCCTGCAACCTTGTTGGCTATGGAATTGCCTGGTGTACTCTCTATGTTGTTAATGCTTTCTGTATTGCTCTCTATGTATCCTCTTCTGTGTTGTGACAAACTTGCTGTGCCTTGTATGGCTCTTTACATGCTTTCCATCCTTCTTTGCCTTGCACCTTGTAGAAAACAGCATGTTAAAAAGCATCTTTCCAGGTCTATGATCACAATTGTGATTTCATACCTGTGCTCCCTTGTTTGTTCATGTTATATACTTAACCCCACCCACCGAGAATTATCCTTTCCTTTTCAACGCAATGATCATGAATTTCTGCTTCTCTCATTTCTTACCAACGCAAAGCAATGGATGTTTCCAAGAGAATCTACATCAAGGGATAAAGAAAAGAAACTTATTTGATTTTTGTGTTTTTTAGTTTAATTTTTTAGAATTAGCATTTAGAATTTTGTTGTGCTGGTGGGTAGCATAGATATGGAGGAGGTTTCAAGGGCATATGTATAAGCAATTTGCTGACTGGCAAACTATTGATTGGATCATATCTCAATTGAATTATGCAGCTCTAGTCTCACATTTATCATTTTGTTCCAAGTTTATTTGCATTGGTGGTAGGGATTAATGAATTTTAGAAATTTGCTTTATATTTTCAATGATGGTTGCTGGGTCTTCACAGGTCATCAGTGCTGTTTCTTTTTAAACTTGTACAGTGATGCAACATGAGCAGATCCCATCACCACCAGATACTCAGGCAAGAAGTGCATAGCAACCACATGTGGAGGCCATGACAAAGGTGACTCCTATCTCTCCGACCGTCGGTGTCAATTACATCCGGCAACGGTCTAAACCTAATTAAGGTGCGCCGGTTGCACTTTTGAACTTGCGCCAACCTTGAGCAAGGTAATTAGGGGAGTCTTTGGAACTTTGAAGAGACTTTGAGTAATTGTGAGTAGGATTTGAAGTTAATTTTGAATGGAAAAAAAGAAGAAAGCACTGGTATTATAGATACATTTCCTAATACTATTAAATTTGTTAACTGATAAATGGAAAGATGTATGGATTTAATATAATGAATAAAAAAATAAATTAATTGATGAGCAGGAAAAAAAAAATTCTGAACGTTAATTAAATTATAAAGTGAGAAGTTAATTGTTTTAGTGAGAAGTAAAAATAGAAAGAAATTCATTAAAAAGAAATTAAGCATGCCGGATGACATTTTTTTTCTCTTGAAAATAGATGATGTCAAGTTTCATGCATGGATAAATGACATGTATATTACTAGCAATTTTTTTTGCATGCTTTTGGTAAATTAAAAGGTGGAACTTCATTTTTTAGATTTTAAAAATCTATTTTTCAGCTTGATTTTATTTTAAAGTAACTCAAAAACATCCTAAAAACTTTAATAAGTCTATTTTCAATCTATTTTTTTTTTACATGTTTTGTGGGGGGAAAAAATCTCCATTAAACATTCATTTTCAAGATAAATTCATTGACATCAACTTCAACTTTTTATGGTCAAAATTTGGTTAGATTGGCTTTTTTTTTCTCAATAATTTTACTTTCATTTCTCAACATACAAAGACCAAAATATGATAAAAATAAAGTTAAGAATCAAAACATAAAAAAACTAAGAAAATAGTGACCAATATACAAAAATTAGAGTTAAGGGATCAAACTGATTTTTTCGCTATTTAGAACAATGCTAACAAATAAAGGCTCTGCTATTTGTTTATGTTAATTTTGGTTATTTTTTTTTAAGACATATCTTAAGACATAATTTCATACTAACATAACTTTTGGGGATCAAATAAAGTTCAATAACTAAAGCAAAAGGAGTTAAGAACTTGAGGGACCTAGAAGAAGTAATGGCACTGTAAATAGCTGCAATGTTCTGCTGATCTCCCTCAGTTACTGATAGAATATTGCAAAATAAATTAGAGAATTATTGCAACTAACGCAGTTGATTTCTCGCTATGATTAAGGAAATCGTACCCATTCCCTAGTCGACAACAATGCTAATATAGACAATGTTCTGTCTCCTAAAGAAAGATGTCTTAGGTTAAATTCTTTCAGTCGTAACCAAGAAAACTCAAATAGAACGTGACAATGTTTCAGGATTAATGATCTACCTAATGAAAAACAAATAGCAAAATAGCAACAATATGGGGATTCGAAACTCAAAACATCGAGCTCGGGCCTGAACTTGTAAGTAAATTGATGATTAATGGAGCGTGGAAGCGAAGTTTTTGGTGACCTGTGGAGGCTGTTCATGAGATTGTGTTCATCAGAAAAAAGAGAATAAAAAGAGAAGGAAAGTTAAAGATATTGTATAGAATGTTAAGAAAAGAATAAAAACTCATGGGCTCATTTGTGAGGACAGGCATTGATTCCTGAATATTGCATCAGCCTCTGCCTCAGGTTTCTCGAAATTATCCTGAGAAAGAGACCTCTCATATTTTGATTGATTTTTTCAGGCTCGTTCGTCAGTGACAATGTTTTGAGGTTCATCATGGAGAAGACTTGAGAATGTCCTGTAGTCAGTATTCATTCTAGTTAACTGGGTTAGGTTTGATGTGAAAATACATGGACTTTTCCGTATCAATCAAATCTCATGTTAGTGGCCATCTGTAAGACCCATTTCAGGCAAAAAAACCCTAAAGAATTTTCTTTACCTCCCTCCATTTTTGGATCGAAAGGAGCATGCCCTTTACTTTAACAAGTGCTGAATCAAATCGGGCTGATCAATCTAGTTTCCAGGCTGAGCAGTGATTCGAAAGTAGGGTTTTGCAAAAAAAAAAAAAAGAAAAGAAAAAAAAAGAAGAGGTTTCTATGCCAAATGGTTGGCAATGGCAAGACGAATATAAGTTTGCTCTGGGTCTCGTTAATGTACTCTCGTTTCATCAAAAACCATAAATGAAAGTGCGAGCAATGGTGTATGTTCGTTTCTTTCTTCTGTATTTTTTTCACAATCACAAGACTTATTGAAGAATCCATTAATGAAAGTGAGAATAGTTATGCACACATCAACATCACTCGCTATTTGTGTTGAAGATTTTATATTTCAAATACAAATTAGAAAGGTTGTCGGAAACCTTTTTCGTCGATATTACACAATACATCTAGAAGAAAACATAAATTCACTAGCTATTGGTTATTGTGTTTTGTCTCACAATTCACTAAAAACGACACTGTTCAACATTTTTTTTTGCTGTATTTTTCTTCTTCTAGTTTCTGTGATGTTTGTGATATTTTTTTTATTTACAAGTTTTTGAGAATTTAAGGTTTTTGATAAAATTTAAAATTGAATTAGAAATCAATTTGGTGTTTAAATTTGTAATAATTAAAGGATAGAGACCAACATAGCAAAATGATGATGATGATGATGATGATGATGATGATATTAATTGTAGGGCTTTTCTTAAATTGACATAAAAAACTCATTTCCATAAGAAAATATTTATTTTTTCGTTTTGATCCCTGTAGTTTTATAATTATTCCAAAGATTTTGATGAGATTGTGCAAAAAAGTCTCTTGAACAAATGGTTGTTGAGATAAAGAAGATGAGTGCACAATGTATTTGACTCACCCAAGTGCAGCTATGGGAGCACATTTTTCTCCCTTTCCTGGACGTGGTGGTTTTAACATTTTCATTTTTTTCTTTTCATTGTGAGATTCGTAGGCGTCAATTTTTTGAAGAAACTTTATGGTTTGTATATGAATTTGTACTATTTATGGTTGTGGGTTTATTGTGCGTTAACAATTATTAGATATTGAAGAATAATATAAATTATATTATGAGATTTTACTTACAAGTTTAAGTTTTTAGATAAGATGGTTCCTTAACATGGTATCAGCGCCTTGTTGACCCAGTAGTCATGAGTTCGAATCTCACCACCCCATTCTATTTGATAAAAATTAAGCACAAGATGATGTGGGTCTGTGCAAGTTTCAAACTCAAAGGGCTTTCACTTGAGGAGGGTGTTAGAAAATAATATAAATCATATTATGAAATCTTACTTACAAACTTAAATTTTTAGGTGAGATGGTTACTTAACAAAGGATCATATCGGATAAAACAAAAAATTGAAATCTTCAATGGAATTGCCGACAAAATCAATATTCTATTGGTGATTCAACCAAAATGTTTCTAACCATTCAAGAACTTCTTGTAAAACTCACATAATATGTAACAACTCAGTGATAAAATTGCCAATGGAATATACTATGAAAAAAAATGATGATGAAACTTTTGATGGAAAATAGGTGGTAATAACTTATTTTTATGTGTGAATATTTCATTAGTGATTTTATTTGTGTTGAAAATTGTTGATATGATAAAAAAAAAACCAAAGATTTATTTTTTCAACAGCAGTATCCCGTCGTGGTTTTCATCAACAATTTTCAATACCATTAGAATCTTCTTTATATATATGTTGCAAAAATATTATTTGTTTTTCAATTTTATAGAAGAGTATCCACAAGTCTGGTTAATGTTTCCCCCCCTATAAATGAAATCTATTACCTTTGACAAGAAACCAAGACAACGCATGTACAAGGAGCAAATGTAACACACATGCATGGTTTGCCAAGACTCGATCAATCCATTTCATTTTTTGAAACAAAGGAGACAAAACCAGCAAGAGTTTGCTAAAACAGCAAAATGAGTGCAGTAACATGTTGCATGTGGGGTTCTTTCGTTCAAAAAGTTGTCTATGCTTTCTCCATGAAACATGATGCATATTTGGGAGTGTCGTTTACGTTATTTTTGAAAATATTTTTCATTTTGAATATATTAAAATAATATATTTTTTAAAATATTTTTGAAATAAGAACATCAAAATAATCAAAACACATAAAAAAAATTAATTTAAAATAAAATATAAAACATAAAAAAATATTTTTTTTCAAAAAAAATTTTGAAACGCAGTATCAAACACCCATTATCCCAACCGTACGAAGCATATATACTTTTGAAACATCGTGAGATTTTAATCGAATTTTGTGTTCCTATGTGTGTGGTATAGTGCCCCTAACAAGGGCACTCATGCTCCTATCTTCCTATGAGAACATGTTCTTTGCTTTCGTTTAAAGGTAATTCCTTGGGGACTAATGCATATGTTCATGTCCTCCCCATCCCATCCCATCCTTTTTGACTTACTCGATCAACAATTCCTCTTAAATTATATTTGAAATGTGGAATCAGTCTGCAGTTTCTTCATTGCCACATATGATTCCCTGAAACCCTTTCCGTTTTCGATGACAGTTTTTTAATTAATATCTGTTTTAGACCCTATTATTTTGTATACCTTTTAGAAAAGTCACTTTAGACCCTATTTTACTATAATCATGAAGAAGTTCTACGCACCGACTCACCAATCCCTGCCATAAGATTAGCTAGAGAGATTACATTTTCTGTTCGTGGAACATTTCTAAAGATGATACGATGATTTTTGAATTCCTTAAAGGGATTCTAAGTTCCCTTTTAATCATAATTTTAGCAAATCCAGATTAAATTCCTGAATTTGGGTGACTTTGTGTTGTTAGCTTTCGGTAGGGTTGTATGCATGCGTTGATTCTTGATCCACTTGGCTTACCAGCCAAATGCTCTCGACGGGAATGTACCAGAAGCTTCGCAGACAGTTAATTGGTTCCTTTTTCTTGTGCTCTTTCTTATTATCATTTACATATTTGCTTTGCATGTGCCATGCATTATAAAAGACTCTTTTCGATTATATATAATTCCCATGGATAATTAATTATATATCTTTTTCTATCGTTTGTAGTAAATATATATAATTTCCACGTCACGAATATTATTTACTTTCAAATGCAGGCCCCGCTTCTCTAACCAAATATATAAAAAAAATATTATTAATAAACAAAACATCTAAAAAGAGATCAAATGAAGAGATAAAAAGGAGACGAAGGAAAATCATGCACCTCTAGAAAATAAAATAAAAAAAGATTTTACTTTTATATGAATTCAAAGGACTAATTATTCATGCAATGATTCGTTTTAATCAAGATTGTACCGTAGTTGACTTATAAAAGATGTCAAACAACAAGATATGCCAAGTCAAAGCAGCATCGTCTTTGCCTTTTGAACTTATTTTGTGCCAGGAGTCGACCGAATAAAGCAACGAAGCTGCTATATTTTATTTTTTTGAATTCTGAGAAACCTTACCTTCCTTCAAGTATTTTTTGCATTTTAATTATTTTAAATTTTTATAAAATAAATATATCTTAACTCGAATTTAAAACTTACAAGATAGATTTTAAATTCTTTATTACCCCACCACATTTCTTGTGAACCATGCTATACAATGCATAGTTTCAAAGATATAAAGATTAACTTTGGAGACAAAACCTGTTAGATTTTGTAATACTACAAAAAAATTAATATATATATATATATTAAAAGAAATAAAATAATATTTAAGAAAATATGTTTTTCCAGTAATTTTAGTTAATTTTAATTATTTTCTTTATTTTTACATAATCTTGTGTGTAAAACAAAAATCTTGAAAATCATAAAGATGCAAAAACTTAATTATAAGCACAAAATAATTAATTGGGGTTGACACTAGACTAATGATTGAGTATATATTACGAGCAAACATGAAATTTGATAATTTTTAAGCCACAATTAAACTCATTAAAGGCAAAAGAATTTAAGGATTGCAATGAAATGATTAAATATAATGGAACTAATTTTACTATTTTCGAATTTTATTTTAGTCTTATTTGTTTTATTCCAACCTATCCAGTCCAATTAATTCCAATTACATTCAACTAAGTTAAATTAATTCAATTTCCACCCATTCAAACCATGTTTTTGGTCCAATCGATTCAATTTAGTCCATAACCCAATTATGCAATCATGACAACTAATGTATTCGTGTTGATGGAGTACTAGATAAAATTTTATTCATTACTTAATGTATTCGTGTTATATATAGATGTTATTTAAGCAAAAGACTATTTTAGGCAAAACAATAATTCACAAATAATGTAAATATAGTAGCAATTCTAGTAGAAGAATTCATTTTATATTTATTTATTTATTAAAACATAAATACTATTATCGGAGATTCAATAATTAACCAAGCTCTATTCTTTTTAGAACTTTCTTTCAAGAGATTCGAGTCATAAATACTCTCTTAGACAAAACTTATTCATAAATATTATAATATATATTTTAATTTCATAATATTTAAGTATTAAAATTATTATATGAGACCTAATAATTCTTTATCAATTTTTATTCTCTTTGGATTTTTTCAACTGTTTTCAATTATTAGTTATTCTGAAAACAAGCACTCAATTATTATTATTATTATTATTATTATTATTATTATTATTATTAATTTAAAAAAAAGATTAATATTCACCATATATTTACTTCTATTTTAGTATATTTTTTTTCATCATAAAATAAAACTAAATGTATTTTTAAATTATAAGCAAGGTCGTTTTTTAATTGAAACAAATATTTAATAAGTAAAAAAATAAAACTCTCTCTATATTTATCCTTTTTTTTTAATTTTTTTTTATATGAATCTTTCTTATATCATCGTGGAACAAAGAAATTGTTTTAATTTTCATGATAAAATCATCCGAAGTTCTTACAAGATTTGTTTGTTTTAGTGTGTGTGTAGATACAAGTGATTTGCATTTTCATATTGATAGAGTATATCAAATATATAGAAATTAATAAAAATATTCTCTAAATTAGTAAAAAAAAAGTTGAATGATGAATGTACGAAGTAGAATAAAAAAATTGTTAGAGAATAATATAAATTATATTATGAAGCCTCACTTACAAGCTTAAATTTTTAGGTGAGATGGTTCCTTAACATGGTATCAGACTCTTGTTGACCTAGTAGTCACGAGTTTAAATCTCATCACTCCCATTCTATTTGATAAAAATTAAGCACATGGTGATGTGGGTCTGTGCAAGTTTCAAGTCCAAAGGGCTTTCACTTGAAGAGGTGTGTTAGAGAATAATATAAATTATATTATGGAGCCTCACTTACAAGTTTAAGTTTTTAGGTGAGATGGTTCCTTAACAACAATGAGGGCAATATCTTCCATGTCTTTAATTCATAGTTATTTTTCTGTTTAAATTGATTATATTTTATTATTAAAGTATTCAAGTTATGTTAAATCAAAAAAAGTTATTGTGCACTTAAAAAGTATATAAAAAATTAAATTTATTTAGTCTATTAAATTTTTAAGTTGACATTTCATTAACTAACTAGCTATTGGACGAGTAGATCTGACAGATTTTTTCATCTAAAATTAGTAAAATTTAAATATACTAGTTGTAAAATCCAAGACTTTCATAATTTATATATTATATATTTAAATTTAATATTATCGTTTATGAAAGTATAAAAAAGGAGGGTATTTTATCTTCAATAATAATTGTTTTTGTAGTGAAAATCTTCAAACTAAATAAAATAAAATAAACTTGCTGGCTGTTAATTCAAATGTCGAATATCACTTTAATTAGTTTTTTTTCCCCTTACATGCATTGATGCGCCATATGTACAATGATTGTGATTGTGATTAAGTGATCGATGACCTTATCAAGTTTGTGTATAGGGACAAAAGAAATGAAGATCATAAGAAAAAATATACTTAGTTTAAAAGATAAATATAAAAATAAATTTGTATTTAATAATTTTTTTAATGTATTTATATAAGTACAGATGATACTTGTCTTAAGAAATAACATTATTATTTTTTATTTGTGTCTTAAACAAGTTTTGCCTCAGGTTGATCATGCTAGTCAACCCACCTGGCGTCTATAAATAAACGTCCCGCTCCCCTGATTAACCAGACAACCCTCCTGCCTTCAGCTCCTTAATTCTTTTTCCCTTTTTTCGTGTGGTATTATTTTTGCTTAGCTGAGAACTTGTTTCAATCGATCACCACCACCAGCCATGGCTACGATCATGGTGCTGCTGACAATTCTATCAGCTATATTCCTTTTTCCATTCTGTAAGGTTGCATATGATACCTTATCATGTTATTTTCTTACACCAAGACGCATCAGGAAAATCATGGCGAAGCAAGGAGTGCGTGGCCCGAAACCCCGCCCTCTTATCGGCAACATCCTAGACGTCGCCTCTTTCGTATCTCAGGCTACTTCCAAAGACATGGATCACATCACTCACGACACTGTCGATCGTCTCTTGCCACATTACGTTGCTTGGTCCAGACAATACGGTAAGCACAGTCGAAGCGGGATTCAAACCAGAGACTCGGTCCATTGTCAGAAAGAATCTCGTGTTTCATGGGGTTTCTGTTTTCTAAAACAAGTTTTTGATTTCTCTTTTTTCAGGGAAAAGGTTTATATTTTGGAATGGGGTGGAGCCAAGGCTGTGTATAACAGAGCCCGAATTGATCAAAGAACTTTTAACGAAGTATAGCTCAAAAGCTGGCAAGTCATGGCTGCAAAGAGAGGGAACCAAGCATTTTATTGGTCGTGGTTTGTTAATGGCTAACGGCAGTGATTGGCATCACCAACGCCATATTGCTGCGCCGGCATTCATGGGAGAAAGGCTCAAGGTTAATACAGTTTACAGCTTGTTTCGTATTCTTGGTATTGATTCATTTTAATGATGGAAGCTCTGAGAAAATTGCTTTTTTTTCTGGTTATGAAGAGCTACGCAGGGCTAATGGTGGAATGCACAAAAAGGATGCTCCAATCACTGAAAAATGCTGTAGAATCCGGCCATACTGAGGTTGAAATTGGTGGATACATGACCAGAGTGAGTGCTGATATAATTTCGAGAGCCGAATTCGATAGTAGCTATGAGAAGGGGAAGCGAATATTCCATCTCTTAACAGAGTTGCAGAGTCTTTGCCATCAAGCAACCAGGCACCTGTGTCTTCCCGGAAGCCGGTAGGTGTTCTTCAGAGAAATTCATATTTTTCTTCTTTTTCAATCTGATAAAAAGCCGAGTGTGAATTCCCATTACGTGGTCAGTGTTTTCTTTTGATAGATTCTTCTATCACTTTCAAGTCAGTTCTGGTTCCTTAAAAATTCTTGGGATTCCTCGTCCGCAACAAGTTGCATTAGCAGATTCATGATCACATGACTTTAAATTCTGATGTGTTTCCCTGACAGGTTCTTCCCCAGCAACTACAACAGACAGATAAAATCTAAGAAGATGGAGATGGATAGACTACTGTTGGAGATCATACAGGGCCGGAAAGATTGCGTGGAGATCGGCAGAAGTAGTTCTTATGGAAATGATTTGCTGGGGATGCTCGTGAATGAGATGGAGAGAAGGAGAATTGATGGTTTTAACATAAACATTCAGTTGATCATGGATGAATGCAAAACATTCTTCTTTGCTGGACATGAAACAACTTCTCTTTTACTCACATGGACGATCATGCTTCTAGCTAGCAACCCTACCTGGCAAGAAAAGGTGAGAACAGAGGTGAATGAAGTCTGCAATGGAGAAGCTCCTTCGATCGATCATCTTTCCAAATTCAATTTGGTAAGTGAAATTTACCAAGTTTTTCAATATCCTCCCCCTTTTCTATTTGAAGTACAAAACAGCGGGCATGGTAGTAAATCCAGGGGTGTAGGGGGCGATAATTATATTGAAACCCAGCGGTGGGTCCAAAAAGAAAACTTATTTTTCTGTTTTATTATAAGGTAATTCATTGGGCTAAGCTTCATGAAGAATTCAATTGTAAATTGAGTCATGAGCTGTTTATGCTATCGCCTGATAAGATGGTTGTCATTCTTAGCCTTACAAGAACTTTAAACTAAAAGTTGCACAAGCCAAATCCTACTTCTAGCAGTAAAATTATATGTGACTAGCTTCCTCGTATAAGCTACAGGATTTTTATTTTAAATATTTTTCATTTATTTCTAAGGAAGCAAATCTTTTTGGCATTAAGGAGAATAGTAGTTACGTGTTAGAGAATAATATAAATTATATTATGTGACCTCACCGAACATTTTAAGATATTAAGTGAGATATATGGTATTGAAGCCTTATCGACCCAGCAACTATGAGTGTGAATCTCACAACTCTCATTCTATTTGATAAAAATCAATAACAAGAGAGTATGAGTCTGTGCAATTTTCAAGTCCAAAGAGCCTTCACTTGAGGAGAGTGTTAGAAAAAAATATAAATCATATTCTCGGACGTCATCTAAGAGCTTAAGTTTTTTGGTGAGATAGTTCTTGACACTGCATTCTTAAAATTCATTTGCCTCGAAAGATTTCTTCATGGTCAACTAAGAGCTTGTACAACAACTTTTTGCAGCTAAACATGGTGATAAATGAGTCTCTGAGGCTCTATCCACCGGCCACTTTGCTCCCTCGAATGGCCTTCGAAGATATCAAGCTCGGTGATCTTCATATTCCGAAGGGGCTACAGATATGGATTCCGGTTCTAGCAATTCACCATAGCAAAGAAATATGGGGAGAAGATGCAAATGAGTTCAATCCTGACAGATTTGCCTCCAAGCCATTTGCTCCGGCACGACATTTCATCCCTTTTGCCACCGGACCGCGGAACTGCATCGGCCAGTCTTTTGCCATGATGGAAGCTAAAATCATATTAGCCATGATGATTTCCCGGTTTAGCTTCCAAATTTCCGATGGCTATCGCCATGCCCCTGTTGTTGTTCTTACAATAAAACCAAAATATGGGGTTCAAGTTTATTTGAAGCCCTTGAATTCGTGAAAAAAGATTTTGAAAGCCAGAGATTGTTAGCTCTAGATGTGACGAGGGAGTTTACATATTATAATTATAGAGATAGATGTCAAATTAGTACAGTTTGTACTCTAATTTTGTAAGCAATTAAGGTTATATAGTTGCCAATAAATAATAATAATGATGATGATAATAGTGGAAAAACATGGTGAGAGATCTTGTTCAATCATTTTTTTTTCAATTTTCCACCAGTAATGAGCTTTCTACGTGCAAGTATATACATAAACAATACACAAGTAAGTGAAAAATAATACAAGTGTCGTGCTGATAAGCTTGGGCAAATGCTCATAATACTATTAATTCGAGTTAAAAAGTTTGTTTTTATAAAAATTTGAAATAATTGAAGTTTTAATTATTTATATGAACTTATAAAATATATTTTTTTGGGAGTAAATCTCTTTATATCCAAAAAAAAAATGACTGTTGGAAAGGCCGGGTGCACCCCTGGCTTTCAGATTAGCCAACTCTCCATATTATTCCTACTCCCACCTGTTATTCTGCTCCTTCCACTACCCATTTTCTCCAATTATTTTTGCTTCAGCTTTCTATCTATTTATTTCTTTTCTTTTTCGCTGTCTTTTTCACTTTACACGAAAAATTCCTATACCCACATCGCACAAATACATCATAGAATGTTATGCATATTTCTTTTGAAGTGATAGCGATGTCTTTACGTCATTTAATTAGTTTTGATCGATATATTACATACGAGGAAACTGTTAAGGAACCATCTCACCTAAAAGCTTAAGCTTGTAAGTGAGACCCCATAATATGATTTATATTATTCTCTAACACCCCCCTCAAGTGAAAGTCTTTTGGGCTTGAAACTTGCACAGACCAACATCACTTTGTGCTTTGTTTTTTTTATCAAATAGAATGGGGGTGGTGAGATTTGAACTCGTGACCGCTAGGTCAACAAGGCTATGTTAGGATTGAGAGAGTTTGCAGAATTGAAAGAAGAATTAGTTTAGAGAGGGAAGAGGGAGAAGAGAGAAAAGAGAGGGAAACGAAAATTTAAAATTGTATTGTATTTGAATTCTGTTTTGCATCTCTTTGTTGTGTGTGCACTTCTCTATTTATACACATTACACTATTCTAGAATATTCTTCTATACTCTAACATCCCCCCTCAATCTCATGCTTTGATAAACCAAGCATGAGATTGCAACAATGAAAATGAAATACAAGAGTACTTAATTCTTTTGACAAACAATATATAAACGAGAGAAGAGAAGGAATTTCATTGGTCTATTTCTTGACCAGAATTTCATTTGTCTTTGTAAGACTTTGAGAAGAGAGGGATGAGAAAAAAAAAGGAGGTAAGAGAGGTGATAGAATGGGTTTGAATTTCATTTATCTACTTCAGTTTTTTTTTTCTGAAGGATTTCATTTGGCTTCTTCAGTTTTTCTGAAGTTTTTCATTTGTCGATGAATTTCTTAATCTGTGTAAGAATTCATTTTCTACTTCTTCTTCTTCTTCTTCATTGGATTAAGTTTTTCTTGATCTTTTTTTAAGAATTCATTTTCTACTTCTCAATCATATTGATTTCTTTCTCTTTTTTTCTTTTTTTTTTGATTTTTTTTACTAAATCGGCAGCACACACAAAAACAAACGACACACACAAAACATCACCACAATACAAACGACACAAAACACAAAACCTAGGGTTTCTACTTATTTCTCTCGCAGCCGCCTTGGCCTCTTCTCTCTCCCAAAACTTTGCAAATCATCTTTCCTTAACATACAAAATGAAGCAGAGTTGGTTTGTAGCCTGTATGAGCTCAAGACAATCTAGCATGAGGGCCTCTTCTCAGGTCATTCGTGATACCTCTGTCTATGTCGTTGCTTGTGTTTTGATTGTCACTTTGGGTCCCATCCAATTTGGTTTCACCACTGGTTACTCTTTCACCAACTCAAGCTTCTCTCACGCAACAGTACCAACACCAGCCAGAACGACTTCTTCTTCTTATTGCTGCTTTGATATGAAAAACATTTACCGCCGAGAACATGAAAACATTCTCGAATCTGCTACTCTAATGCTGACAGGATCGAGTTGCTGCTATCCAGTGTGAAGGTCACTTTGCTGATTGCTTTTGATTTTTTTTTGAGAAGTTGATGTGTGAAGCTTTGATTGAGATGAGTGGATCAAGTAAAGATTGGAAGATAGGCTATAGTAAACTTCTCTGCACGTTGTGACATACTGTGCAGATGATTTCCGTTGACCTGAATCTGGAGCTAAAGAAGCCGAACCAGTTTTTTTTTTTAATATTGAAAGTTGGAAGAACAGAGGAAATCACAGAGACTGAAACTATTATTGAAGGAGCAATTCGGAGGAAGAGAATGAAAGTAGCAGAAACACAGGTTCTCCAACTCAAGGACACACGTTGATCAAAGAGCTAATCGAGCTTTAAAGAAAACATCAAATTCGTAGAAGCAGAAGACTGTATTGAGATAAACTTACAGAAACAAGAAGTTATGTGTTTGATTTGTTTAATTGTGCACTCCTCTTTACGATGCACGATGGTGTTTGCTCTGCTGCCTTTTTTTTTTTGAATGATCCATTGAAGGATCAGATTGCGGAAGATTGGATCAATGCGCTAGCATAGTAGCTTTGATACCATGTTAAGGAACCATCTCACCTAAAAGCTTAAGCTTGTAAGTGAGGCCCCATAATATGATTTATATTATTCTCTAACGTAAACAATACCTTTGAAAAATATAGATGAACGAGTAAAATTCTAGCTGTTTAAAACTCTTATTAGAGATATATATCCTAATTCGAACTCGAGATCAGCTATGCAGATTGCAAAACCCTCTATCATCACACCACACTCCTTAATTACTGCTATGTTAACCAGACTAGCAAGAGATTGCAAAACATATGTTAAAATTTTGGAAAATGTAGTTACTATAAACACAATTAATATGATATAAACATATTTGAGCTTTCCCTGACTATAAATATTTCGTTTAATTTTTCTTTATATTTTATATTAAATCTTTCAATTTTTTCTATAAGTTTAATTGCTCTCTGGTTGTTCATTTTTCAATATATTCTTCTAGTATATATTTTTCATGTAAATTGATAGAATAGCCGTGTGTCTAGTTTTTTAAAATATATTTCAATTTTAAAAGAGACCTAATTTGTGAAAAACAATGTGACGCTGTGTTGAAATTCAATTTCATGGTTTTTTTTTAATAAATTAGGGTAGGTTTTAGTGTTCTTGTCAAGATGTTTTTGTTAGCATGGACTCAAGGAACGTGATGTCATGATAAAAAACTTGAAATTTATACAATAAATCTAGCATTACTTGTAGTTTTAGTTGTTCACCTGGATCTATAAAATACTTTTATCAAATAATAAAGTTTTTTGTAATTCAAAAAAATAAAAGATTTTGTTAGCGTGGATGAAAATATCTTATGCAAGCATAGATCGGAGAATGATTTTATATTCAGGTATAGATTGAAAAACAAATTACTTATAAAAATAGATAGAAAAATAAATATAAATTATATGAATAGATCGTTGAGATAATTCTTCGAAGAGACATGACTTTGACAGAACACATAACCTCACCAAAATCAGAGCACAGACTTTACGAGCTCGACGGCACGTACTCAAATTTCAGGAACTTTCATCAGTGAGATGTCATTGATTCATCTGAATCTTGAAATTGAACAGAATTAGCAGCCAGTTAACCAGATTCCAATCTGTTCTAGGTATAAAACATTGTATCGAAAGATCAGGAGGAGTCTAAATTTGCGGATGAATTGCTGCAAAAGATCATGTTAAAACAGGAGGATGAGAAGAAAATGGTTATCATTTTCACGAAAAGCAATCGCTAGTTTGAAAACATGAAAAATTGGGAAGAAAATGGAAGAAACACCTGATCAACTAGCCGAAAGAAGAAACACCTTTTTTTATTTTCTCTTAGGGACGTTGTCTCTTGCATGGCCGATGATTTCGAGTCGTCCTCACGAGTTCGGGGTGTCAACTCGATTCTAGTGAGAAGAATCTATTTTTTTTTAAAGATTCTAAAGAAGTATTGTTCAAGTTTGATTTAAGACATTTTTGTTGTAATATTTAGAAATATTCTATATTGAATCTATGAAATCCCATAAAAAGATACACCAATAAACTCATATTATTATTTCATAATTTTAATTATCATCAACCCCGTAATATTTTTATTGTAATTATTATGATAATTTTTATCAAATAGAATGAAGATGGTGAGAATTGGACTCGTAATTAAAAAAGAGGGGATAAACGTGCAACACGCGAAAGAAATTTTGTGAAGTGTCGAGGAAGAAAGACATCTTCACTTTGGGAAAGAAAATGGAGAGGCATAAAAGGTGAGAATTACAACACCATTGTTGTCATTAGACGCATAAAAGGTGAGAATTACAACACCATTGTTGTCATTAAACGTTCTTTCTTCAATAAAGACAAGTTTACAAAAAACAAAATAGCAAGAAATTGAGTTGACTATCAATGGTCGTGAAGGGCTACAAAAACAGGGTCATGTCGTGCGCCTTGCTAAAGATTTCCCAAATAAGCTTTTTCCAACGACACGTAGGTTTAGAACCATTGCTTTTATTTTTCTTTTGACGGTCAAAAATCGATTTATGCAAAGATATTCGTTGTGATGACCTATTTTAAACCATTTTTGTAATCTATTTTCTTAAGAAAATTAAAAATTAGAGAATGAAATAATAAGCAAGCCAAAGAAAGAGACCGAGATAAAATCTAAACATTTATTTTTAAAACGAGTGATGAAAGATCAAGAAAGATAAAAGGAGTTAAGAATTCAAAACAAAATTTTAAGATTTAAAGCTTTTAAATTTAAAATAAATACTACATATAAGGGCTCTAGCTTCAAAAAATAAAATAAAATAACCAAATAAAGAGATTATAAGAGAGAAATCCATGAGACAATAAAAAAAGAGGAAAAAACAACATAGACAATAAAAAACTATAAAGGAATTAAAGACAAAAATCATGAAAGAGAAATTTCGAACCTTTAAATCAAACATAACCATCTTCCTTTTCTACCACCAGACTTATACCCATGTTAACAAACATAATTTACTAAATAAATATTTGAAAGTTTTATCGTGGTTATTTTTTAAAGTAATTTTTATTTAAGATATATCAAAATAATATTTTTTTATTTATTTTTAAAAATTATTATTAATATCAACGCATGAAAATTATTTAAAAAAATTTAAAAAAATATTTAAAAAAAAAACAATTTTAATACCAGAGTATCTACCATATTCTTCGTTCATTCCTCGTAATAGCCACTCAATAATGTCCTCATTCTTCTCTCTCTTGAAATTTTCTCTATTACCATCTTAAGAAATAATTATTATTTTTTATATTATTTTTGCAAGGTCCAACATCAGAGCATGAAGAACATGTGCGACCACCACTCTTAGGGTCTGATCTGTCAGTGCATGAAAGTCACGCACTCACACTGCCCAGTCTTTCTCTAGCTTGTTTTGGTCAATTACAGTATCTAGAAAATCATTTCTAAACTTAAATAGTTTTTCACTTTTGAATATATTATAGTACATTTTTAATTTTTTTAAGGTGATTTTGGTCCTTCCCGTTGTGTGGTGTAACATGACAAAAACAAATTATATTAATGTAATGTCTAGTGTTATTTTTAAAAATATTTTTTATTTTAAAATATTTTAAAATATTATTTTTTTATTTTTTTAAATTATTTTTGATATCAGACATGAAAATGATATAAAAATAAAAATAAATTAATTAAAAATAAAAAAAATATATTTTTTTAAAAAAATATTTTTAAAATACAGTATCAAATACCCCGTAGTGTGCTCTCTTTGACGAGAACACCCACACAGTTAAGTGCTAAGTAACATAAATCTCTAAAAAGAAGTGAAGCATTTAATTGTGTTGGTTAGGAGAGCATTTAATGGTTTTTTTTTGTTTGATTATGTTGGTTAAGTATGATTTTGGGTGTTTTATTAGAAATTATGGTTTGCGATTTAATTTTGAAGATTTATAGTTTAGTCCCTGCACTTTGAGAAATTATAGTCCAGGAACTTCAATTTTGATTTTGAAAAAAATTGGGGATGAAGTTTCAGTATAGCTAAGTTTTTGTCACTGTTTTTTGAAAATTGTCATTTTAGTTCCTAAAGTTAAGAGAATAGACATTGTTTTCTTTATGCATTGGAGTCTTTTATTCGTGTTGCTCTTTAAATTTGTGTATTCATTTTAGGTAATCCTAATGATCCTCGAGAGGATTTTTGAGTCTTTCATCTAATATTCCTTTTACTTTATTATTTCTAGGTGAATGGAATAATCTTTTATATGTATGTAAATATAAATAAATTGTGTATATTGATTATATAATGAGTATGGATGATAATCGTACTTATCATTAACTCCATGCTATGTAAGAATAATTAATATTTGTGCACGTCATATTCATATTTCTAGCTGGCGAGAGAGTCATCAACCTATGTACGATTAATCATTCCACGGTGGTAACCTTCAAGTTTTAACTAGTTTGTCTTACAGTGCTCCAATATTATTTTATTTTATTTCAATTTTGGATTTTATTTAATGTAATAAGTATTACAAACTTTTTATTTTTATTTGATGATGAAAGTTTATAATATGTTGTGTAATTTTATATTATGTATATTATGAGGTATAGTGTAGGTGTTGTGTCTTCGCAAAACTACTTGTACACGATGTACTTGTACTATCTTTATATATATATATATATATATTTATATCAAAATAATCTAAAAATATTTAAAAAATTAATTTATAATAAAAAATAAAAAAAAGATTTTATTAATTTTTTTCAAAAAGAAGTTCCAAAACCATTCCCAATCATAATGTGTGCGTGTGTTAATTTGTTTATTTTATAATATGTGATGAAAAAATATCTCGATATCAAATGATGCGCCACCATCACCTCACCTGACCTCCATCCACCACCTTGTCCTTCCCCCACCACTCTTCTCTGCCCTGCAAATGATAATGAAACTACAAAGTGCTTCACCAATATAAAATTATCCTAAAAGGGAATGTATCAATTCCTTCCATAGAACTCCAAAGTTATCATTTAAATCTACTTGTCCAATATAAAATTCAGATTCCAGTGGATCATTATTAATAGCCCATATACTCCTAAGTGATAACTCTTGCAGTCATTATATTATATAAAATTAGAAAACTCCTTATCTGAAATTGTTTTTAGAATTATTTTCTGTTTAAAAATATATTAAAATAATATTTTTATTTTAATAAAAATATTTTTGATATTAGTAAATAAAAATGATCTAAAAACAAAAAAAATATCTAATTTATAAAAAAAATATTTTTGAAATACAATATAAAACGCAAATTTGTAGTTGTAGATTACTTTAACATAACTAGGATAGGTATATTCATAATGAACTCAAGCCCTTTCCCCAGCACTTGTAGGGTACGAACATGTTGCTGCACGTAACATCACTGGCTAGAGAATTTGCAGCCACCAAAAATATCATTATATTATAAGATTTTATTTACCATCTTAAATTTTTAGGTAAGATGGTTCCTTAACATGGTATCAGAGTCTTATTGACCCAGCAATTACATGTAACGTTTATAAATTAGATCCTATAATATGATTTATAATATTCTGTAATAGCTTACACATCACTCAAGAATTCACGAGGGTGATTATTATGTTGGGGATATATAAACTCCCTGAGTTGACAAGAGATCTCGAGGGGCACTCACCGTTGGGTTGAGTTCTTGAGCCGGGCATGAATTACTCTTAACTCGGTAACACCACTCATGTCACGTACATCGTGTCTCACCTTATCTTAGGTAATGGGCAATTCTTTGTCAAGAAAGATGACAGAGCCATAATTATCAAGATACCTTTAAAATATCAATTGCCACCTTTTCACTTCCCTAATGATCCAAACAATCCGTTTCTGCCTTCATTAGTGTTGTTATATAAAATAAAATCCAAGCCATTCAAAGTCTTGGGGGACCTTTTAGTAAATCTACAAAAGTTTAGAGTACGATGGGGGTATGATCATGGGGGACCTTTTAGTGAATCTTAAAAGTTTAGGGTGTGAGATAACTAATTTAAACCTTATAGATTTTTTTATTTCTGTAAGGTTTTTATTTCTAAAGTTTGTAAGCTAAGATTTTGTTGAACCTACTTTAAGCTTCTTGGAGTATCGATTGGTTGGTTATGGACAAAAAAGATAGAGGTAGTAGATATAAATAGGATGTGTTTTCATTTATTTATTTATTTACTTTGAAAATACAAAAATTTACTCCAAATTTCTTACAGAAACATATTTGTTTTATATTTTTATTTTATTTTATAAGCTAAATATATATATATATATATATATTAAATATATATATTCAATGTTTTTATATTATTTTTATGTGCTAATATCAAATATATTTTTAAAAAATATTTTTTTTTTAAACAATGAACATAAAAAATAATGTAAGGTTGTTTTGGGATTGATTGAGATTTATATTGGTGTTTACAAAGTTTATGGGAGACAATAGAGTTAAAAAGAGAATTGTTTGGATAAAAAAAATTAAATATACTTAATTTTTAATCTATTACAATGGTGGCTAGATTCTAGAAGAAAAAAACAACCACTAGATTGTATGTCACTATAAACGACTTGTCGTTGCTTAATTAGCAAAAAGTGGACGATGCATCATTTGCACCGGACACAAAAAAGAAATTCACTCAGTTGGGCCTGTGTACTTGGCCTGTTTTTGTTTTTATTAATTTACAATTATATTTTAAAAAACCTATTAATTTATTAAAATTTTAAATTAATTAAGAATATATTTCGATAGTATTTTAGTTTTGTTTTAGCAAACCTTCTTTTTACAACCCATGATTAGTTTTGTTTTAATTACCTGGTTATTTTTTTTTATAATAGTGTATGTTTTTATTGTTTATATAATTAAATAAAAAATACGACGGTAGAAAAACAAATGTTTTTATTTTTAAGAAGATTATAATGACAAAAGATATGTGTATTTTTATAATATATATTAATAAAAAAAATAGGATATTATACTAGAGTATTTTTTATTGAGTTTAAATTATTTCTTTTTTAATAAAAAGTAATTTATTGCTGTATAATTACAACATTCTGCTGGGTACCAAAATGCCCATCGATGAAAAAACAAATCAATCACGAAAGAAATTCTATTTATCCCCCACCTCACCATTCAAAACAGCAACAGTTATAGCTGGCTAAAGTCTTGCCTGCATTACTCCTAAAATGAAAATAATAGATAAATACAAACTCAGTGCTGGAAAAATCATCAAACGATTCAGGAACCACCACCACCTCATCACAAAAGTCCATAAACCCCACTGCTTGTTGATGTTAATAAACAAATGATGTATAGGATGTGCATTATATATATATATATATATATATATATAGTGTTAAGGAATCATCTCATCTAAAAGTTCAACCTTGTAAGTGAGACCTCATAATATGATTTATATTATTCTCTAACATATTCTCTCAAGTGAAAGCCCTTTGGACTTGAAACTTGCGCAGATACACATCACCTTGTGTTTAGTTTTTATCAAATAGAATAGGAGTGGTGAGATTCGAACTCGTGATCGCTGGGTCAACAAGGCTTTGATATCAAGCTTAAGCTGATACCTTGTAATATGATTTATATTATTCTCTAACAAAAATTTTGAAAAAAAAAGAAGAAAATGAGGGGGGGAATCTAAAAGTTATTTTATGAAGGATTATGCATGTCTAATGTGTGGCCAAGTGCATGGTGACCTCTTATAGCAAATTGCATAGTTTCGATTTGATATTATCTCCATAAAAGTTCAAAGAGATGAGTTTCGGTCGGCATCTTGGTTTTTAGTTTTAAGCTTCCACTTCCATGCATCAATCTATATTTATTTGTTTTAATTAGCTTGGGTGTTCAGAAAATATTCACTCATTTCAACTGATTTCACGGCTCCTAAAATTAATGACCATGCAAGTTTTCAGTTATTATAATATTAATAATTATATAATTCAAAATTAAAATTACAAGAAAACATACTTTTAATTTTAAGCTCTTACTACTCGTAAATTGCTTAGATTGTTTAACTTTCTTATTGATTTTGGTTGGTGTCTACGTACAAATTTCATGGACCACTTTCCATGCAACTTGCCATGGTTTCTGCATTTTATATCCCACTTTAATTCCATACACTAGCTTTGTAGCTAGGCTTTGTCTAGGTTAGGAGTATATTTAGTAGTGTTGTCATATCAATTTCTCGATATCACTTGAAAATATATTAAAATAATATTTTTATTATTAATTTTTAATATTAATACATCAAAACAAACATAAAAAAGTGAGAGTTACTCGTTAATTAATAAATAAAAAAACTAACCTACTTTATATTCAAAAAATTATTCTTGTAAATACACTCTACGAGTACAATTATTTTCCCCAAAAATATCTTAATAATTAAAGACATGATGGATGATTGGATTCTTCCCTTCAAACCAATCAATTTATCAAAGTAAGGTTTATGACTTAACCCTTCATTCATTAATTTTAATGCAACTACATAGTAAATTGATTTGGGAACTTGAATAACACCACGACATGTAGGCATGAATTAAATCTTGACGAATGAAAAAGTTAGTCGAGACAAGATCACAAAAAGATTATATGTAGTGGGTTAGCTTCTAAAATGGCACGACCAACGTAGAGTTATAGACTAATTTATGTAGTGCTTGATTTTACACTAAAGTATATTATTCAATGTTACCTCTTATTCTGCAATTTTTATTGGTTGGATGAGATCAAAAGGTAATGGATTAACATTTCTTATTTGACATTGTGTTTTAAAAATGTTTTTTTTTTTAAATGATTTTTTTATTATTTTAAATTTAAAAAATAGTGTTTTTAGATCATTTTAATATGTTAATATCAAAAATAATTTTAAAAAAATATTTTGATACTATTTTGAACAAAAAAAATACTTTAAAAAACAACATCAACCACACTCTTCAAGTTAATTATAGAATTGTTGCATAAAATGGTTGATTTTTTATTTATTTTTTTAATTCGAATACTTGTGTTAATTTATCTTCTATCGAAGGATCTATCATGTCAAGATTATATCAATTTCGGTTCCTTTTATATCCTTTTTTTTATTTATAAATGTTTTGACTTTTTATCGTAATTATTTTCTTTAAATAGTGTATTAGTTCGTATAAATCAAATATTTCATGATGGGTCAGAATTAACTTTTCTTTCTTTCTTTTTGGATTAGCTTCTCAACTCAGCAAACACTGAGCTCAAACCAAATGGGATCTGCACATCCGTGGATGAATATTTTTCTTTCATTTTGGGTTATCTCTGTCAGTTTTTTTCTTTCTTTTTTTTAATGAGGTTTTTTTGGATATAGTTGAATATTTGATGTTGACACATGCTTGACCAATGAGCACAGTGAAAAATGCTGGGTGGGAAGAAACAGTTGACGTTGACTTTAATCTGACAAAAAGTCAAAAGGACACTGTTGCAGAGCTGGTGAGTTTTTGGAAAACATAGCTGAAAGGGATTTGACTGTGCACAGCATTAGAAAATGTAGAGGTGAGTTAGTATTTATGGATATAATGGAATTCATAAGTGTCTCTTGCTAGTTGCATTTTGTTTTTATTCTTTCATGATATGATTATCACACTACTCGTTTCTAGAGCTCTAGTTTTGATGATGATGATCCAGTTTGTTTTATATGTCATATAATTTTTTTTATATATAAAAAATCAAGTGTTTTTTTTAATTAAATAAGCTGAATGAATTGTTGTAAACAAACTTAGAAAACTCTTTTCATCTGTAAAGTAGATCTTAAATTCAAGTCAAGATGTACTTGTAAAAATTTAAAATAGTCGGGTTTTTATTTGTTCATTTAAACACACAAAATACTTTCTTGAAAGTGGGGTTTCCTCGCGTACAAAAAAATGATACATCGGGTAATTAAGGGATGAAACATAACAGAATCTGAAAAGTTGAGCATGATCATGTAAGAGAAGGTTATAGCAGCAAGTTTTTGCAAGACAAACCCACAAGAAATCTCAGGGAGGATTGGAGATAGTATGAGTAAAAGGCATCTGCATCTCTAACACGGCTCAAATTGAAAGTTTTTATTTAGTGATTTCAAAGTGAAATGCTGACAGCATTCTCACCTCAGTAGTTAGTGACGACACCTGTCATCGGGCCGCTGATACCACAGTAGCCCAGGTCCAGTTTTATGTCGACAAGTTTGATTGCATGGTTATTATGGGTGCACTCAAATACATCACAAAGTGCGCTTGTGATGCTGGGCCCACAAAGTGCGTTTTCCGGGTCACGTGGTTCCCCCATTTATAGATATCTAAAAAAAAAAATACATCACAAAGTCAATCAAAAATGGCTTGTGATGCTTCCTGTAGTGATGTTTTCAGCTCTGTAATGAAAGGATAATGCCACTGCAGTACAGTTCCTTGTGTGGGCGGCCATGGAGTGTTTTCCATGGCACCAGGTAAGGCAAACAAGATCAGATCTTCTACGTGGATCACCATGAGTCAAGTGGCCAAGTTGAAGGTGCACTTTATATTGAGGATGTGAAATGGCCATCTATTTGGAAATCTTTCCGGTTTCTGCTGAGTAGTGGATACCAGACTTATCCATTTTTGTATCGCATGTGCAACCGGACCCAGGCCCAGCCTCTTATCTACTTTCCATTACAAGTTGATCCAAATAAATACCAGGTGCCTAGCCTGTGTGCTGTGCTACCCAGCTGCTGGCATTTCTATCAGGACCTGGTGCCTAGCCTACGCCTAGCATTCACAGGTTGTCTTCTTGGAGATTATGGATAGATATTGAGCTGTAAAGTGTGCGGAGAAATCATATCAATCCGTCTGAAAATCCACTTGCGTAATTTACAAGAAACCTAGCTTGGTACTGTAAGCTCTCTGGCACACAAACAGAGCTTAAACTCTGAAGAGACGACTGCTAATCACATCACTCCTTGTTGCTAAACCATCTGAATCTAAAATGTTTGTGCAAGTCATGGAGTCGAAGCAGGAATTTCATGGATTTCCCACAGATCTGTGTTCCTGAGCAGATTTGAATCAGATCACAGACCATTTGACTGTCCATGCTAAAGAATAAAAGTTCTGTCTGTTTCCTAAACAGAAGTTAAGCAACTTGCACAAGCCGGCCAAAATTGAACCGCCGCTCCCCTAAAAATCACCAAGATAATGTCCCAGCTAAAACAACCGCTGTGCATCCTGTCCTGCTGTTAAGTTGATCTGCCGGTCGTAGTTAGGAAACCTTCCTTCTCTCCAATAATAATTATTATAGTTCAGACACTAGAAGACTATTTATGGTACAAAAATGGACAGATCAAAGTCAGCAGCACTCAATACTGGTAAGTTCCCTGCTGAGCACTGTTGTTGTAGGAACTTGGTGGCGCGCTGAAGTTCGTGTAGACACCTTGCTGAGCGGTCATGGAGTAGGGGCTTTGGTGTGCCCTCGAGTTTTGGTGCGGGCTCGGCTGAGCATTCATGTTTTGATAGGTGCTTTGCTGAGCATTCATGTTTTGGTAGGTGCTCTGCTGAGCACTGATGCTTTGGTAGGGGTCCTGCTGGCCACTCATGGCCTGGTAGGTATCTCGCTGAGGATTCATGCTTTGCTGGGACGCTGTTACATTGTTTTGGTAGGAACTCTGGTGGGAATTCATGTTCTGCCCACCAGAGGCCATGAAGCCTTGATAAAAACCTTGCCCAGCAGTAAAATGCTCAGAAGATCCATGATTCTCAACTTCGGAACTACCATAATGAGGATCTTGAAGCTTTATCCTTCTTCCAGCAAACTGCATTTTGTATTAAGGTGATTCATGAATCCTTTGCAAAAATAAAATTTTACAAATGTTTGTTAGTGTACAGTACAGAACAAAATTTCATAATATACTTCAAAAATTCCTCCAACTGCAAAGTTTAATTTTATCAAAAGCTTCAATTATACTGTTTTGAAAGCACCAGAGTCGAGTCATTATTCAAAGTGCGTTCCCCTACTTATGTATGGCAATGACAGTGTAAATTCCTTCAGGGGGTGGATACTGTTAAGGGCAAAAACAGCTCCAAGACTATCACTAAAATCAACATTAAAACCAAATGACCAAGCATGGATGATACAATAATCTGGAAATTACAACTCAATCTGCAGATATATTAGTCTAGACTGGTGTGATGGGCAACAGGCAGTTGTATTTGTTCAGACTATTTAGGATTTTTGATGGTTTCCTATTGTCTATTAAACACTCTCCAAAAAAAAACATTTTCCTCTAGATGATCTATTTGAATTCAGAAACATTTGGCATTTCTCAGTTTTCACAATTCAATAATTTTAGCAGTGCTGTCAGTACTGACAGTAAATGGAGGCATAATCTGGTATCTACACAAACATAAAGAGGTATGGGAGATTTGGAAAACGACACTTCTCTTTTTTATCTGAGAAATTGTGGTAAATGAAATTAAAATCACACCTGCAAATACTATCTTAATTATTTAAAATATATCTGATATCTAGACAAACAAATGGATGGTACCCCAATTGTGTGTGTGGAGAGAGAAAAGGCCACAATAAGAAAGGGAGACAACCAATAAAAGGCAGAATGAAGAACTCTTAAGTCTTAAGAGGAAGATTTTATGAGCTCTTACTTTTTCAATGGTCAGAAGCTATAAATCAGCAAATTGGGCTGGGATTACTGAATTCAAAAGGCAGTAAAGCATGCAATTGTCGCCATTGTCAGCTATTGATATGTCAAGTGATTTATATTTATGTTGATCTGGTCTGCCAAGTCCACGGCTGATTCAACCACTTAGTGGCTTCATCAATCATCTAGTATGCAATCACTGATGAACTATACAAGATCTTGAAAGTTCATAAACTCTTATTGAAGGAAAAACAGTTCCAAAACTCAATTACACAATTTGAAAAGCATGGGAAATATTTGTGGTTGTCTTGAAAGTGTCCGTGTGTGCCATACCTCCCATGGGGGCAAATGAACCAAGAATGAATTATATCAGACAAGAAGTTATCACCTCGACAATTTTCTATGCATCTGCTAAACCAGAAGGGCATGATATAAACATACCTCATCAGTAATTGGAACATCACGCCCTCCAGATCTCATAACAGAATTCATTCCATTATGTGAGTTATTGGCCTCCAAAACACGGTTCATACTTGGGTATCTGAAATTGGGAGAATAAGAAAGAACTCAGACACATTATTATTCAAAAACTCACTTGTACTTGCAAAAAAAAATATCATCTATACCCTGTAGCAGCTGGAGGAACTGGATAGCCCTGAGGCTCATAATCACGTCTTCCACCCTTCAGAAAGGCATAATGAATAGGTATTATGACTGGGACATATCTTGACATAAAAAATAAAAATAAAACTGCTCAAAAACTCTAATTAAGCATTTAAAAAAACAAACCATTAACTAGTGGTATCTTCTGTTATGTGAATTTCTGCTTATAAGTGATGCGAAGACAGGTACAAGCAACAGGCATGATTTTTGAAATTGTTCATGAGAAAAGAGTAGCAAAAGTGAAAGGGTAACCTCTATATATTGGTGAGAAACAAACATTATGCGTGTGTACCTGTGTTTTGTCCACATTAGAGACACACATGGAGCATATGCTTGACTTGCAGCAGAAAGAAGAATTATATTTAGCCGGTTCAAACACTTGTCACTGTGATATATATAGATCAATTTTTGGGTCTCATTTCAGACATTCCTAATTACCACATGGAACTGAAGCATATGTTCAACCAAGATATTACCTCAATTCCATTAAATCACTACAGAAAATGAATCTAAAAAATACAAGTTATTGCCCAGAGTGCACTGGAAATACAATAATTCCCACCAATAACAGTCTATAACCCTTGTTAATGAATTTATCACAAACACTAACCCAGTAAGTTGCACAGTAAACATAAAAAGTGCTTAAACATGAAACAAAACTTACCCTGCGCGGTTCATATCCACCAGAGCTGCTAGCTGCCATCATACCAGATGGTTGGGGTCCTCTTCCTGGTAAGTTTCGTGCCGGCCCAACACCTGGAACAGGTCCAACAGGCCCAGGTTCTGTTCCAGCATTTGCATCACGCAAAGTTCTTGATCTGAGTCTGGATGCAATCTCTGCCAAAGCATCTTTAGCAACACCATAATTTCCAGATATCTGAAAAAACCAGTTCAAAGTTTAGCTTAAATAATAGCCAGGCTAAAAGGATAAGGGGAAAAATCACATCATTGTCAGCAAAAGATATTCATTCAACCACATCACCTGTACAAGCTCTTCGTCATCAGATGCACATTTAGGCTTATCATTCTTGGGGTAAACACGAATGTCTGCCTGCAATCTCCTTCTCATTTCATTGATAACCTGACCTCCTTGTCCAAGGATGCAGCCAACCTTACTTGAAGGGACCAGAAGTCTAGTAATTATCATACCTTTTTCAGAAAATTCACTTGTTTTATCCTGAAGCTGAAGAATTGCATCAATGGTTTGGGATCTCGGATTCCAGAGACCCTGAAATATCAGTACAATGCTGTTGTTAATGTATCAGTGACATACAAATCTGCAGGCACAGTCAAACCTTATACAAACAATTAGCGATGTTTAAAGCAGCTAGACCTCAAAAGCAGAGACACGAATTGCACGTTCTTCTGAATCTGCTGAAGCATCCTCAACATGAATACTAGCTCCTGTCTCCTGCTGTACAACCTTAACATTAGATCCTCCTTTCCCTATTACCCCACCAATCTTCCCAGTAGAGCACAAAATTTTCATTGAGAACTCAGCTGAAGGCTCCCTGCCATGTCCAGGAGGAACACCATTGAAACCACCTGGCCCAAATTCTGAAGGGTGATCACCATATTCCCCCATCCATGGCATACTGTGGGGAGTGGAGTTACGATGAGGCCACATTGAATTTCCGGGTGGAAGCATGTTTGGCATGGCATCACTAGGAGGATGAAAAGTTCGACCACCATAAGGCATAGGAACACTTGGTGGTTTGTCCTTGCGCGGATTCTGATGCAACAGGGTGGATATTTCATAAAGCGCCCTCTTAGCCACAGCTGGTTTTCCAGATATCTGAAATATAGGTCTTGAAATTATACTTTGTAGGGAATTGCAAAAATAATCCACCTTTTTTCATAGATGAATGAAGAGGGGGAAATCCGCATGCAACCTTTCATAAAAATGAACTTGGAAATGTTACAAAAACAGAAAAGGCAAGGCACATGAGCAAAATGACATGGTTCCATAATAGAACGTCATAACATAAGAAATAATTATGCAGCAATAACTCATATTTGTGTATTTTATGATTGTTTTAAATAGAAATATATCATTTTGATGCTTTTGCATACAAATGCTCAAAAGCAGTAAGCTCACACAATCATAAAATAATATTCAACAAGTAATGAGGTATAATCAGATTCACATTATGATGGAAAAAGTTTGTTACTTGTAATATAAATGCTAAAGTTACACCTCCACGGCTTCTGCTTCAGTGCCATGCAATTGACACGCCATACCACCACATGCTTTCAACTAAGCAGCAGTTTAACAGTCCAGGATGTATTAGGGGCAATGATATGTGATACACAACAATCCAAATCAGGCTAGGTGTTAAAATCTAAGACCGTCAGTAATAACAGCAACAATCTGTTTGAAAATCTGGCCAAGGTAAAGCTCAATAAAAGGTACTAGATATACTATCCTGACCAGTTAATCACTAATTATAGAGAAATATTAATATGACTATGGGAAAAACCAACAGGAGGAAAGTCTACCGTGTTAATGGACATTGGTCATAGGATGTTAAGCCTTCAGAAAGCCAAGATAGCCAATCCTAGCTATGAAATAACCATCTTAAACTCCACCATACAAAATCTTAGTCATCAAATTCAACTTGAACGAGACCCCCAGAAGCAGATTATGCAATTAAACTAATGATTTAATGAACCTAAGAATTAATTGTCACTATCATTTTGACCAATATTATATATCTGTTTCATCCAGCACGACAAAGGACATTTTTTTAGATTGAACCAGTTAAAAAGATATAAGGAGTAGCAAACTTGCTCCCATAAATATGCAAGACCATCCACCACATTTCTGACTAGATTAGATATAGTATCAAAAAATAGTTTCAAAATTAAAAATCTGTATAAAATGCAGTGGGGATAAGGGTGTAACCCAGTCATAGCAACAATCATAAGAAAATGTGTAGTTAGTAGGTAAATTGTCGAAGCATATGATAACAGCATAGCATACTATATGATGGGACCATGGTATACCCCTGTCCTACCCCTAACCCATCGCTAAAAACTCCCCACATGTAACTCTTCCTTTTCAGGGGTGAGGAGGTAAAACTTCCAATCTGGCTGTGGTCGCTAAATGGAGAAAGAGAACCTCATGTGTAGTTAGTAGGTAAATTGTCGAAGCATATGATAACAGCATAGCAGACTATATGATAGGGATCATGGCATACCCCTGTCCTACCCCTAACCCATCGCTAAAAACTCCCCACATGTAACTCTTCCTTTTCAGGGGTGAGGAGGTAAAACTTCCAATCTGGCTGGTGGTCGCTAAATGGAGAAAGAGAACCTAATTTTATGAATAGCTTGTCTACTAATGTCAGGGAAAATCCCATCAATCTTATATTATAGACACAATACAGAATATGAGACAGCACGTAAGAAACATAAAACAAATACCAAAGAAAAAAGGGAAAGAAGTCGAAATACAAAACTAAATCCCCATCATAAATGCTATTAATACCCTAGCTATGCCAGTCTTCCTGCTTTAAATATAAAATTATGGTGAGGAAAGATCACTCCACCCACCTCTTCTGCTTGTTTTGCCTCATCCTTTGAACTTCCATGACCAATGAATGCTAGGATCTTGCAGGGGCATATTCATTTCAGTACGTATCTCTGAAACTCAAACTTGAAACTATAACCTTCCTTCCAATATAAAGAACATTCAGTCAAGCAAATCAGTTCATCTTTATTGGAAAAATCATTGTCACATCTTTGAGGTCACAGTTCATGGTGATCAAATATGTCAACTGCTCATGAGAAGCGAGCAAACAGCTGAAGAAGTCCCATCTTACTAAGTGGACCTGCATTCCACCATGCTGATTCACAAGGCGGAACTCAAGTAAGAAATCTAGCAGTGCTTTGAAATCAGTAGAAAGCATAAAGATGTCAATGCCAAAGGTAGCCAAACAACGTTAACATATCCACTTGGGTAACGAGTCAACTACAGAACGATCCATTGGATGATAGGGTCATATCATATCAAAATTCAATTGATCACTTTCAGATCATTTATTTATGCGACTTCAATCAACCCACAATCTTCCACATAAGGCACTTGTGTACTTGATCTAACGATACTACTTTATTCAACTATTGGCATATGCATTAAAAAAATTCCAACAATCCTAATGGCCTTCTTGTGAAGTTTTTGCCAAGTCCTTGGTCTGTTGAGTATCTCAATTAGCTTTACTCTTAAAGCACTGAGGGTCAATATCTCACGAGCCAATGAAACAATATTTCCATATCCTGTCTCACATAGTCGATTATAAACTCAAATAAGTGTTTGCTGGCACTTCTTAAACCCATCATACTGCAGTTACTATCAAAGGTTGCAGAGGCAAGAGGACATCTTGCAAACCAAGGAGTTTCTTATACTCAAATTATAAGAAACACCAGACTGCAAATGGAAGAGCAGCATTATTTTTTTATCAGCAAAATCACAAACTTGAGATATAATGCAGTAGAAAAGGTTAAAGCTGCATCCTCTTCATTTCTTAACTAAAAAGAGTAGGCTTTGCAATTGTTCCTAATGATGCTAAAAGTGAAACTTTATATGACTGGGCTCAGTACATTGCAAGCCCAAAACTAGTAAAGTGTTCAGAACCAAACCACAGGCTCGTAGTCTCCAGAAGGCACAGCCAGAAATCCTAAACATGGGAAAGAAAGCACTCCCTAATGGTCTTCACCTTAGCAATTATTTTACTGAAGGAATGATAGTCAAGTGATAGAACAGAGTACAGACTAGGTACTTTATATTCCACCATTATATTCCACCATGTCACAAGGCCATCAGTAAAGTATTTTAATGTTCTTGTGAAACAAGGCAACCTTTTAAAGCTCAGTCATCTCATATAGTAATGCAAATGAATCCTGGATCCTACAACTTAACAACTAGTTATCCTGGTTCGCTGACTACTTGAACTCTAAGGACCAAGAACACAAATAATAACAGCATTTGTAAAAAAAAAAAGAGTCAGAACATTTTCCCCTGTTGAACATCCATGCAAAATAACAAAAAATCTTCTCCAACAAGCACATAACAGATTGCAACCTTTGGTACAACAAATAATGCAATACCATCAATTTCATGACATATCTTTATTGCAATCTCATGATGAAAATCAAATTAATATTTTACAAAAGGTTCAAGAAAAATTACAATTCTCAAGCAATGCTAACTTAAAGCACAAGAGAGAGAGCATGATTATCATCTAATATGTCAAATGCACAAACATGAAGAATCCATATTACATCATGCCAGCAAATGACTTTGGTGTCTAAACTACTCAAAAATCTAGTAGACCAAAAAGGCCAACTTAATAACTATAATTCAGTTACTAGGAAAAAAATTGGAATAGAAGAAGAAAAATCCAGTGAGCCTCATGTCCTGTAAAACTCAATGTAGCAAAGAGAGCAACACAATTACCTGGACCAATTCATCAGTGTCCATAGCACATGAAGGGAGATGATCAGCAGGAAGAACACGTATGTTTGCACCAGTCTCACTTCTCAATCTCTGAATAACATCTCCTCGTTTTCCCAAAACACAACCCACCATGTTGTTTGGAACAAGAAGTCTCGCAGTGATAACATTGTTATCATTATCATCATCCGATGCCATCCCACCAAAAAGATCCTCCTCAACAATTCGGTCATGAACTTTCAAGAGAGCATCCTGGGCAGCACAACGTAGCTCGAAGGCCTCCTGCTGTCCATTCCTCGCAACCAAATCCTCATCTCCATCTATTTTTCTCGGAGGCTTATCAGAAGAACTATATATAATAATCACTCTCTCATCCGAACCCTGAACAGAATCAGCCACTGTGATTTTCGATTGCGTCTCTTCTCTTAAAGCTTTCACAATATTGCCACCCTTTCCAATAACACCCCCAATTTTTCTCGAGGGACAAAGTATCCTATAAACAGTATCACCATCACCTGAAAATTCTTCTCCGTGAGAGTCGCTCCATTTTCCTTTCCTACTACTGCCCACCCCTTTCCGTTTAAACAGACTGTTCCCCGGTTTCTTAAAAAATTTCCGCCTATTCCCATCCATTCTTCCACAGGATAATTAAAATCTTGCAGTAACAAATGCATTGAGTATGAAAATTAGGTAAGAAACAGAAATGATTAATATGAATCATGATTTGAACATATTAACTGCTAATTATAAAATTAAATGAGAAATCAGAAAATTAGGGTTTCCGAGAGTGTACGGAGGAGGGGCGAGAGATAGACACGCACGTACCTGAGAGAAAAAGAGGGGAGGAGTTTCTGAGAGAATATTCGTATATGGGAGGGGGTGGAGGGGAGTTGAAGCAAATTGCAGCTAAGTAGACATGGCAGTGGAAAGCTCCATGGAGAGGGAGGGGTTGCAGGATGAAAAAGAAGGCTTTGTGCATGTCTGATTTTCTTTCTTCGACTTTGTTTGCTCTTGGTTGGATGTTGGTATGGTGTGGCCCAGCCCATGGCCCAAACCATGAAATAAATTTCGCTGTATGCTCTCGTTAGGGTTTGAGCCCACTTATATTCTTTCCATTTGCAAATATCTAGCATCAACTGTGGACTGGCTGTTCCTTTTAAAGGATTTATTAAAAACATTTACTCTTTTAAGGATTTGTTCATGTTTCACTCCCACCTTTTTATTTCCATTTTGATATTTAATTTTTAATTTTATCCTCATTTTATTAATAATTATCCATGTTATTTTTAGACTTTTCATATCAACTATGTCAATTTTCATGTTATTTTAATTTCAAATATGGTTAGGTAAGACGATGAGTTGAAAGATTAATTTCATCTTTTTTTTCTCAATTTTATTCTAGCATATTTTTTTATCGATTGGTCGAGTTGTCTTTGGATGATCAACTAGGTCACATTGAGATAATTTTCATATTATTTAGTTTTAAATTTTAGCTACACAACAAGTCAGAGTTTTTTGGGTTAAAATCCTATATTTTGTGGATTTTATGAATTTCAGTTTTATAATATGTCATTTGAATATTTAGTCAAATAATTAAAATAGACCCAACAACCAATAATTGTGCTGCAAAAAATAAATAATTCAACTTTATTATATCAATTATTTGCTCATAAATCTATTGGTGTAGTTGTCTTTATTCTTTTTATCTTATTTCTATTAAATTGTATTACTTAACATGATTATTATTATTATTATTATTATTAAGCAAAAAAAATAGTCTTATAAATAATTTTTTTATCATTATTTAACAAAAATTGCATCCATGTTAATTATTTTTATCAAATATATAGCGTTATCAAAAAATCACAAAATTGAAAAACAAATTACATTTTAAAAAATTTAATTCTCCCTACAGCAAAATACATGGAAAATTGTTTGTACTCTCTATCTCTAGTCTTTGAGACTATTGTGATAGCTTTTTACAGTGTTTTTCGTGCCAAAATACATTAAAATAATATATATATTTATTTTTTCAAAAATTATTTTTGACATAAACACATCAAAATATTCTAAAAATATGAAACCATGTTCATTTAAAATAAAAACAAAAATTATATTTTTTGGAAACGGCATTTGAAACTTCGTTTCTTACATCATATCCAGACTCACGATGATTTTAATGGGTTAAGATCAACAGCTTATGTTATATGTTCTTATTGGGCTCGAAGCCTCTTTTGTTTTAGAAAGAGCTTGGGCCTACCCTGTCTCTTTCACCTGTTATGTTTTACCCTTTAAGATCAGGTTTGCATCCCACGTGTACCTTTAAACAAATATATTTTCAGTGTATAATTAATATTGTTATAGTTTTTGCATGTGGTTGCGGTTTAAAAAACAATAATTTAAAAAAATTATAAAATATGTTTTTCTTAACTAAAGTTATAAAACAGAGCTTTTATTGAATTCCATATAAAACTATAATATATGATAATTAATCAAGCATTTTTAATTTTATAATTAATAAAAAACAGAAATTGTACTTAAAAAACAACAAAGCTTAATGCTATTGCACTTAATTGATTTTTTTATTATTATTATAGTTATTTCTCTTCGTTTTTTTTAAGGTGTGGATATCTCAATTGTCAATCCATTTTAGCTCCTCTTAATTGAGTGTTAAGCAAATAATTCAATTTAAATTGGTATATTAAAAACATATTTTTGCCAATACTTTCTAGGAGGTGTTTGGCACTGAATTTTTTTTAAAAAAAAATTAAAAAATCTTTATTTTTATTTTCTATTTTAAATTATTTTTTTGGTGTTTTTAGATTATTTTCATATGTTTATATCAAAAATTATTTTTAAAAAATAAAATAAAAATCATTTTGATACATTTCTAAACAAAAAAAATATATTAAAAAACAACTTCAATCACACTCTCAAACTGCTCGTTGACTCGTGATTTGCAGGGAGTTGAACGAAATTCTTAAAAAATAATTGTAAAAGTGTTATTATTGTTTTTTTAATTAAAAAAAATATAATTGAGATTTAAAGGGTGGATGCAAGAATTTAGCTTATTGATTATGTTTAATTAAAAAAAATGAATTTTATTTGAACTAATATCAAGTTTTCAAATTAATATACGTAGAAATGTATGAAAAATTACTCAAAATTAACCTTATCAAACTTTCTTGAATAAGAAATCCAAAGATCAACGAGCGTGGCTTATTTCTTAGGAGATAACATCTCTGTAGATTTTCATCTCGCGTGTTCTGTTGTAGCGAGCTGCTTTTAATTTACATTTTTGCCCCGCTCTTGCTACCTTGCACGTGCCTTCGCTCAACGAAACAAAGAAACACTCGGCAAGGTGACAAGGACAGTGAAGATGACATCCATGCCTTATTTGGCTTCTTTTTCGTTGAGATCATAAATGATCATAGCTCAGTTTTTTTATTTTTTTTAAAATGATTTTTATTTAAAAATATATAAAAATGAATTTTTTTATATTTTAAAAATTACTAACGAAATTATCACTTGAATTTTTTTTTAAATACTAAAAAAAATTACTTTTATATTTTTTTTGAAGTGCAATATCAAATGGGCTTCAAGAGATGTGCTGTAATAATAAAAAAAAACTTGTGATTTGCACATTGTTTTTTAATTTCAAATCATTGCGTGTATATTTTATAAAGATTATAAAACAACTGTAATTTTAATTATTTATTGAAACAAAAAATATATATTTTCTAAATAATAGAGTTTTAAAATATTATAAAACATGGCAGAGGAGGAGCGCGAGGCAGATTCAGAATGACTGGGGGAGGACCGAGCAGAGGAGCTGAGGGCAGGGCCGGGCAGGAGATAGGATTCCTGATCGGATGGAAGCCATGCTGCCCGCTGCCCCCTTTCCCTTGCATGGAAAGTTGAAAGGACAGAACCTACGCCAAAGGCTCCATCAAAAACAGACCAGCTCCGACCCTTTTTCTTACAAGTGCAAGACATGCGCATGTACGTGTCAGAGCAATTTAATCCCACCTGACCCTTCACCGGCAACCCAGATTCCTTCTTCTGGCACCACCAGACGCTGAATTCATTGTACGTTCGGAGAAAGGTGCCATCTACGTTTTCCACCCTTTTAAGCATCACTCTTCACGTCAAAACCTGCCAAACATCTGCAAATCCAGTCAAACACCAGCAAATCCAGTCAAACATCCACAGTAAATGCTGCCTCTTACACTGTCCACCGTCGTCTCCACCTGCTCACGTTAGCAGTGAACCACACGCTCTGTAACCACCATTGATTGCAAGATCGAGCGATCTCCTCATCAAGGTTGTTGAAATTGAAATTCATTGCTGTTGAATCCCTTCGCAGTGTGATGCCTCCACGCATTGATGTCAAGCTTGAGTTTTTAAAATTGTACCGCCACCAGATATATAAAATATACTAAAAATTAGTAAAATTATATAAAATATGAATGTTATATAGGTTCTGAATTTCCTAGAATACGGTTGACAGGTTAGCTAGTTCCTTAGAATCTGGTTTCTGGGTTCAACTTTTATTTTTAGTTTTTCATGTAGTTTAGGATGATTGAATTTTTATTCTTTATTTCATATTCTTTTTTAAAAAATTGTATTATACTATTATTTACAACATGCTTAAATTTATTAATATAAAATTAATCACAATATTTTACAAGTTCACATTGTGTTTGGGGGGTCAAGATTTCTTTTTTCTTTTTTTTACAACCTTGCCTCTAAATATGTTGAAAAGAGACCGTGATGGCCATACATGTTCTGTAAGACTCGTAATGTACTTGTTTGGCATTGCCGGAGTTTGTCAATCAGCTTATGTATTTAATGTTTGTAAAGTTTAAAATTTTGACATGATACCCACACAAATTTTTGATGCAATCAGCGATTAAAAATAAGCAGCTAATACATGTTTTTTTCAGGCGATTCAATGCTGCAAACACACAGAACATCTCGGTGAGTCAACCGTGCATGATCTCCACACAGCACTGAGTCACTGATTAGCATGTGTAGGTTCGGGCTCCTCAACGAGGCCTCACAGCAACTCATCAGATGGTTTTGGATGCTCCAAGCCAAGCGCGGAAGCAGAAGGTAAAGAGCCAAGGACAGTTAAAAAGATCCCTCTGTTGATCATTTACCATGTCTTTGTTCCAGTAAAACCAGATTTGTACAGCTCTATTTTCACCATTAAGAGCCTAGAAAGATTAAAAAAAAACAATTACAGTTGGGCAAAAAAGGAAAGAAAAAAAACACAGCTAACATTCTTCTAAGGAAAACCCAAACTCAACCCGCAAAAACTGGACTTTCTCATTCGCAATTTCCCCCCGGGATTCACCACCGATTCAAGGATATTCAAGTCTGAGCTCCATCTTACACGTGTCAGCATCACTGGACCCGCAAGCTTCCACCTTTCTCTTCTTCACAGGGACCACGTGATGTGCACGTGACACAGGCTCGAAGCCGAGGGTCAAGTCCAGGCCAAGTTCAAGCCCAGCGATTTCGTCACTCGCGAAGTCATGGGCCTTGAAATCGTTTTTCGACTCGGGGTTGGGTGGGAACAGCAAAGAAGCCTCAGCCGTTTCCTCGGACACCATGCTCTCATCACTCTCTTTGCTCTCGCCATCCACCATTGCCAACTCGGACTGGTGACTCACCGAGGAGTCGTGACTCGTGCACTGATTCAACTCATCCCGTGCCGCCAACTTGTCAACTACGATCGACGCCAACCCATTGCCAAAAGAAGCGCGCTTGCTGGCTTTCGGCTTCACAACTCTCCTGACCCGGCACCGAGTCTTGGCTCGGCTCGCTTCATTTGACGCGGCTGAGTTTTCTTCTTTCGAAACGTGCCGTATATCATAAACTTTCAGCGGGGGGCCATGGCCATTAACTGCGGCTTCAGAGTTAATTGAAGTTATCGGAGCACCTTTTAGTACGGCCTCAACAGCGGCTTGACAGAGCTGCCAGCTTCCCGACCACATCAGCCCAACCGATCCATAAATCGGGTTCACTATCCTCCCGCATGCTTCGTAAAGCAACGACCTAAAAATCGCTGTCACAAAAAAAAATAACAATCAATTTATATCCTTGGCAAGGAAATTTGAGGCATCAACAAGAAATAACCTTGAATCTCTAAATGAAAACCTTAAGGGATCACAAAGAACATTTGAATTTTCCAAAGCATTTCTTGAACTTTCAAAAGCCAAAGCTTGTTTTTTTCAAATCAAAACTCAAAAGAAGAACCCCGAAATTCTCAGAAACATTTCTGCTAATAATTTTTTGGGTTTCTCAAGATTCTTAAGGCTTAGATGTATAAACTAACCAGGTCGGAGATGTTCAGGGCCAGCGTTGATGAGGTTCATAAGGCCGGCACGGCCATAAAACTTGGCAAGAAAAACAGTCGCGTTGGCCTGAGACTCAGAACTCTTGATCCACTGTAAACAAGGCCTGATACTACAATTTTCACTGCAACCTTTGCGTAAAACTCTACACCCATTACAACTCATCCGCATTTTGGATTCCAGATTGTCTTTTAAAAAATCAAGAGACTACAAGATTGAAAGGAAAAGGAAGGAGCGAGAAAGAGTGTCTGAAATTGGAGGTTGGGGAAGGGAGAGATGAATATTTAAGAGGATGCGTGGTGCGTGTGTGACAAGAGCGTGTGCGTATGTATGTATGTATAAGAGAGGAGAAGATAAGAGTAGGAGCCGCTGGATTTAGAGGTACAGGGGACGCAACTTGTTTTACATGTATCTTCCGAAACACTGGTTTCCACATTCAAGGAGGTTGGAGTTTGTACTGCTGCTTCTCGTTTCTGGGTGTGCTTAAAATATTCATTTTAAAAAGGTTCAAAAGTTAGCGGAGTTTTCCTACTTTCACTTGGGGCGCGTGTGGACAACTCCCAATCGTAGAAGCTTGCTTGATGTGCCATCGGTGGGGAGCTGTTTCTTTGCGTGCCAACATCGGCTACAACTTGTTTTGGTAAGCATAATTGTAGCTCTTATCTGGACTTCTTGGTTACCTATATGTCCCTGCTATTGAGTTATAATTACATTCTTTGTCTACCCTTTTCTAAATTACTTTTTTTTCTCGTTTTTTTGCGAAATATGGTGTTGTGTGAGAGTGTTATTGATATTGTTTTTAAAATTATTTTTCATTTAGAAATTTATTAAAATATTTTTTTATTTTAATTTTTAAAAATATATTTTTGACATCAATATATAAATATAATCTAGAAACACTAAAAAAATTAATTTAAAATAATAAAAAACAAATTCAAAAATGATGCGCAATGTGAAATAAAACCGAAGCATATTGATATATAGGATTGTTTTTACTACGATAGTGTATTTATAATTTATATTTTCTTCTTTCTTTATGTTTGTAAATAAGTTATCTTTTTATACGCATGAAAAATATACTTTATAATATATTATTTGCAATCAGCTATTTAATTTAATAATATAATATTTTGGTAAATTTGAATAATATAATGTCGATGCATTTTATCAGACAAAAAGAAGTTTCATCGGTTGAGTATCTACAAGACCCATTTATTTCGAGGGAAGCACTTCTCATACATTTCTAATATTTCAATGGGTTTTCAAAAGTCAATTAATAAGATTTATTTTATATAAAAATAAATAAAATGAACCGAGAATCTCAATGGTATTTTAAAAAAAATAACTAATTTATACAAATTCAATCATTTATAAAGATATCATTGTAAATAAGGTTGTTATCAGTATAAATTAGTGATAAATCATCTAGTAGATAGTTAAGAGTTTTAGACTTGAAAGTTTGTTCAGGTTTGAGTCTCGTGGTTATTAATATATTGATTACTAGAGTTGTAGAATCATTAATTTCAGGACCTTCTAGAAAGTTGTCCAATGATAAAAGTTTAGGATTAAAAAATTTACTCATTTGTGGTCTCACGTTTGATTTTTTTTAAAAGGTAACCCGTTGGTATGAGGATTAAGAGATTTATTCTCCCTTATGATCTCATCTTCGAGTCCCGTGGTTTCTAATATGATGGTTACTAAAAACTTATATAATTATTAATTTTAAGATTTATGAGATTAATCAAATTGCTTGTAAAATGATCCGAACAAGCAGACGCAGATGAATAAAATCAATGATTATGAGTTATTTAGGTATAAAAAACAGATGGATGGCAAAACAGTCCTTGGAAATATAGCATGGAAGAGGAGGGGGGGAACGGTAGAGCCAGGTATCGATAGGACCGGAGAGGGCGCGTGGTAAGCACTCTCAGTGTCAGAGAGCGGTCGAATCGCCACATAATCGGGAAAGAGAGTATGGGTCCACGGGGAGCTCCCGGTATAAAAAAAAAGAGAGAAAAAGAAAGAGACGGAAACTCCCGGTTTTCGGGAGGTCGTGTGCTGAAACCGCCTGGAGGTAAAACAAGTAGCCGGTTTCTGGGTTTGTTCGGGTGCGGTATGGGACTGTGGGCGCACTAGAAGACCAATGTAGCCAACGGTATTGGAAGGGGTCATGGCGTTGTTTCTTTGTGCTTATCTTCCAACACAATGACTAACCACTTGGATTAGATTATATTATCAGATTAGTTAAAACTGAAAGGGGACCGTCGTTTCAGAGCTCAGGGGCAAGTGGGTAATTAAACTAATGATATCCAGGTCAGCATCAGATGGTTGGTCGATGAGCCAGGACTGCATTATCCTAATATCAATTTTAGGGGCGGTTTGGTCCGGTTTTCTCCCCCCTTTCCATTTTCATAGGATACCTGTGGATAGGCGTTTTGTAGAAGTGGAGTGACCTGGATTTAGTTAGGTCACTTTCGTGTTTTATTTTAAAAATATTTTTTTATTTTTTAATATTTTCATATCAATAATAATTTTTAAATAATAATAAATATATATTATTTTAATTCATTTTCAATAATAAAAACAAACATATGATACACTATCTTAGTATCTGGGGGTACGGTGGTTTTAGGGAGAGGAATAGATAGAGGGAGGTTCCGACCGCAACATTGAAATAAAAAGAAAATTAATTTGTTGAGTTAGTGTTTAATTTTCTTATAAAGCTACGACAAAAAAATTGTGGTAGTGATGTTTCATTATCTATATTTACCTCTTAGTTTAGTCTTTAATTATTGTTTAAGACTTTTTTAATATTTATTAGCAAATATAATTATTTTGTATTAAATAAACATGTCAAGTTTTCAACTAATTTATAATTTAGTTTTTTCTTAGTTTCCTTTTAAAAAAAACCAAAACCACCCATATTTTTTTATGATATAGATTAATTATTTAAAAATTATTAAAATATATATTGTTATTTTTATATCATCATATCAAATTTACTATTAAGTTTTTTTCAATATTAAATTAGTATTTTTTTTAAATTCAAAAAAGATATAAAACCGAAACACAACAGTACTAGGTGCCAGTGGAGTGCGGTCCGGGACCAGCACTCGAAGTTATATGCAAAGCGTCAATAATAAACAGTGACAATTGTATTATTTGGACCGTTTTGACCTTTATAGATTTTTTTCCCCTTCTTATTAATGCATGCGATTACGAAATGATCTCTACGATCCGTAATTGCAAGTTATGGATTCTAAATCGACTAATAATTAAATATTTAATGGACAGGTAGGAGGCTGCTAAGAATTTGGAAGGCATCCCACCTCCGTCAAATACCTCATCATGATTTGTTTAGATTTTTAAGTCATGGGATTTGACCTCTTAGCAAGCCTCTATCTTTCCCTATCTTAGTCTCAAAAAAAATTATTTTTATTTATATTTTAAATTAAATAATTTGAGTTTTAGTGTTTTTAGATCGTACTGATATTAAAAATATTTTTAAAAAATAAAAAATATATTATTTTAATATATTTTTAAATAAAAAATATTTTCAAAAACAATCTCAATCATGCTGTTAAATAGTCATACAAATGTGACCATAATTTAATTATTGCTACTTGCATAATTCATTGTGAAAATCCTAGATTCTAACTAAGAATTTTCTATACTTTGATGTTTCTTCCTCTAGTTGGTCACTTGCCCGAGTCTCTGTTAATTTTTTTAAAAAATATATAGTTTAAAATAAACTTAAAAGAAACACATTTAATTAATTAATTAAAACGTCTGTTAAAAAAATTACAGGTAAAAAAACAAATCTTCATGAATGAAAACTCATCAAATTATTTTATGGTCGGTAATATATAATATATTTAATACCTAAAAATTTATTAATTTAAATATTTTAATAAAAAAATATTATAATTTAAAGGTGACGAGGGGTCGGCAGTTTCCTTCGCAGGTTGGCATCCATTGTACGAGTCCAAAAGCTTTCTGAAAACTGATGCAGCCAAGCCACAGCCTCAGCTTTTTGCGACTCCTAGAAAAAAATGCCATGAAAGCATCATCGAGCACGGCACTGGACAGGTTGTCGATGGAATTAAACTACAAAACCAAAGAGAAAGTTCTGTTACATTTTAGGGCAAAAGACACGTGGACAAGCCCACGTGATAAAGAGGTTAAAGTCTCATGCAATAGAGTCCAAGAATGTCATGCAAATTGTGAGGCCAGCGCGTGGCAATCACCTTTTCAGTGAAGAATCCAACTCCCAGATGCCCTCGAAATTAATTAATGGCCACTTTTCAGAGAATCGAAATTGGAATTCCATGTATTTAGGAAAGTCCAGGGATCGGAATAAATAATTAAAAAAATCAGGTGACCACTGGTTTTGGGGTTTTGTGTGGACCTTCTGGAGTTTAAAGATAATTATAAATTAACTGATTTGATTAGAATTTTAATTATTTTTCATTAAAAAAAATTAGATTATTAGATGAAGTTTAAAGATAATCTCATTAAAAACAACTAAGATAAAATGCATGTGCTAGATAAATAAAAATTTAAGGACGAACTTGACAATATTTTCTTATCAATCATTATAAAAGTAATAAAAAAAAAGGTATGGAGAAAATATATTAAAAATGATCTCAGCCATTGAAAATAATTAATTTTAATGTCTGCAGATTCAAGTTGCCTAAAAAATCATATAACACCTTTAGAAGTTTTTAGGTTCTGGGTTGATTTTTTTGGGGGGACTATTTGTTGAGTTATTTGAAGGATTAAACAAGTTTATTCCAATCCCTATACTATGTTTGTTTTGCATTTTAGGTCAAAAAAGGCTTTAAATGAGTTTTTTTAGGTGTAAAACATTTTTGCTCTGACCTCTAATAGCCGGGGTGTAGGTTTAGGAGGTGGAGCGTCGCATAATATTTTTTTTTTCCTTCAAAAAAAAGGGCAGCTGATTGGTCACACCCCTATAAAACAATCAAATAGACTCCTGCTACTAATCTTTTATTTCACATTTTATTTATTTATTTGTATTTTTTTCTATTTGATCCTTTTCTAGTTAGATAATTATTGATTTTTCTAGTTTATTTTTTTAATTTCATTATTTAATATTTTATTAATCTGTAGTTTGGCAACATATTTATTTTTGGTTTGCTCTTTGTAGGTATCTTGCAATATCAAATATACACCTTAATATCTAGTTAATTTTAATTTTGCGAGCATTTATTTGCTTTATCATATAACTAGATGCAAACTTATTAAATAACATTGTTGAATCTGATTGAGTTCATAATTGGAATCGCAAGTTTGATAAAATAACTCCAGTTTAATAGATTAGTTCGAGTTAGTTAAGAATAGGGTTTCCCAATTTGTTTTAGTTGCATAGATAGTTATTAAATTAAATACATGCATATCTATATAGCCAATACTTGATGCATAGAAAAATAATATAAGGTCAGCCTTGTTTTGGATTTTTCTTCAATTCATTTCCTATTTTATAATACATGTAAATAAATGGTAATTTAATGTTTTATGATTTATTTATAAATTTTTGATGTTTTGTGAAAAAAACCCAATAAAGGGAGTCACTATTGATTCCAGGGCTCTACTACCTCAAGTGCTTCTAGAGAGAGGATGAGAAAGGAGTTGTTGTTTAGGAGAGAAAAGGAGATGTGGGCATGGCTATGGAGGAGAGAGGGGAGCTACCGTGACTGCATGTGAAGAGGGGGGGCACTAGCTGTGGAGGAGAGAGAGGGAGTTGTAGTCGTGATTGCATGTGGAGAGAGAGAGAGGTAGTTGCAACAACGGTAATGAGGGGAAGCCAACAGTGACGATGAGGAAGACAACGACGACAATGAGAAATGCGTGAACCTGTATACACTATGATGTTAGTGTTCTTTTAGTTTCAACATTTAACTTTAGTTTATTTTTCACCGGCGTTTATTTTGAAAAGTATGTTTTTTATGTTTTCAAAACATGTTCGAAACGCTGAAATTTAGTGGGACTCACATATAAAATCTGGGATTCTATTTGGTATTAGTAGCGTTTAGCTCCACGTTCAACGCAACGTGAACCGCGTAGCCAAAAGGCCACCTAATATTCATAGTCTTGGCATAATGCCAACCCTAGGTGACAAACCTTCGCTTGTTTATAGGCCTAACATGTTGAGCCCAAGCAAAAGTAGGATTGATGATTTGCTAAACCTAATACAATCATGTTCATCCATGTGATAAGCCTGATTAAACATGGGATTGGTCAGTCAATGATTTTATTAATGGAGGGATTATGAAAATTACTCAATAATTATGAAAAAAAAATTATTTACCTAAACATGTGATCAACCACTATCTAGAACATCAAATTATGCATATCAGGTTTTAAAACTTCATCACGGGCGTTCTCAAAAACTGTGGACGAGTTTGAGAAGAAAAGCTGTGAAATTCTCAATTCCACTATCTGAAGATGCAAGAGGTCACCGTGAACGTCAGTTTCTCTTGAAACCACCATGTTGACCCTGTCTAGAAATCAGCTCCATGTTTTTAGGAAGCAAAAACCATCTTCGTGAAAACCATTGGCATGTCCTAAACGAGGAACAGAGCATCCGACCATGGAAAATACCTGCCGCCTTAAATAGTTTTAATCACCATCATATCAACCAAGTCACCCCACTGACGAGCCTAGCAAAAAAGTTCATCAATTTATGATTAATAGAAACAAAAAGGAAAGATTATTCGCCATGATCGTACGTACAGTTCCTGTTAGTCCATGGACTCCCCAAAAGATTAGGCTCGAGATTTGCTTTTGGATGGAAAAGAAAGGCTCATACCATTTTGGAGAAAAAGTGGGATTGATCTCATAACCCTAGAGAAAAATTTCACGTTTAAATAGCGATTAAAGTAATTCCATTCTCAAGCCTATTCAAGTATTTAATCATGTTATTTACTACTAAGGGTGTTTGGGAGTGATTTTAAAAAGTATTTTTGATTATTTATTTATTTATTTTAGATTAGAGTTTTTTTAAGTGTTTTTAGATCATTTTAATGTGATAATGTTAAAAATATTTTTTAAAAAAATAACTACAATCACACTCCAAACAAGCACTAAATATTGATTCTTAGCTAGATAGCTCCCAGTATTTTTAAAAGCCACGTGACCAGTAAGAAATTATTTAAAAAATAATTTAAAGTAATTTTTTTTTCTCAAAAACATTTTCTAAAAACATTGCCAAACGCTCTCTATAAATGTTGGCTCGTAGCTAGCTAGCTCCCAAGTTTCTTGAATGAAACACTGCCTTTGCCAAAACCAAGCCGAGTGACCATAATCAGGCAAGAAAATTTAAAAAGTCTCAACATATCATCGGCTAATGATTCCATTATCTTGATGTGAATTATGATACGTTTGCCGATCCCACCATCTGTAATTTAAATAATATATTCTTTTAATCGCAAGTCTGTCCACTCGTATCATCATCCAACCAGTCGATCCATCCCCAGAAAACAAAATTAATTGTTTTTCGAAAGTTGTCAGCAAGTTGACGATATGGGGTGAGTGCATGATTACTATTTTCGCTGTAAGATTTTAATATAGATGTTTTGGCACTTGCGCAGGCTCTTGTGCGACCCATCCCTTGTAACTAAACATTCCCTCGAGTAGTTTTTTAATGCAGCTTTCCTCAGGTTCATCCCCCCCTGGAAATTGTCGTCGAGCCAATCAAGGTGCTCAATTTGACCGAGGTGGCCCACACCAATTGGCTTCGCAATCCGGGTGCCGTGATCTCGGCTAGTGATGGATGCCTAGAAAAAGGTCATAGATGCTCCATGCTAGAGTTAATTAGATTCTCAGCCAATTATTGTCATTGAAGTTTTTCAGCACCCTTTAATTATTTCATCTTATTATTATTCAATGGATGATCCTCGGGTTTCCAATCCCAAAACTTGCCATTTTCACTAATTCAACGTTTTGAAATGACAAATTTTATTTTATGAAAATATATTTTGTGAAATTTGATAGAAAAATAAAACTCTAATTGCTTCAAATTTTATTAAAAAATATATATTCGGATTTGAATCTGAAACTTGTTGTGCGTATCGTAAACTCTCTCATATTATAATGTTTTGAAACCTCTATCTTGAATTCAGTTAAATGATCTATAAATACTGAAAAATTAAATTAAATAAGAAACCCTCTTGTTTACAATTTCAAATAAAAGAAATGATCTTTTCTAAAATACTCATCTAGCTAGTTTTTCTGTAAAAAGGGGATTTTTGAAGAAAAATAGGAGTAATGTATGAAACAAAATGCATTGAATTTTATGCTTCCAATAATAATAATAATAATAATAATAATACTAAAATATTGTAGTGTCATAATGGGTTCTTTGAAGCACTACACAATACGTCCCTCCGGAATAAATAAATCAAGAGTGACCGGCTCCGCAGCTCAAACATTGTCTTAGGGAGAGAGAGAGAGGGAGGGAGTTAGTAGAGTGATTAAATTAGGAAAGTGGAACCACCCATGGTTTGCAAGGAAGAGGAAGATGTCACATGAGAGACGTGGCATTCATGCAAGTAAAGGTCCAATAAAACATGCGTGACGTGGCAGTGCGTTAAGACGTGTAAAAAAGGCAAGTAACTGAGACCGATCCCCGCATGCATCCCCTCGAAAACGCCATCTGATAGCTCCTTGTTTTGAGGAACTCTTTTTTTCCACGGTTCCATCCGATTTTTGTTAGATAAATTTCCAAAGTCTAAATTGTTTATTTCCATTAATTTTATAATTTTTAAAATTAATAATTATATAATTTTTCAATAATTATCATATTAACAACCACATAACTCGAGACATTTAATCCCAAGCTATTATCACTGATCTACTACTAATTTTGTATGATGTAACCCATTTTTGAAGCTAAAACAGGTGAATGGCTTGTGGTTTTAGGTGTGGGACCATGGGCGTTAATCTTAATTTAGAGGACTCTTATCATCAAGGGTTAAAGGATGCTTACAGCACAAGCCTCCGAGAGGGATTTTTGGTCGAGCCCTAGATTGTCGGCAACTAGATTACTTTCTGGCAATAATTAATAAGTGCCGCTAATCAGGTTGTCTGCATATACTTTTCTTTTGATATCAAAAGAATGGTGTCTTGATCTCTCAGGGCATCAAGTTGTCTATATCCATACCTTTGCAACTGGACGACAATGCGGTTATTTTATTCAGCGAATAATGCCCAGGTTAGGAGTTAATTGGAAGTTGCATTGCTACAATCTCTCTCTCTCTCTCTCTCTCTCTCTCTCTCTCTCTATATATATATATATATATATATATATATATATAATAAGTTAATTATTATGAGGTCTAATAAAACCATGGTATATATATATAATAAGTTAATTATTGTGAGGTCTAATAAAACCATGGTTCTGAAACTTGGCAGCTGATTCGCTTATTCATGGTATTTTAATGAGTTGGGTTAGTGAATTTTTTTATGTTTTATATATATATATATATATAGTAACTTTATTTCATTTAAAAAAAAATACAAGGTTTTTTTTTGTTGCCGGTTTTACATTTAGCCAGGCTTCTCAACTACGATGGATATTTAATTAATATTACACAAATCAAAACATTACATTTATATTTATTGATGGTCTGGGATTATGGTTATGATTGTTTTTTAAAGTACTTTTCGTTCAGAAATAAATTAAAATAATATATTTTTTTATTTTTTAAAAAATATCATTGACATCAATAAATGAAAATATCTGAAAACTACTATTTTTTTAATTTAAAGTAAAAAATAAAAATAAAATTATTTTTTTAATTTTTTTTTTAAAAATATATTGATGATAATAATAATAATAATAATGATAATAATAGAAGCATCTCAAAAGCTATATACCAAGATATTGGAGTGTGATTGCACGCCTTTTCAAAGAGAGGTAGGGTGGAGCAGCCAGGTTTCCAATTATTTTATTTTCTGGGCCACCCGCCAACAAATGGGCGGCCGCTGAGAATTTGGAGCTCGACTAATGACTCCCTCCACCTTTTAATAATTCATAGCATTCCCAAGTCTTCACAAGCACAAAGTTTTAGCAGTTCTCTCTATCAATTTTATTTTGACTTTTTCATTATTGTTTCCGTGGCAATCAATGCTTTGACCGCCTAACTTCTCCATGGCTAGCCATCTTTATATTTTGCTATTATGCCCAGAAGTTTTAACATGTTCTTTTTTTTGCCCCTTCATTTGCATCCCTCGTGTTATTTGTAAATTGTATTGTGTTTGTTGTGAAATTAAACATAGTTGATTGTTTGATAATGAACTTCGATGTTATACTGTTAATAAAATTACTTAAATCACCATTAAAAATATTATATAAAAAAATCAAAACAAACTGTAAAGCTCAATTCCCAATTAACCAAGTTTTGAAGAATAATTTTATAAAATAAAACATTAAACCACCCCAAAAACAACACAAGTAAATCCGGATACACATGTCAAATCCATGCTTGGATCATGATAACTTTATAAAATAAAATTATGAAATTCAATTCACAATCAATCTAATGTTTGAATTCACTTTTTTATTATTTTTTAAATTAAATATGTAAAAATCCATAAAACAAAGGATAATAAGAGCTAGCAGGGAAGAAATAGGAGGAGTTGTGGTGGGGTAGCATGGAGTGAGAAAAAATAATAACGGGCTGCACACAGTATGAGCCCACATTGTACTGGTCATGTTAAGCTGCTAGACCATCTCCTTTGTGTCCCCCCTAAATATGGAGCAATGGGCTTCATAAAAACACTGGGCCGGATGATCCAAGCTTCAGGGACATGAATCTCTATGGGCTTTCAGCTAGCTGTGGGTTTCATTTTCGATGATGGAAGCTGCGACCCTTTTTCAGTTCATGCAAGTTTCAAGTTTTTCTCCTAATTAAAAGCTCCATTGTGCAATTCAAGATTGAGTTTAAAAGAGGCTCGAAGTGTTACTGTCGATCCCATTGACATGCCGATCGAAATCAATTGGTCAGTCCCTTAATTAGAAGAGGTTGATTTTGAAGAAAAAAAGTAACTATTTTGAATTTGAGTTTAACGTTGTTTTTAAAAATATTTTTTGTTCAATAATACATCAAAATGATTAAAGCCTGTATGATCTATACGATCGAACTTAACCAAGATGTTGTTGTCAATAGGTGAGAACCAATCTTTGTAACTAAACTTTCCGTTCGAATTGAAAAAACAAAGCACCATCCAATCGACAGTTTTAGATTTAAGTTTTCTTGTAAAAGCTACATTGTGCAATTTATATGTTGAAATTAAAAATATTTTTAAATAAAAAGTATTTTTAAAATCAACGAGCCCATGTGTATGATCGAGCTTAACCGAGATGCTGCTGTCAATAGCCGAGAACCACAAAGGTGGTCATGGACATGGTGAAAGAGAGAGTAGAAGCCAAAGATTGTCAATAGCGATAGCATGTAATTAACTTGTATCACACATCCACGTCCTCCATGGGATGAGATAAGGTCCATGAGCTTCTTCCACGTGGCAATTTCATTGCGGTGCCTGACGATAAGGCTAGCATTCCCCAACCTTCTTGTGGACAGAATGGTGTCATGTGATAACTTATCAGATATCCAACGGTCACATTTTGTTCAGCATCACCTCCGATAGCTTGTGACCATAGGATACGAGATAGACATGTTGAAGCAGTATATATACGATGTAACAGGAGAACTTTAATCTTACAGTACTAGCAGATTCACATATAGAAGGGGCACTAGCTAATTAGCTTGGAAGAGATGGCTTCCTCTATGATTTCATCGGCAGCCGTTACCACCGTTAACCGCTCCCCGGCTCAGGCCAACATGGTCGCGCCATTCAACGGCCTCAAGTCAACCTCAGCTTTCCCGGTCACCAGAAAGGCTAACAATGACATTACTTCCATTGCAAGCAATGGTGGAAGAGTTCAATGCATGCAGGTAAAACCTTTCAGACAGCTCTGGTACAACGTCGTCGTTAGTTTCACTTTACTTGCCTGGAAATTAGCTTTCTTTCTTCTTCTTTTTTTGATTTTTTTTTCTGGACAGGTGTGGCCTCCAACTGGATTGAAGAAGTTCGAGACTCTCTCTTACCTTCCAGATCTCACCACTGAGCAGTTGGCCAAGGAGATTGAGTACCTTCTTCGCTCGAAGTGGGTTCCTTGCCTGGAATTCGAGTTGGAGGTGATAAATCCATCTCATATTCATACAACCTTCACTAATTACTGTCATTTACATTATTACAAGGTCATAATTAAGGACATACACTCGAATGGGAGCCCTGCTTCGTGCTCTGTATCACTAGCGTGCTAAATGAATTGTGCCTAGACTCTTACATTGAACACATTATATAATTATTGGGTTTGATTCATTATCTATGAAGATTAATATACTATTTTCGTACAAATTAAACACCTGTAACTAGTTCATCTGTATAGCACTTCAATTTTTCTAGATTAGCACAAAGAATGATCACGTAACTTAAATTAAGCATTTAAGCAGGTTCGTAGTTGCGGGATATAAAGTCACATATGAGGTTTGTGATTGCTTGTTTATAAACACTAATTTATATGCTTAACTTGTTAAGTGAGACCTTAAATTATAATTTATATTACAATCTCTTAGGCTTGAAACTTGTACGGGTTCGCACTATCTCGTGCTTGATTTTTTTTATAAAATAGGGATAGTAAAATTCGCACCATTTCACCTAAAAGCTTAAACTACACAAGCTTAAACTACGAGAGAAGATGAGGGAAGATATAGAATGTGATTTACATTATTCTCTAATATTATATGTGTTTGATTATGCAGAAAGGTTGGGTCTACCGTGAGCATGCTAGATCACCAGGATACTATGATGGACGCTACTGGACCATGTGGAAGCTACCCATGTTTGGATGCACTGAGGCATCTCAGGTGTTGATGGAGCTCGAGGAGGCAAAGAAAACTTACCCTAACTCATTTATCCGTATCATTGGATTTGACAACGTTCGTCAAGTGCAGTGCATCAGTTTCATCGCCGCTAAGCCAAAGGGTGTCTAAGTTCCAAGATTTGATGCGTCCCTAGCTTTTTGCTAGGGTTGCATCTCTCGAACTGTACTTATGCGTCGGCAAAAACACTGCTGTGTTCCTTTTCTTTTTTTTTTAAATTGGGTTTTGTAATATGAATATTCTACTTTGTTTTTGCTTTCTGGATTCGGATGCTGAATCGAATGCTGAGACTTGTTGAATAAAAAGTTTTTTAATTTTAATTTTAGATGATCCATGCATGTGAAATGATCAGTTTGGCATTCCTCTTTGCCGGCTTAAGCATCTTTGATGGATGTTTATACATGCATATAATGATGATTTTCAGGTGCCATTGGAGGAATGGCTCTAATTTCCTGTGACTTTAAACTAGTCTTCTAAAGGTTATTATTGAGTATTTAACCGCAGGATTTCGAGTGTCCATCTCTTAATCTTCCATTCCACATGAATAATCACACCAGACCTTGAACAAAAGATTGAATGGAACATAATAACTTGATGTTCTTCAAGAAGAAAGCCAATGTGGATTATTAATTTGCAGCAGACGGGTTTTTCTGTCGTATCCAGCCGTTCCCTCCTGATCCTAGGTTATAATATCTGCCAAATTAAGAGGCCAGTTGTCTAACTTTATGAATTGTTACACCAGACCTTGAACACAAGATTGAAAGAAACACAATAACTTGATGTTCTTAAAGAAGTACGTCAATGTGGATTATTGATTTGCAGCAGACGGGCTTTTCTGTCGTACTCAGCTGTTCCCTCCTGATCCTAGGTTATAATACCTGTCAAATTAAGAGGCCAGTTTCCTAAGAAAATAGCATTTTCTAGCTTGAAATTACATTCATGATTGAAGACAAAGAACAGCTCCCAACGTATAAGCAAATGGACCGAGCATTCAAATTCCTGACTCACTGGTTTTCATCAGAACTCTAATCTAAGCACAATGGCCTGGAATTCACAAATCTGACTGAGCTTCTATCTAATGCACTACCTTTTCTATGAAACAGTCACATCCATCAGAGAATCCAATCATTCCCTGCATACTTTCAACTGGCATCCCAAATTAGCAAGGGTCCCCGAGCGCAAAACTGTCCCGGAGGAAAGTAATTAACGACTCGAAATTACAAAGTAGATTGACCTGAACATTCCCTTTTTTCTCGGAAGTCTGAATCAAAAATCATTTTTTTGCTTAGAAATGGGGAGACTATTCAAATAATCAAGAAGCCAAGCAAGCTCGGGACAAAGCATGATGAATGATGAATATATATATATATAATCCCACTTCGGCAGCCTAACTAGAGTGGAAAATATCGAGTAGAGTATATGTTAAGGAATTATCTCATCTAAAAGTTTAAGCTTGTAAGTGAGGTCCCATAATATGATTTATATTATTCTCTAACACCCCCTAAAGTGAAAGTCATTTGGGTTTGAAGCTTGCACAATCCACGTCACCTTGTGCTTGGTTTTTATCAAATATAAAGAGGGTAGTGAGATTCAAACTTATGACCGCTGCGTCAATAAGGCTCTGATACCATGTGAATAAACCATCTTACCTAAAAACTTAAACTTGTAAGTGAGGACCTATAATATAATTTATATTATTCTATTAAGTATATTCATATGGGTCGGTCTGTTTTTTTCCTTCATGAACATGAATGGCTGAGCCATTGATAGCAATGGGATTGACAATAATACTCCTTTTTTTCTTTTGGGTGCAAATTAAAAACTACTTTCTTCTTGAGAGACGGGGAGACTATTCAAATGAAACTAATCAATAAGCCAAGCTAGCTAGAGACAAGCGTGATAAATGTAGAAAAAATAATACATCTAGCACTGCGGTCGTACCTATTTCTCATGAATTTTTTATTATTTTCCCAAATTAAATCTTCTAAGAGAACACATTCATATGGTTTGATAGCTACACTTGTGGGCATGCCATCACTAAGATAAGATGAAGATAGAGATAAGAAGTGGTCTCTCATTCATCTCAGTCACCGCACAGTTATTCTCTTTTTATTTATTTATTTATTTATTTTCATTTTGTGGTTAAAAGGTCAATGTCAAGGTATTTTCACCATACAGACGGTAGCTTCAAGACAAAAACAATTTACAAAAATCAAAACAAAGCATGGGTTCCCATCATTGAATGATTGTTTTTTTTTTTATTCCTGAAATTATTGCTCAATTAATTCTCTATATTTCAATTTATGGTTTATATGGCCGCTGTGCTAACTCCGGTCATTGTCATTCCGACATTTGCAGCAAGTTTCAACTTTTGTGCTGTCTTTTTATAATTTTGGCTCATAATCTAAACCACCACCACCACCACCACCACTTCGACCGGATGTTTTTCATGAGGTCCCAAACATTATTCACCATGAAATCATATACGATCATAATCGTGAGAACAGAGCTTTCATTTTAATGGAATCATGACAGTTATCACGGCAATAACTATGTTAGATGTTGGTCGGGTTAACTTGTATTTTTTAAAAATAATATCACACTAAGCTTTAAATAAAATGATATTGTTTGAATAAAAAATAAAAAAAATAAAACATTAAATGAGAATTAAGAAGAAAATTCAGTGGAGCTTGTTGAATTAAGTTTTATTTGAGTTTAGACAATTGCTTTCCTATATTGTTATTCAAAAGCAAACCTGGTGGCTCTGGTCAGCTAGTCACTGAGTCAGACTCGCCAAGCTATGGTAGAATTGGTAACTATGACTATCATTGGGCTTCAACTTCTATAATGGGCTTGCCCCATATGACTTCATGTTTTTTGCCCACTATGACTTTAATTGGGCTTCCACTTCTATAATGGGCTTGACCCATATGACTGTAATTTCAGTTTTTTTGCTTGGGCCTATTTGGGATGACAGTTGTTTTTGAAATTGCTTTTTATTTTGAAATATATCAAAATGATATTTTTTTTTTATTTTTTAAAAATTATTTTTGACATCAGCATATCAAAATAATTTAAATACACAAAAAAAATCATTCCCGTTTCATTTTCTAGCCAGGGCTTCATTTTCTCTCTCTCGAAAATTAGATGTGTTTCGTTAATCCCATGAGTCGACTCAGAGCTCTCAGATTTATTCTCCTTGATAAAAACATCAAATAAATATAAATATAGAGACAAGAATTAATTAACAAAGCAGAAGAAAAAAATATATTATAAGAGAAGGGGAAACACGAAAGTTACATCTGTACACATAGGATGACGTGGAGATTAGCCATGCAAAATAAGGGAGTCATCGACGGGCCGGCAAGTAGTTGATGCAGGCATAGCAAAATATAAAATAATAATAATAAAATTCACAATTATAGATTAATTATATAGACAATATTATTTTATAAATTCTAAATATTTTAACTTGTCCGTATTATAAAATTCTCTCTAGAAGTTAAAAACTTTTAAATAAAGTTAAATAAAATAAAAGTTATCTAGAAAAGAAATCCTAAAAATAATTAGAAAAATGAAAAAAAAAATACGAACACCTTCTAAGCTAAAAACAAGGTTTAACCTAATAAAAAAAAGCATGGTTATATATATATATATATATATATATATATATATATATATATATATATATATATTCAATCAACAGGAATCTCGAGATTTTTCTTTCGAAGAAAATAAATTTTATATTTATTTCATTTCCAACTTTCTTGTGTTTTCTTATTTCAAAAAGGTATGTGGGTTGATTATATGCAAGAAAAAGAAGGTTAAAACAACTTGAAAAGTGGATCCATACGGATCTCTCCTCTGATTTCTTTCCTTTCTTTCTGCCTTTTTGTTGGTGGAACTCAAATTCAAACTCCACTCCTGTAACTTCAAAGCCTGTTTGAAACAATTCATGAATTTTATGGAGTTAACCGACGTGTGGATCTGGAGGTTTAACGAGTCCATCTTTTGGTGGGATAAATATCAGCCGCTGGCCAGACCAAATTAGAGGCAACTAAGCGGGTGGTTGAAATGAATCTCAATGTCCTGTCCCATAGCAACTGTTATCAATCCACAGCTTGACGATGCGACTACTAATAAACTAGAATAAGATATTTGTCTCTGAAAGACAGAAGCCATGGGAGTTTCGACGAGAGAAGCAACATATCCAGTTTGGTCTTTCCCCAGTTTATAGTTGTCAGCATAACATTAACAAATAAAAGAAGCATCTGGGTGAGTTAAGAGGAAAAGACTTGAGATACAAGAACAGACCAAATACATTAACAATTTTCCAATATACATTTACAGGGTAGATGATAAAAATTCAACCACCAATTTGGCTCTATACAGGAATTTTTTTTCCATGGTGATCATCCAATAAAAATCCAAAGACCCTCTCAATACTAACCCCCACCTTAACATATATTACAATGACCTATGCTCTCAAAACATACTCAAAAAACCTTGCGCAAGGTTCTGACCTCTCTTCTTTGTTCAATCAACTACTTACAAGATATTAGCAATGATCACCAACATAAACACATTATATATACAACACTAAGAGCATTTCTTCCCGGCAAAAAGATTCGAAACTCGTCTTGTTAAATCTGCTGTATCTGTGACTCTCGTGGCGATTTAGCTCCATTTTATATACACTTAATTTTGTGAGTTCTAAGCCACAGCAGGGATGCTGGAATTTTGGCGATCCCTGTTGAGGCAATCAAATCCTTCTACTCTAACCTCAGCTGGCTTAAGCCCAAACTTCATTCTTACACACCCTCCCTTGCATGTAGAGGATGATGGAGATGATAAGCCCGAAGGAGATGGTATTGACAGCGGAGAAATTGGAGCGAGCTTTTCATCCCCAAATCTGGCATCTTGAATTAATGGGTTGCCAACCCTGGTTGGGGGTGACCCACAAAAAAATGGTGGTGGTGATGAGGCCACCTGGTTTGCAGAATAATCTGTCCCGTGCCCCTCCTGTTAACAGCATAATCATAGTCAAGTCAGCACAGGCCCTTAACATGAAATTCAGCCTGCAGAATCATATCCACGCACAGAAACATTGAATGACCAGCAAATATAACAACAAAATATCCTCAGCAAAATAAAATAATTCTAGTAAAGATGCATCCCAAATACAATTTTGGCTCGACAAAGATTATGCATCAACAATATCACTTCCATACATCGATACTATCAATTTCGAATACTTCCTGCGTAAAAACTGCAACATCATCCTAACTAAATTCCAAACAAAAGAGACAACACCAGTTTACCTTCATGAGAATAATGTCCAGAAGCTCTGCCCCAGCTTTTGAATCACACATCTCAGCATGATGACTGCCATTCAAAACAATCATTAAAATCCTCCAGAGTTGCAAATCAACCTGATAACCTTACCCCGGAAACAGAAACTTAATAATGAAAAGAAAAAAAGTATACCTCATGGGCCATCTCAAAGGCCTGATGGGATTATTAGCCAAGATTCCCACTCGCCGAGGCTTCGGACAAACAACAGGACTCTTGTAATCAGAAATCGAAACCAAACCTCTTCTCTCGTCGCAAAAGGTAATTGCGTTCTGCTGAAGACTGACTTGATTCATCCTCAAATTTGTACAAAATATCGACAACAGTCCTTAATAAAACCACAACACAATAATTTTAGACTCAAAAATCATATTTTTCCAAATAAAAATTAATAAATCCCCATAAATCAAACAATTCTGATCTAATAAAAACCGAAAATAAAATGAATTAAAAATCAGATTTTGACATAAGAAATGATATAAAAAAAACATGAACAAATCCGTTTCTAATCCTTCATTTTTCTTCTACTATCTAAGCGACCAAACAAGGACCCGAAGATCTAGAAGAAAACCAATAGAAAAAACCAATAAAATCAAGACCAAAATGAACAAAACAAAACCCCCCAGAAATTCCTCTTATTTCCCCTAAGAAGATGAAAAATTAACAAAATCCATTACTAAAAAAGGGTAAATACGGATTCTAAAACGATATATATGAATTATTTAAAAAAAAAATAAAAAGCAGCTGAGTAAGCCTAGGCCAGATCTGATCAACACTTAAATTAGCAAGGCCAGATCTGCTTAATTTACAGTTGTATAAGCGCAAGTATATACGGTCTGAATATAGGTAGAGAGAGAAGTGTACCTGAGGGGAAGAGAGAGGGGAGATGAGAGCTTGCCTGCCACGAGGGAGAGGAGAGAAGCTAGGACCGGAGCGGGGCTGGGATTTATAAAATGGAGAAGAAAAAAGAAGTTGTCCTTGTCGACTGACTTTTGGTAATAATATTATAAAAATCTTAACTTTATTTTCATTGGTGGAAAGGGTTAAGGGATTAAACTTGGTCAGCATTTAGTATTGACTGCCTATTTAAATCCGCGATGAAATATATTTTTTAATAAAAACAAACTGAATGTATCCTTACAAGTAAATTAAAAATTATCGACTTTTTTTATTAAATAAATATTAATAATAAATAAAGGTGAGAAAATCAAAAGATATTTGGTGATCGTTGATATTGTCAAAGTGTTATTTAAAATATTTCTAGTTTAATAATATATCAAAAAAAAATACTTTTTTATTTCTAAAAAATTATACGGACTATATATTCAGTTGTGCTCAACAAATTTGTTTATTAAAACCATATTTTTTATTAAATAATAAAAAAAGGACACATGCATGAGAAATTAATTGAATAAAAGAAAAGAAAAACAATATTATGCAAGGTTGGACATATCATAGATATATTTCATTTTTTAAAATAAAATTCATTTATATAAAACATAAAAAATATAGATAATTTCAAATAATATCTTTAAAAATTAAATACAAACACAATAGTAAAAAAACTGCTATTTTAAAAAACTAATCATTGTTTATATGTGTCTCTCTCTCTCTATATATATATATATATATATATATATTTTATATTCAGATGTCATTGGGTTTGGCAAATCAGACCAGTGGTGCTCTAAAGAAATGTTTTGATGAAAAATCTTAAGAGAGATGTCATGGTGGGCCAGTGATTTCATCTATAATAGTAATCTTGTAAATAATTTAATGGTTTTTTTTATTGATTTTCTTTATGTACGGTTTGGAAAGCACTACAACAGTAATTAAAAAAATATTTTTTTAAAATAAAAATATTTTTAGTGTTATTAAATCATTGTACTATACTAGTGTTAAAAGTAATTTTTAAAAATAAAATAAAATAATTGTAATTTTGTTCTAAGTGAAAAGTATTTTGAAAATTTTCAAATACTCTCGTAGTGATGTAAAATGTTATTAATCTATAAATCCTAAAATATAAAAATGCAATTAAAAAAAAAAAAGCAAACAACGTGAGGCTACATGTCCCTTCTTTCTTTGTATTTTCCCCAGCCGATTCAAAATGAAAGGAAGAGTCAAATGAAGAAATTAAAAGATTTCAAACTTTAATTTTTTTAAAATATAAAAAAATCATTTATCATGTTTGAAAGGTTGGGTGGAAATTAAACCACGCTGCGCCTTTGATTTTTCAAGGGAAGTACGTGAGAAGTTTACCATTGAATTTTCAAAGAGTGTTTCCAAATTTTTAAAGAAAATTGCTTAATAAATTAATTAATATCGATGAAGATCATCTTATTTTAAAATTTAATTCTCACGCGCCAGTAGATGACAGGAATAAGCTGAAGAGTTTATCCATCACAAATTAGAACACAAATCCAAAGTTTTTCTTTACATTTTGTCACGGTGATAAATGGATTTTTTTTATTCTATTATTTATGCTTAAAATTCAAAAGAACACTCAACAAAAATAAATTTCTCATAAATATAATAATAAATGGATCTTAATATTTTAAATAAATTTATTATGAACACTCAACTCATGCTTACAAGTGATTTTTAAACATGTATTTGTAATGAAAAGCATCATTTTGATTGTTTTTTTTTTATGATTTTCATATGTTGATATAACTAAAATCTAATTATCTTTTAATATATTTTCAAGTAAAAAAATTAAAATACATGTATCACAATATCAGATTCATGTTTAACCATCAATAAAAACATCAACACTTAATATAAAAAAACAATATTACAAAATTATAGCTAATGTTTTCAAGTTTATGATTTAGTGGCGGTTTAAGAGTGTGGTTTGACGTTGTTTTTTAAAGTGTTTCTCGTTTAAAAATATATCAAAATAATTTTTTTTTAATATTAACATATCAAAATATCTAAAAAAAATAAAAAATACTGTTAAAATACAACATTAACTCCCACAAAATCTAGTTGGATACCCCTGTACATGCGTGATCAGGCAGTCTACTTGCTCCCTGGTTACGTGTAAAAAATAAAAAATAAAAAAAACTTGCTGCTTATGACCTTTCAAGATGCTTATCATTCAAGCGTGCCTCCTCTCTCTCTGGACAAAAAGATTTCATCATTGGAAAAAACAGAGCAGTAATTGATTTTACGCTGGACAAAATCACATGAAAGAATATCATTACCCCACCTGGATCTCAGTTCTTATCACGCTGGCTCGCACGAACTCTTCTAGGATGTTACAGTTAAATCTAGCAATTAATAATAAGATTTTTTAATATATCGATATTAAAACAATTTATTTTCTTAAACAAATAATATATATATATATATATATATATATATATTTTGTTTTTTGTTTTCGGGGAAAGAGAGACAGAGACAGGAGGGTGAGTAGAGAGAGAGCGTGCGCTTGTGTTCCTTGCACGGGCGTCATTTACGCACCGGAAAATGAGGAGCCATGTAAGAAAAAGAAGCCATGGGTCCCATTCCAGTCGTGTAAGAATCGTAGACGTCTATTACTTTGACCTTACAAGTCTAACAAGACACGTGTCCTGCTCACGATAAACATTCTGTTTCGAAGGAAATAAGATTTCGCACGTGAACAACGTTGTGGGACTGTTTGGAGATACTTTTTGTTTTTTAAGAAGGGCTTTTTGGAATCTCTAGGCATATGAAGCTCATATTGCAGCCCGCTGCTTTATTTTTAGCACCAATAATTGGGAATTGTTTTCTCCCACTTGCCGCAGCATCAATTATTAAGGATTCTTAAGAACATAATTGTACGGATTTGGTTCCGAAAAAAAGAAAAGAAATGAATCTTGGCCTAGAATTAAAGGAAAAACTTGATTATTTACCGAGCATAAATATTCAGTACTGTTATACATGCATGTCATTTTCAAAATACTTTACATGTTTATTGTATTTGCAGTATTTTCAGTGAATTTAGAGATTAGTTGTGATATGAGTAAGCTAGATCGGACATCCCGGTTATAAAAAAAAACATAAACAATAAAAATGAGGTCATGCTTTATAAATATAATGTATTAATTTTCTTTATTCAACCATGATAACTAATAAATCTTTTATTCATAACTTATAACAAGGATGATTAAACAATATTTAAATATATTTTTCTAAAATGTCTCTCTCAAGACTCATGGTTTCTCTCTCTTAAACCCTAAAAACCTGAACCAGAAACACTAGAAATTGCATCAAAGTACTTAACCCAGCCAAGGCGTTTTCCGGCAACTGCTCAGTCACCACCGGGCAACTCATTCTTCACTGCCTCAACCATCTGTGGACAACATTTTTGCACCTTTTTATATCTTTATTTTTTATAGTCGCAACGTGCTTGACCACATCTCTTTTTGAAAAAAAAAAAAATTAAATTTTATTTTAAGTTAATTTTTTGATATTTTAGAATATTTTGATGTGATGATGTCAAAAATATATTTTTTAAAAAAATATAAAATATTATTTTAATATTTTTCTAAACGAAATACACTTTAAAAATCAATTTTGATATTTTTCTAAAAAAAATACATTTTAAAAAAGCAATCTTAATCCCAAAAAACTTGGAGAGAGATAAACGCTGAGGGTTAAATTTTTTAAAAAACAAAACGCATTTCTAAACAAGAACTCCACGGAGTTGTTGATTTTTTTTTTTATTCTTAGAATTTTCTTTTCTTGTACATTGCCTCATAGATTTTGAAAGCAATTAGTAGTTAAGGCTACTAACTAACTAGGTTTAGAAGTAGAGAGATACGTGGAGGAAAACATGTTTTTTTTTATCATCAAATTGTTATCGCTACTAAAATCTCATTAAGTAAAAAAGATAAGTAATCACATAAAAGGATGTAAAATGAATATTAATAAGGATAAAAACTGAAGTTAAAGATAAATTAGAGTTCAATTTTAAATTTCTAATTGACCGTGAAACTAAAAAAGAAAAGAAAAAGATGACAAAAATGAGGATAAAATTGAAAAAAAATAACATGCTATAAATTTGAATTGAATGATACAATTAAAAACTAATAAAACTTTTAAAACAGCCAGTGAAATAAAATTAATAAGAGTCAATAAAAAATATATATGATTAATTGAGATTGAAATATGAAATTGAAAATAATTTTTTTTTATAAAAAAATAAAAAAGATAAGAACTAAAGTTGAAAAATTAACCAAAAAAGGGACTAATTTATAATTTTTTGTAAAGAAAAAAAAACCCATCACCTATGATAAATCACTCCATTATTGTTCAAACACGCTGCGTTAATTAACTTTTTTCTATTTAAATAAAAATTAATTCTTATTAAAAAAACAAATTCTCCTCCATAAATCTAAATCGAGTAATAACAAAAATAAAATCTGATTGAAAATATTTAAAGGCCTCTTGATATCTTTGACCATTTTTATTTGCGGAGCTCGTTTCTTTTTGTTCTATGCAATTTGCCTCTTACTGTGTCCTTTGGCTTCGGTGCATGTGATTTTTTAATGTTAGTTTAGAAATGTATTAAAATAATATTTTTATATTAATTTATGAAAATAAATTAAAAAAGTCATTATTTATTTATTTATTAAAACATAATGCCAAGTCAGCTCTGCTCTTTAAAAATTTAGAGATAGAAACATTAATTTCTTGGATGGAGTTGTTGATTTTTTTGGTTCTTAGATTTTTCTCTTCTTCTACCTTTTAGAATGTGAAAGCAATTAATAGTTAAGGCTACTAACTAGAGGCAATTAATAGTGAAAGCAGCTAATACTCGTGTATACCATAAATTTGAATCCAATAATAAAATTTAAAACTATACAATTTTTACTTTAAAAGTCGATGAAATAAAATTAAAAATAATAAGAGTGAAATTAAAAGAAAAATAATAAATTAAGAATAAATATGAAATTTACGCGAAAATACATGCACAAAGAATATACGTGCACCGATAAGCGACAAGGTGTGAATCGATTCTACCTCAGGATTCTCAATATCTCCTCTCAGTGGTGATTTTTTTAATATTAATTTTTAAGACACCACTATCTTATATTTTAAAAGTGTTTTTAAATTTTTAATTAATTTTAAATTATTTTTTTTAATTTTTTTTAAATTATTTTCACGTGCTGATATAAAAAAAATTAAAATAAAAAACACTTTCAAAAGCAATCTCAACTTCACTCCCAAACAACATTAATCAAACACTCATCAATTTTTTTTAAACTCTGTAATTTTTATTTATTCATTTATTTTTAAAATAAAATAGAGTACTTTTGATGAAATCAAGTTAATTCAATCTATATTCTATATGTATATGGAGTTGTAATGATTGTTTAAGAGTATGATTGAAATTGTTTTAAAAAATATTTTTTGTTTAAAAATACATTAAAATAATACATATATTTTTATTTTTTAAATTATTTTTTATATCATCACATAAAAATAATATAAAATAAAATTGAAACCATTTTCAAATAGTTTCTTAGGCTACGCTTGTAACTTGCCCAATAATCTGATATCTATAGCTATATATTTTTTGACCGGGTCAATTTCGAGTTGGGGTCAAAGAAAGAAGGCTGTTAAAAACTCAACCTTTCAGCGGCTGATATAAATGACACAGGCGCTGACTCGCTGTCACCTTGTCCCGTTCTCAAGTCTCACGACAACTATGGATACCAATCCGATCTCCAAGATGACGTATTGTCTGACTGTGCCCCCCCCCTCCAAAACAAAAAATCAGCGACTCCATAATTCAAACAAAAAAAAAATTCGGAACTAAAATTCAAAACCAACCCCTTTAAATACTAATTAATTTTGTTATAATATAAATATAGATCCAAATAATGAAATGGTAAAAATAACATCAGATGTCTCTCACACCCGCAAAAGTCTCCAGTGGCTGCGGCTTCTTTGAAGGTTAAAAACAAACCATTTATCATTTATTTATTAATTAATTTTTCTCTTTTGCAGTTTATGCTTTTTTTCTCACTTTCCTTTTCAGTAATAAACATAAAAAAGGCTTATTTATATATATTTTATGTCTTAGGGTGTGCCTCGTTGCGAGGAAAGAGGTGGAGGAGGCAAAGAAGGGAAAAAGCAGCAGCATCAATGGCGTCATGTCCAGTGAAGTTTCCAGAAATCGACGATGAATTGAGAAAGATCATCGGTGCTAAAATGGATGAAGTGCCTGCAAGAAAACTTGCTCGAGAAGCCTTTAAGGATATCCAGCTTGGAGTTGATCATATCTTGTTCAAGGTTCAATTTTTCGAAATAAACATTTATTATCATTTTTCTAGTACTAATTGTTTGGGGCACGTTGCTATTATTATTATTATTACTGAGGTGATTATTTTACGTGGAGTGGAGTAATTTATTTTTCATCTTAATGATGAGGATTATTCGTTTTGTTGCAGACGCCATGTGATGGATTGAAAATGAAGGAGGTAAGAGGGAAAAAAGGAACTTTTGCAGTGATGTTTTGAGGTCTAATTTATGTAGGTAGGTGGGGCTGTTTGGTTTGGTTGGTTTGGTTTGGTTTAATTAATTAGATGCTGTTTTGTTTCTCTGCTCTACTTTCAAACTGTTTTTTTCTCTTGAAAATCTATTAAAATGGGATATTTATTTATTTTTTAAAATCTTATTTTTGATATTCATATATTTAAACGATCTAAAAACATATAAAAACTCATTTTTTTTAGAAACGGTATTTTGGCCGCAATAACAAACACAACCTTTGAGGCATTTGAAGGCTGTGAAGTTGAAGATTTACTTAGGAATTTAAATGGCAAAGTGTGTGTGTGTGTGTGGTGAGAGAAAGGACGGTGGTTTGTGATAGAAGAAATGGGGTCTTAAGTGTTTCTAATTATGGCTTCAATTGTATGTTTTGTGGAAGATGTTTAATTGGGCCGTGCCCCTTTTAGCTGCTGTAGTTAAGTGCAGAAAAGGGTTCTGCAAAAGATTTTTATTTTAAAAAAACAACCCACCTCTTCTTTTCATCATCTAGTTTAATTACAATATTGGTTCTGGGTGTGTTTTTCTATGTTGAAGAAAAGGTGCTCAATTTAAATTGCGTTTAGAGGCGTATTGATTTGTGTAGGTTAGTTGCTGCCTCAATAAGAAACTACATGGATCTTCAAAATACTGTTACTTTTTCTCTTCATTGTGTCTTTTGACTCTGGCATTTGGTTCAATTCCTTGCATCTTTGAATGTAGAACAGAAATGCTGTTGGCAGCACGCTAGAACTAAATGCCATCTAATTAACTGCTGTTTTGCGGTTCTTCTTAGTTGTGGCAGCAGACCTTTTTTATATTCGTTTTCATCTTTACAGTCATACGAGGTGAATTCTAGAGGACTGGAGATTTTCACAAAGAGTTGGCTTCCTAAGTCTTCCTCCCCGAAAGCAGTGGTGTGTTTCTGTCATGGTTATGGAGACACATGCACATTTTTTGTTGAAGGCATGTAGCTATCGCCCAGTAGTAGTGGCCAATTTATAATCTTATAATGGGACTTGACTGATTCTAGGCATTGTTTTCAGGAATTGCAAGAAAGTTGGCGTCATCTGGATATGGTTTTTTCGCTATGGATTATCCAGGATTTGGCCTTTCTGAAGGTCTCCATGGCTATATCCCCAGCTTTGACAGCCTAGTTGACGATGTTATGGAACATTACTCCAAGGTCAAAGGTGAGCCAGCTGTTTTAAGCTCTCTGTAAAACTCTCTTGTGTGGCAAAGCCTTGTCTTTAGAAGTACAGAAGAATCACTGACCTTATCAAGAGTATTAAACTCTTCATGCAGTTATTACCATTTTTCATGTTTTAGTTGGTTTCCTTAGGATTTTATAGACATGGATGAATTAGTCCATGGAAGATCATGCTGGAAATAGTAAGGAGCAAGATGTCATTCTTGTTGATTGAAACTGATCACTACACTCAACAAATCAATGCTTATACATGCTTTACAAAAAATTTAGCATTTTAGTATGATTCTCAAAACCATTTTTTCCATGCTGTGTCTCATTGAAGTTCAAATTTTGGGTTCCTCAGTGTAGAAGAGCTGACTGTTAGGACACCTGTCATCTGTCAAAAGGAGTTTTTTGATGTAATCAGAATTCAGATTTTGGTGTTTTGATCCAAAAGCATGGGTTGAGGCTGCTTCTTCAGCATCTTCTTTCAGAGGTGGTTTTGCATGTATGCATGTTGTTTAAATTGGGGTTAGCTGCTTAAGCGTTCATCTTTGTCTAAGCACAACTCTACAGTGCTCATCTTATTCAGTAAATTCTCTCTTATTTGGTGCGAGTTTGAGATAAGTTACACATAGTAGCGTGCTAAATGAGTTTGAGATATTCTCAAAATTGTTGATCTTTAGTTGAATGTCATCTAAACAACAATGGAATCAAAATATGCTACGCTCTTGCATCAAATTTCTGATACTTTTGGATTGCAGAGAACCCAGAGTTTAGTACTCTACCAAGCTTCCTATTTGGCGAGTCATTGGGTGGGGCTGTAGCTCTGAAGGTGCATTTAAAGCAACCCAATGCATGGAATGGTGCCATTCTTGTAGCTCCTATGTGCAAAGTATGTTTTCCCAACTTAGTTATGTTCCTGCTCTGCTTGGCTGTAGTTCCCTTGCCTATTAATTCAAACACTTCTCGTAGATTGCAGACAACATGACTCCACCATGGTTACTGACACAAATGTTGATTGGTGTGGCTAACTTTCTTCCAAAGCACAAGTTAGTTCCACAAAAGGATTTGGCTCTGGCTGCTTTTAGGGATCCAAAGCACAGAAACCTGGTTTATTTCTTACCTGGATTACACATATTGCTTTTTACGCTTCTATATGAGAATTGGTTGTAAAATATTTTAGCATTCTGTAATATTGACATCCTTTTATTCTTACCTACCTATCTCCCCCTTTCTTTTTCATCCTGCATCCGCTCATTGCTATTTACTTCGGATGTCCTTGATCAAATTAATATATGCTGAGTCTTTTTTTTATTCATCGAATCGATCTTTTCATCTAATGCAGACAGCCTATAATGTCATTGCTTACATGGACAAGCCCCGCTTGAAGACTGCGCTCGAGATGCTCAGAACCACTCAAGAAATAGAACGTCGACTCGAACAAGTATGCCATTTTCCTCTGCCCTTTTTTTTATTATGTCATGAAACTTGATTGCATGAACCACTATCTTATATCTGGTTTCATTCTATCTTATTTCTGGCATTGTGGAGGCATGCTCAACCTCCCTTCTCCCTCCTCTTGTATTTCTGTTTATTGTTTTCATTGAGAACATTTCGGGGACTTCGATAGCCTACCGTGTCGATTTGACACAGAGTCACAGACCATTGGGAGTTGTTTGGGAAATATTACAGTTGCTAAAAATCCTCATGGATATTTCTCCTGAATCTCTACCACTTGACTGGATGATGTTATGACTGCAGGTCTCTCTGCCGCTACTAATTCTTCATGGAGAGGCTGATATCGTAACCGATCCATCTGTGAGCAAGTCATTGTATGAGAAAGCATGCAGCTCGGACAAGAAACTAAAGCTATACAAGGATGCGTTTCATGCTCTCCTGGAAGGCGAACCAGATGAAGTGATACTTCAGGTTTTTAATGATATCATTTCTTGGCTTGATGAACATAGCAGGGAAACTAATTCTTGCTGATAGCATTGCCTTGCCCCTCTCGTTTGTACACCAATAAGAGAAAATGGAGGGAGGGTATTTTGATTGTTTGAAGTAAAAAAAATAAAAAAATAAAATATTTGTGCAAAACTCTCTATTGTGCTGTACTGGAATATTGTACTAATTCATTGATCTCATTTAATTTATTGTTAATTTTTGCACAGTTTCTTTATTATTGCCAGTCATGTAGTTTATTATGTAAAATTAACTAGTTAATATATAGTTTATTATTGCCAGTCATGAATTCTCTTTTTCATGAATGGTGTTTATTGATTTGAAATAACATTTTTTTTTAATTAAAAAAAGTTTAGTCGATAACGTATTGGGATGACATGTTCAATCTAGATTAAACTTTTAAATTTAAAACTCAAGTCATAAGAACATGATAACACTTAATAAAACAAACAAAAAAATTTATGAAGTTTAATTACTAATAAATTTATTATTGATTGATGAAATTGGAGGGGAAAAACATAATAAAACATTTTTTCTGAACAAAATTATGAATTTAAATAATATGATAAAAATATAATTGGTAATCTCACAAAGCTTTTATAAACTCTAGTTACTTTAAAAGTCAAACTTGGATTACAACAATATATAAGGAGATTTTTTGTAAGTAGTTGAATTGAGAGATATAATTAATATAGTAAGTTCATGATATTTTTTTAGATAAAAACAAAAATTGACAAAAATAGAACTAGATGTTCCGGCTAGAATTTAAGTGAGATTTATAGAACAAATTGAAATTTTCAATGAGATGAAATCATTTTTTTAATTAGAATAAATAGGGTCGGTGTCCATAATGACCATCAGTATTAATAAATAATTAAAATTAAAAGACATTAAAAGAAATCTTCTTTCTGAACAAGATTTTTTTGGTCATAAAATATCTTTCTTTCACTAATTCTTTTTAAGTGAGTCAAATATAAAAAAGAATGAAGAATAATATTTTATGTAATCTTATTTAACATGAAAAAAAGTAATCTAAACCTTATTTTATTCACTTTCCATAAAATTACATGTAATTTTCCAAGTAAGAACATTGGTAAAATGATCGAATGGCCAGGATTAAAGCTCACAATCAATGGCTTGATTTTTTCTTTTAATTGTTTTTTGAGTATTTGATACAAATTTCTTACTGTTTAAAAAAGACACTCATGGAGGGATGGAATATTGAAAAAAAAATCAAGAGTAAAAGTTGACTTCAATAAAAAATAAAAAAAAGCAGGTTAACTTAATTGAAATACCTTTACTCAACAAAACCCTATTCATTGAAATATTGTTTTCTTAAAATTTAATATTATCATTCAATATTATAATTATTAAGATTTGATCTTCATAATTTTTTCATTTTACTGTTTATAAGATTATCCGAGTTTCATGATTAGAATACTGGGTTAACTTCCTTTTTTTTCTTGTTTCTTTTTCTCTAATTTCAAGTTCATCATTTATTTTAGGATTGAAAGTTTACAATTTATTTTTATGAAGCTCAAAACCACAAGTTTTATGTGTTAACTTGATTGACACAATTTTTTTAATTGTTTTTCAATTTTATTATTCAACATCTTGATTGATAGTTATGATTTTTTATTTGGTTCAATTTGCTTTTTATGAAGATATCCCTTTCTCGTCACTCTTGATTATGATTTTTACGAGTTAACTCGAGTTGACTTGAATAATCTATTATGTTTTTTTAACCGAATTCTTTTTTAATTTTATCTTTCAAAACTAGATTAATTAAAAATTATAATTTACAATCTATTTTAAGTCACTTTTTATTGTACTATCTCAGTCTCATGACCGAGTCACGAGCTTGATAGGTTAATCCTGATTGTATTTTGACTTGTCAAATTGACCGGGTCATTTTAGATCAATTTTCACTTGATTTAATTTTTTTTACTAGAAAAAAACATAACACACGGATCAATAATCTAGTCCAAACAAAAAATTAAAAGTAAAATAACTATAAGGTCTCGAGAGTTGATAGCCATAGTCGGTCAATATATATTTAAAGTTCAGGGGTTATCTACAACAATGTTTTCTTGTTTATTAACTCGAATCAACCATTTTACCATATCCGAGTTGTAACTTGGAAGACGTGTCGTGCCATTTTACCGTTTTTAAGGTTGCTCAACTACATTTTTGTTTCTCTTTGTTGCTATTGAGATTTGTGTATTCTTTTCATGTTCCCTGACTAACCACACTTGTAATATTTTATAGGGGCTATTTGGCTAGTGAAAAAAATTAATTTTTTTTTATTTTTATTTTATATTTTATATTAAAAAAATATTTTTAATATTTTTAAATTATTTTAATATATAATTTTAAATAAAATACATTTTAAAAAACAATCACAGCTCACCATTCACAATTTTTTTTTTTTTGCCTCACAAGTCTTTTTTGTTCCTAAGCCTGTAATCCATTCAACAATTTTACCAGGTTAGTACTTCACATATCTGAGCTTTTTATCGTCTTCAGTGTCATGATTCTGGTGAGAATCAAAGATGAAACAGCTGCAAATAAGCTAGATTTTACCTTTGATTTCCTTTGATTAACAACTTCAATGTAATGTAACTTCTCGCCCACTAAGCTCCACGTCAGTAGCTCCTGGGCATCATGCCATCACCCAACAATCCACTTCAGAAACAGCCCACAAAGCAACAAAACATATGTAGTCAAAGCGGACCATCAATCCATGATCAATCCTGTTTCATGATCAATCCCTGTTTCTGATGTTATTAGTGCTGCTAATAGTACTATAAAAGTTAGGCCATAGCTAAAAGGTGTGGTGGGTGTTATTCACTGAGTGGGTATGGCAAACAAGATGCCTTCTTTTAACTTTCTTTCCTTTCTTGAGCAGCTGCCTGCCTGCCTGTTACCCAATTTTCTCTCTAGTGGGTTTCTAACCTTATTTTCGGTAACTTGTATTATTATTAGTAGCTAGTGTTCACAGGATGAAGAGGCCATTATTGCTGCTGAGCAAATTCTTTTGGCTTCAGTCATGGCCTTCTCTTCTTGCCTTTTCCATCCTCAATTCTCACTCAAGGTATGTTCTTTTTGCTTCTTTCAATTCTGAGTGTCTATTGATCACGTGAATAGATGGATTTTTGGGTGTGTTATGAAGTATAATGATCATTTATTCATGCTATGCATCTCAACTAGATTAAATGGGTTCAGGTTGTATGAGATTTTCTGTCCCTCCAGTAGAAGTGTTGCATGCACTGAATCTGTGTTTAAATTGCCTTTAAGAGTGTTCCATGAAAGTGAAGAGCTCAGATTATGCTGACGCGCTTGAGGTTTTGTTTTTCTAAGGGTTTATTTTAATTTCTTGTAGAATGATTGCTTGGGGCAGACTATAAGATCTCATCACGTTGTTGGGAATGATCGAAAGTTATTTTCTTCCCTCCAAAGTCATAGCACTGAAATCTTTGGTCGGCGGGTTGCAAGAGTGGGAGCTGACTTGCATAGAGACAGTAGTTTTCTAGGAGGTTCAAGAGTTGTCATCCATCCAAAACTTCCTAATTTCCTCGTCTATCGAAAAGGCTCAGGACTAAATGCATCATGTAATGCTTTGTTTTTGCCAGTTGTCCTAGTTATTCAACCTATATGATGTTTATATTTCATGAGAGATTTCAAGCATTTCTTTTCTTCCATTTTTATTTGCTTATTTGGATTCTATATGATTCGCTGCTGAAGGTCTCCAATATTTAAATGCTTGAAGATTTGTCTAGTTTGTGTGCATTCTAACTGTGCAAACTTTCTGGTGTTCTTTTCTTCTCCAAGATGAATTTGTGACTGCCTTTTTCTTTTTTTTAAAAAAAAAAACCAAGGAAGAGAAATAGAAATCTATTTTATAGGAAATTATCTTATTGTAACTCCTCCTATTGGGCTTGGACTCTGTTCCTGCACATTTCTGAATGTAACCTAATTTTAGCTCCACTCCCTGCTGTTTTCTATGAAAAACAATTCTAGCTATCAGGGTCAGATGCTTGAATTATGTGCTGCCTTAAGATGTTTGAGGTCGATTGCTTGGTTTGAATTATTTAGAAAACATAGATAAGCTGTTGTCAGATGGTGATTTGGCTCATGACAGTCAACTTATAGAGCAACCCAATTCTTTAACTTTTTTTGTTTTGTTTGGAATGACTGACTGATTATGCCCGTACTTGATCTCCTCTGGAATCACTTGTTATCATAGCCTCTGAAATGAAGGACTTTTTGTTGGTTCATTATCTGTCACAAATACTAGTGGGGACATATGGTCAGGTAGCAATAGTTTTGTTATCCCCTCTTGGATATTTTCTGGGTGACGCGTGGACAAAACCAGGTTTTTCTGTGATAATTAGCCTGGAACAAGTTAGTTTCCTTTCGGGCTATTATCTGTTATTGCTAAGAGTCCACAACTTATTTCTTTCAAATGCGGTGCTGCTAGCAACATCTATACTTTAAGTCTCTATCTTGTAAATGTGATTTCTTATTATTTTCTTGCTTTATATTATAGGGTTGACAAGTTCTCAGATTGCAAGCAGTGCTTTTACCTTGGGAACAGCAGCTGTTCTCCCATTTTACACGCTTATGGTTGCAGCTCCTAAAGCTGAAGTGGTATGCTTTCTGTGCTTGTTAAGGATGTCGTTTGTACGCTCACCAGTATTTCTCTTTGAAGTCACATAGTATCTGTTCATAGTGTATGAATATTCAACTTCCTGAATTTCGCTGAGTTTGCACCGAAATCTTATGTTTGACTTAATTGTTGCTGCTACAATATATTCTGTTTTGAATCCTGATTTTTAAGTTGTCAGGGGTTTTATTCTTAAACTATGTACAATTCATAAATATCATCCACTATCAGTCACAACACTTTTATCGAATCTTTTTTTTCCTTGCAAGTAGCACTTCTGATAAATTTCAAGTCAAGATTTTTATTTTTCCCCAGAGCTGCTGAATCCTGTGCTGGCCTTTAACTTCTGTCTGCATGTGATTTTCGTTGTAAGCTCGTTGATCGCCTTTTTTTCAAACAATCAACATAACTTGCTAAATTTGTGCACACTGCAGACTAGAAAGTCTATGGAAAGTAGCATTCCATATGTTGTCCTGGGACTTCTGTATGCATTTCTGTTATACCTGTCTTGGACACCTGAGACAATACATCTGATTTTTGCAAACAAATACTGGTTGCCAGAGGTATGAAATATCCACGCGTTTTTTTTAAAACAATTGGAGCAGATGTGTGCTTGTTGTGAAAGGTTAATGGAAACTTCTATCTGATTTCTGCATGTAGCTGTCTGGTATGGCAAAGATGTTCTCCAGTGAGATGACATTAGCTTCAGCCTGGATTCATTTGTTAACTGTAGATCTTTTTGCTGCAAGGTCTGTCTCTTGAATCCCCCCCTCTCCCTCTCCCTCTTTTGCAGTTCTAACACTTCTGCCATTGTGATTATCCAGGCAGGTGTTTGATGATGGACTAGAAAACGAAGTTGAGACCCGGCATTCGGTTTCTCTTTGCCTGCTCTTTTGCCCGATCGGAATCATCACTCATGTCATCACTAAAGCACTGACCAAAAGTGCTGGAACTAGTAGACATGGGATGTGATTCGTGATTGACTTGTGCTGAAAGAATCAAATCAATTTGTAGGTGGCTGGAAACAAAATGGATTTCCTGAAGTGAAAAAAATACCAGGATCAATTGAGACTTTTATAACTTGTTCTCTGCAAAACTTTCGTTTTCTTTTTCATCAAATATTATATGACTTTGTATTTGTCTCTACCGGGGATCAAGCTATCACAATTTGGATGAACATATATTCTTTCTTCCTTAAGTTGCACCCCAAACTTTAGATCTATCAGAGCTTTAGCCAAAGCCATGAGGGCTAGCATGTCTTGAGAAATTGAACCACAAGCATTTTTGAAGGTCGAATGGATGTTAGAAATCATTGCTCCACCTACTCTGAAACCTTTTTCTCAATCAACTCAGCTACTGCAACTCCAAATTCAGATGGATTTGGAAAGTTACTGCAGCAATAGGTGCCAAGTCTTTCATATCTTGAAACGGAGAGCATGGCAGCCAAACTTAAGATCGATCAATCCTCTTTAAGGGTCTGACACTTCCCTTCAGTTGTTATTTTACCACTATTTAATAAATACTAATAATAAAAAATAGATAGATTTGAAGGGGTAGTAATGCTGGGCATAACCACTTCAATGATGATTATAAGTCCAAAGTGAAAGCTTGTTTTAAGAATTACGTGTTTGGTGGTATGATAATTTTATTTATTTTTAATATAAAAAATATTTTAATATGTTTTTAATGTAAAAAAACATTTTTTAAAGTAATTTTATATCACAATTAAGACACATCTCCTAAAAAGGTGCAATGATTTGCGTGAGTTTCTTATTTTCCCAAAAAAGCAAAAATATCCCTTCAAGTCAAGCTGATACAGACAAGAGGTTTTATTTCCACGTCTACATTCTCTCTGACCACTCAAAATCATGTGTTTCTTTTATTATATTATTTTTTTATTACAAAAAAATTGTATTTTTCATGGAGTATACTGTAAGCTCCTTTCATAACCTTCTTGAACTCCTTGGGAAAATCTCCCCCCTGTTCATTCTCATCAGCAACCCAGAACCATGGCCATGGCCTCGTTGTTCATCTCTTCTTCACCATCCTTTACTCTCTCTCCCAAAACTTACGCAAAATATCAAACAGCTTACTTTTTAAAACCCTTTTCTATCAAAGCTTCTTCCACATCTGTTGATCAACAACCCACAATCTCTTTAGCTGATAAACAGCCCTTCCCTTTCAAGGTACGAGCAATCCCTGCCCTGGTTTACAATTAGCTTCAATAGGTTTCTGGGTTTTCGACTGTGGATTCTTGTCGTCTGTTTTAGTTCATTTTTCTGACAAAACCTCTTTTCTTCATCCTTTTTCAGGCAAATAGCTGGCAATGGAAATTCCAGGAGAAGTTTTTAACAATTTATTATGAAGAACATGGGAAGGAAAGCCCTGAACCAACCAAAAACATTTTAATGCTGCCAAGTATTTCTGATGTTAGCACTGTTGAAGAATGGAGATCGGTAGCTGGGAACATTGTTCAACGAGTCGGTAAAATCAATTGGAGGGCTGTAATTGTTGACTGGCCTGGTTTGGGCTATTCTGATAGGCCTAAATTAGACTACAATGTTGATGTCATGGAGAAATTTCTGACAGACTTCATAAGTGCTCCAGATGGTCCAATGAAGCACTCTGGTGAGTTTCGATTTTCTTAGTATTATTAGCAATGTTGTCAATTTCGTTTTCATTGATGCTTCATTTTTTAAATTGGAATGGAATTTTTCTGTTTTGGATTGTCTAGGATTGTAATGATATGTGTGTGTATATATATAAATAAATATATTAATTCAATTTTTTTTATTTCAAATCCAAAAATAATTTATTTAAAATTGTGTAATTTAATCTAAAACACACACAATAAAATGATTTTTCTGAATAAAATTATAAACATATATAATATTACGAGAATGTAATCATCAATCTCATAAGATCATTATATTCTTTGATTGCTCTGTTTTAACATATTCATCTCAATCTAACAGTCAGATCAAAAAATATGATTGATATTATAAAATTATTCATTATTTAAAAAAAAAATATTTGGTCGAAACGGATCGGGCGGAATAAAAGCAGAATGTTCCAGTTGAAATTTGAACGAAATTTCCGGAACATAAAAATTTTATCGTTTTATCTCGTTTTTTTAACTTATATAAAATATTTTGGCCGAAAGTAAATTAACAACACTGATTATCAGTAATATTGTGCTTCTTTACTCATACTTGAATGAGTTTCTGCCATTAATTCAGGAAAAGATTTAATCGTGTTTGGTGGAGGGCATGCACCCACAATTACTCTCTGTGCTGCAAAGAAGGGTCTGCTGAAGCTAGCAGCCATTGCTGCTGTTGCGCCCACCTGGGCTGGTCCTCTTCCTATTGTGTTTGGTCGAGATTCCACCATGGAAACGAGGTATCGTAAATTTCAGTGTAACCTTTGCTTATCCTTCAAGTTCAAAATCATTTTTGAATGTTTATTTTATTTTTCAATTTAAATTAATTTTTTTAGTGTTTTTAAATAATTTTGATGTGCTGATGTCAAAAATTATTTTTAAAAAATAAAAAAAACATCATTTTAATGCATTTAAAACACTTTCAAAAACAAATATAAAACATCATTTCTGCATTGTATTCTATCATAGTTCTGAGAGTATAAAACTGATCTCCCCAATTCATTGATGATTACCAGGTATCGGCTGCTGAGGGACAGCTTAAGGACCCCAGGAGTTGGCTGGATGATGTATAACATGCTTGTAAGCAACGAGAAGGCAATTGGTTCCCAGTACAGATCCCATGTCTATGCAAATCCTGACAATGTGACTCGTGAAGTTGTTGATAGTAGAATTGCTCTGACAAAACGAGAGGGAGCTCGCTACGCTCCTGCTGCTTTCCTGACAGGTCTCCTCGACCCGGTTCAATCCCAGGAGGAATTCCTTGAGCTTTTCGCAGATCTGGATGGAAAAGTGCCGGCTCTTGTTGTGTCAACCAAAAGTTCTCCGAAAAGGTCCAAGGCAGTAATGCAAGCACTCAGAGGAGCCAAAGGGGTCAGTAAATTTGTTGAGGTTCCTGGCGCTCTTTTGCCACAGGAAGAGTACCCCACTATGATTGCAGAAGAGCTTTACCAATTTTTGCAAGAAAGTTTTGAGTTAAAATAGCAGATAGGTGTTTAGTATTTGATCCGTTTATGAATACAGATAGATGAAGTTTCAACTTTCAAGACGTATTTGACAGTCTTTTCAATCTCTCTCACATATGCTATTATTTCGTCTACCAAACAATTAGAAATGTGTCGTTGTGATGTCAATCTGGTAGCGAATACATCATTTATATACACTTCAAATCAATACAAAATTCAATCAACCACTTGTTGGACAACAAAAAGGAAGAATGTGAGATTTCGAATGTTATGATTCCACTCATTCTTCCCCAGTATTCCGTGAAATGTTTCAAATTGTGTCGAAGGAGGAGACAAATATATAAGAATTAAGAAATGGTAATTGTCTCCTAGCTTTCAACACTTGCTCTAGCTGTTGTGTACACGTGAAAAACTTACAAAAGAAATACAGCATACTTCAAGTAGGGAGTGGGGACATCTGAACTTGATCTTCCAGCACCCCGGTCAATGGATCAGGTTCCTGAAACGAACCCTTTTTACCACGCTCCAGAGCAGTTGCCTCATAAATCCCTACAGAACGAAAGAGACCATGAGAGGTAATTTCTACCAATGCCCATGTCAATGTGCTAGTGTTTGTGCTTCTTTACTGTATGCGTGGTCAACTTGTTTTATTAGCGATAATAAAAAATTATGTGGCATGGTTATCCTTTTCTTCTACTCCAATTTTTTAGGGAAATGATAAGCTTCTCGAATGTGACATCTATCAAAATCTTTTAACTATTCTAGTCAGCGTATCCACATGCTGACCATGAAAAACAAAGGATTTCTCTCTGTTGCAGACCCGATAACTTATTTATGAATTGCAAGGAATTTCCCATAAACATTGAATGGAGAAACATTAATGAAAGACTTTTAAACATACCAAAGCCCAGGAGCAAGGAACATATTATGAAGCCTGGAAGAGAAAAATCCATTTTGTAGACAATTTCCATGACAATGATGCATCCTCCAGCTACCATAAGGTGCCTTGGTGAAGAGAACACCATGTGTAGTCTGCAAACAAATATTGTTCTTTTGAGTGTTTTGAATAATTGTCAAACTAGCAACTTACATTTACTTGCAAACAACCAGCATCTACAAAAATGTTCCATTAAGAAAATGAATAACATTCACTTAATTCTTGAATTAAATACAAAAGACAACAGATTCCATTAAAAAAAAGTGAGCGCACAGAACATAGTCATAAACAAGTATAAGCTAGATAGGTAAAATATATGAGACACGATAACAAAATGGAACCATTGTCTATCATGGCAGTGTCATAAATGCTCCCCTTTATTGATGCATTTAGGCCCCTAGACTAGTATAAGCAACAGTGATGCAACAAAGTGGCTAGCACATCTTCATGGACCTCAAGAAAATGAGAACCAGCTTAAAATCTTGTAGCAAAAATGCTCCAAGTGTTTTTAGTAAACGTGCCCCGCCAAAGGAGCCTTGTAATCATGCCAAAACTGAAGTTGCCAGCTAATGCATAAATTAAAATTTATTTTAACAAACTAATTCAACAAAAGCTAGTCAAAACATCAGTATAGTGAAAGACTCGTCATCACTTGAGAAGTTACCCAGAAAAAGGTACCTCTCCTCTGCAATACTGTCAACATAGAATATCAGGATAACTCCAAAAAGAGTAGTGCTGAGAAATGCCCAGGTTGAAAACGGAAGTTGTACACTGCTGCCAGAAGTTGATCCCTGAAGTACTCAAAAAATAAAAACCAGAACATTTTTAATCAGGCCAGAGCTCCATGGGGATTTAAACAAAGAAATAATTTCCAAAGCTTGATACAGTAAAATTAAAAATGGGACTGAAAATCTTAGATCTATAACTTACAGTGATGAAGTCCCACATGGCTACAGGAAAAAGAAAACATGTCGCAGAAGTAATGGTTATTGCATTAAGCCTCCTTTTAAGTTGATTCTGACAACAAGGAATGGCCAGAGTTAAAATTAGAGTTTCACATAATGCCCGGAGGAAAAAGGCAGTTAAGAGAACAATGGTTAGTTGCAATCATTCGCCAACAGGAAACCAAACAATAATGTAAATGAATGAATTTTAACACCTTGAGTGAAACACGGCGTGCAATAACCCTTCTTAAAGCTGATAAGATTCCAGCAAGAATTGGAACTACCATTTCTCCCATACCCAAAACCTCCTCTGTCTGATCCTCAGTAGTAGGGCTGTCTTTGAATGGTATTTCCCATTAAGTCAAAACAAGCTTGAAGAATTCTCACAGTAAGAAAAAAAGAGGAATAAAACCCAAACAAGGAAACTGATGCTAGTAAATCACTAAACTTATTATTACAAATTCAATGAGAAAAATTGGAACTACACAAGGATATAAAAGGGGGAATATGTGGCCATGGCCCACCCTTGAGATAAGAAGTAAAAAGATGCCAACATCGCAATGAGCCCACCAATCTGAAGAAAATGAGGAAACACCATTATCTTCAAAATCTTACACTGATAGTAATTAAATGATAGTGCATATGGTCATCAGATTGCTATAAAATTAAAAACCACATGTTAAATGAAGATGCTATCGAGAAAGAGGAGGAGATGGAATATAACAAGGAGGATAAGGCATCCCCCAAGTTAGCACAACTCAGTTATCTAATCTCTCTGATGTCATAAGGATCTCTCTTGACAAGTATATATTAAATCCTACCATAATGAATCTCTCACTGCTACATGTTTGATGGGCTCCGTTCAATCATACATGAATATAAAAGAACCATGGTAGCATCTATGTTATCAGCATCACATACTAGTTGATGACCTCTGTTTCTTAAGCAACCAGTAGGAAATGATTTCGCCTCAGAAAATGAGAAACATGTCAATTATAAAATTGATGTGCTCAAAAGAACAGAGACCATCACCTTTTTCCAGATATGGCCCCTCCGTCCATATAATGCAGCAGATAATACTCCCAGAACAGCACCAGAATACTCCGCCAAGATAGCTCTAGAGTCATAACAAAGAATTAATTTACTAAAAGTCTATAAATACAAATAAGCAAAAGAATAAACAGAAAAGAAAAGGCAATCACGGCAAACAAAGAAACAGAAGAAAAGGGCACTATCCCTTCAAATTGGTATAATAAGAGATTCTAGGTGCAAATTCCTTAGGCATCCTGGCATATGTGAGCTATCTAAAATTTCCATAAAATTATTCTCAAGTCTCATTGAAAGAGATTGCATAAATATATACAATTTTGAAGTAATTTTAGACCTACAAATAGGCAAAACACCACTAGTTAGTGAAACTAATAAAAAACTTGGAAGAATGAACAAATTCACGACATATCAAATAAAGATAAATCCTGTGAGAGGACTCTTTACTACCTCGACAAGACAGGAGATCGTCCCGGGCAACCATGAATTATTCTTGGAGCATGTTTAAAAATGATTTGGCATTTAAGCTTAATTTTTCAGAAGCCTCTTGTATCTTGTGCACTATTCAAGACAATTTACACCTATAAATACACCTATGATCATCAGTAAATAGTGGTCGTTTCTCAAATTGCCAAAGTTGAATCTCGTAGAGCCCCCAACAGACCAGTGAAAAAGAACATTTACAATTGAACAAGCCACTTGAAACACTAGAAAAATAATGTTCAAGCTGTACAAGCATACCTAACTGGTCCGCATGACTTAAGTCCCTTTCCCCACAAGATGAAGTATAAAGCTGTTATCACACCATTTATAACCGATGGAACTACCTGAACAACAGTTAACACCATTTAAAAATCAGCTGGCACATACTCCCACAACAATATCTGAAATGAAAAGAACACATTTAGAGTCATTCACCTGCTGATTAGAGAGTGCTCTCCCCTTCCAAGGCTTTTGCAAAGCTAAAAATAGGATTGACGATGGAATCAAACAAGTGAATATAAAAAGTACCACCGAAGCGCCAGTCTGAGAGAAATAGCGGTACATCGAATAAACTGACCATATTCTCAAGAAGTTGCCAATAACATGGATGATCTGCAATGGAGTGTGCCTACACCGAAACACCAAAAACAAAATCATCCATACCAACCGTTTCCACTATATCAAAGCACAAACACATTGAAAAAGAGCACATAAAGCATAAACAAAACAGTTTGAATACTCAACATGCTTCCATGTTAGACTTAAAACAACCCATTTGCCAGACAATATCGAATCAATGAACACGGAACTGAAACCGAAACCATCCCAACCCCACCCCACCAGATATGCACCAAAATCGTATATTGCCGTCCCTCCAATAAAAACCTCACCATTCAAACCTAATACAGTTATTACTAAACTATAGATTCCTTAAGCTCCAAGCAGCTATTAGAGCGCTAAATCAAGCACTTATTACAGCCATTACATTATTCTTTATCCTCAAAATTACCTTAAGAACCCCAAACAGAATTCACTTTAATTTCGCAATAAACCCACCTTAATAACAACCTCGAAAATTCAAAAAACAAACAATCTTAGCAGCTTACACTAGAAAAAAAATCAATCAAAACCAAAATAAAGAGGCAAAGAGAGACATCATTGGGGTAAGGATTAGGGTTTTAGAAAGTGAAAGCAACTTTGCATACCTGAAATGAGGAGAAGATCCTACTCCTCGATCTTCACTAATTTGTCTTGGGGTCATCATTTCTAATCAAGGTAATGGATAATGTGATCCAATGCCAAATTAATATAACAGAAAAAAATGGGTGATTAGTGTTTTGCTTCACAAAAAATAAATAAATCAATGCATTCAAAATTGAATCTGTCTCTTCTCTCTTCTCCAGTCTTCATTTTTTGATTTCTTTCTCTCGAAGTTGAGAATTTCGGGCTCAACCAGTTTTTGGACTATGACCTCCTTCTCTTCTCGGTCCATTTCTCACCGGCCCAGTAATTAGTTAGGGCTTATATGGACTTTGGCGGGCCCCGTCCATGGGCTTGCTTTTCTCACTTTTTCTCACGTGGACAATTGAAAGGGACAAATACATGCATTCCTGCTGGTTATCACCAGCATCTATGGGATTGGCCGATTGGGTGGTCACTTCAATATCTCTCTTTATTGTCAAGGCACCTTATTTATTTATTTATTTATCTAAAAAGAAAACTTGAGAGGCACTTTGCACCAGGGTATAAATTATTATGCATGATACTATTTTCATGCATAATTTCCAACTTCTTGATCGGTGTAATGTGGTATTTCTTTTTAAAATTCGTTATTTATTATTATCAAAGTAATTATGTGTAATTTGATTTTTGATATTTTAAAATTAATGTATAAAAACTATTTTTTAAAAACCAAAATTTATTAATTGAGGTGATATGATCCAGATATGGTTAATTTTGGACTTTCACTTAAAGTTTCATACTGTCTAGTTATACTCTATTGAGCATATCTCCATATCAAATTAATCGAAGTTCTAGAAGACCTTGTGATATAGATTATAACAAGATTTATGAGTTTTGTTATTTGGTTTTTTATAGGCAACAAAGAAAGCTTATTGGAGTGTATGTTCGGTCTTATTTGATTCATATTAATGAATACGAGTTTGAGCCACATGTGATCCAAAATTGATTTGGCTTAATGAAGATGTTGAGATCATACCAGGTTTTCTAATCTATTTGGAACTTCTTAGAGATACCAAATCTAATACTAGCATATCTAGGATATTAATTTTGGATCTTTATTTTTTTTTATTCTTTTCTTATTATTTTTGGATTATTATTATAAATTTGGATTGATTTTACAAGTGGACTCAAATCAGCCCACATAAGAGGATCCATTAGGGTTATTTAAAATATTATATAAGTTAATTGCATGCTGTATACTTATCAGTCATGGATTGATAAAATAAACTTGTATTTTGCATGATACAACACGTTTTATTTGCTAGGATAAAAATCAAATCTGACTTATCAAAGTATAACTAGTATTGTGGTGTCATTAGATTCGATTCAATAATGTTGGTATCTTGAGACATGTTTTCAGGTGTTGTACTTCTCAAACTTGATTTTCAACTTTATTAGAGAAGTATCATGTTTGTTGGAGTTTACCATATGATTAAAAGAGGATCACATTCTAAGAATAAAATGTTTTTATTTTTTATTATGGTTTGGATGCAATGTAAAGACTACCATGCCCTTTAATGACCCATGTTGGGAATGTCTTGTTGTGATTTTTTTTATAGTGCAATGTGCGTGCGCGGCGACATAGCGCATGTTTGGGAGTGTGGCAGCGGTAGCTTTTCAAAGTTCTTTTCGTGCCGAAATATATCAAGATAATGTTTTTTTTTTAAATCATTTTTGAAATCAGCACATCAACATGATCTAAACGCACTAAAAAAATTTAATTTTAAGTGTAAAAAAAAAATTGAAATTTGGCCAAGCGGCGTAAACTTCTTTTTTTTTGTCTCTTCTTATGGTCAAAATATAAAATTATCCTTTCATTTGTTTTTTATTCAATTTGGTTATTATTTTTTAATTATTATTATTTTTTTAATTGTTTTTTTCTTTAATTTCATCTCCATCATTTGATTTCTTTTTATTAATTTTTTATTTTAATTTTCAATATTTATTGCATGAATTGATGTTTCTGAGTCTTTTCACTTTCTTTTATGTACGGTTTATTTTTTTTATTTTAAAAAAATTATCTTAAACATCGAGTTGCTTGATAAATTAAATTTTATAATTTTATTCAATTTATTTCTAACAGAATTATTTAAATATAATGATTATGTTATAAATTCGGTATGTTAACTCAATCAAGTTGGCATGCTTTTTTTAAACTTTTTTATGCTCTGTTTTTTTTCTTAATTATTGTTGTTGCACTTTTTTCTTCATATAATTGAAATTAATTGATTTTATTAAATTCAAATGATTTAATAGCTTAGACTCACATTTTTTTTTATTTTTTTAAAAAATATTTGCGTCACCTTAGCCTTTTTTATTTTACATTGAAAAAATTCTGGTCAGCTTACAACATAGTGGCCCCTGTCTAGTGCGTGTCCACCCCCCTGCATTATTATTTTTTAAGTCGGCACTTGTCGACCAAATAACAATACGGACTCTGTTTTAGCTAGTTTGACATATCTCTTTTTTTTATATAAATTATTGATTTTGGCACTCACGATTATGCGGATTAAAATAAATAAATAATAAAAAGATGAAAAAAACTTCTACTAACTCACATTATTATTATTTTTATTATCATAGCTATTTGATATGTTATATAATTTTTTTTGGATATCAGAGAATTCAAAAAAGAATTTTGTGAGGCAGTTAAATTGAATAAAATCCTAATTATTTCATATTTTTATATAAAATATATTTTTTTATTCAAATTTAATATCATCATAAGATTTCTGCAATCACACCACATTTCTTGAAACAATATGTCTTATAATCGATTTAGAGCAAGGCACATGTTAACTCAAATTAATAATATTTTTTTTTAAATAAAATAAAATATTGAAACGACATTAAAGTACACAAATTTTAATTAGTGATATTTTTAAACAGATATGTGTACATATATAATTATATATACATGGACTCTTGGTCTTTGAGACAACACCTAATCAACTATCAAGTCATGCTGTTCTTGGTCACGTTTTGGAGAAAGGAAATAAAGTGGACTCCTGATTGTTTGCTTTGCTGATCTACTGATATAGATTGTAGATAAGATGTTCTATCTGCTTTTATTATTATTATTATTATTATTATTATTATTATTATTATTATTATTTTTTAATATTTATTTTCTCTTTGCTATTAGAGTCTGTTTGGCACTGTGATCAAACCGCTGTTTTGCTGAAATTCATTTTTTTTTCATTTCAAATGAATATATTTTGATATGCTGATGTTAAAAATAATTTTTTAAAAAATATTATTTTAATATATTTCGGCACAAAAAATATTTTAAAAAGTTAGCGCAACTGATTTCCCAAAGAGGGCTTAATTCAAATATGGGAGGATGATGATCGATGCTACTGTGTGTGTGGTGGTCATCAGTGATCCCTCATTGGCTCATTATACAAGTAGTCAATCATATTACGTAGAAATTTAAGTTATTAGATGAAATGTCATAATATAATTTATATTATTTTTTAATATACTTATTAAGTGAAACTTTTTTGAACTTGAAATTTATATAAATTTACTTTATTTATCAAATAAAATAAAAATGATGAGATTTTTATTAAATAAAATAAAAATAATGAGATTCGAAGTAGTGAAACCAAGGCAGTCAAAATCGCGAGCCAACTCGCAAAATCGTACGATTTTGCGAGTTGGCTCCGAAAACCTGGTTGGACCGGAAAGAAAAATCGAAACCGGTCAAACTCGGTCAAACTCGTAGAAAAATCGTTCAAAATCGTAGAAAAATCGTAAAAAACCGTAGAAAAATCGTAGAATAATAATAATAATAAAAAATAACAATATTTAATTATATTTAAATTCATTTTTTAAATTTAAATATAATTAAAAATAATAATTTTTGTACGGACATTTTACGATCTTTCTACGATTTTACGATCCGATCTTACGATTCGATTTTTCGGAGCCCTTTCCGATCCGTGTCAAAATCTCGATTTTGACTGCATAGTGAAACTGCTAATAAAATAATGATACAAAGAACCATCTCTCATTGCGCAAGCACCAGCAAAAACCCAGGCGATGAAGACTTTTTTTCAAAAAGGAGTCAAAGAAAACAAGAGTACTTCAGATAGCAGAAGCTTTTAAGATTCTTAAGGTCATTTTCCTTTAAGAAATCTGAGAGCCCATGTTGCTCTATCTTCTTGTCAGCATGATATGGCCCATTCAAGCTGTCTTCTATCTTTGGATGCAATGCATCTGTAAATTTTTTTGCTTTCTTTAGTGCCATTAAAATATTCTATAATTTCTTCCTTACACTCATTAAAGTCGATGAATTGGCAACATCTATGAGATTCTGTTCATCCATATGTTTGTAGGCCCTATGATTCTGATAATCCTTTACATTGTCTGTGTCCATTTATCGTTATTGCTGCATGTCACAAATTAAGTCTATTGTATGAAGTCTGTTTGTCCCTTCAACGCAAACCGCGCTTTTCATCTGATTGAAACTCATCGGTAATGAAAAGGTGTATTTTCCTTCAAAGATTTATCTAATAATCTCTTCTTTTTTTCTTTTTTTTTTACCAGGGGTATCTCCAGCCCTATTGGGACAAAGACTAATCCCCATCCTGGCCGGGAGCGCGAAGGTGAAGCCCTCCCAGCAACGTTTCCGAGGGATCGAACTTGTGCTCTCACTCTTTCTGGGGTAAAGGCCACTATATGTTTCCATGATTTTAATGTTATTGGGCCCTGATGATGAAGCAATTGATCATATGGCGATGCATTTCTGATTGATTAACTTCTGGACTACTGTTGTTTACATAATGCACGCATCCATGATTGTTGCTTGGTCAAAAAGTATTATGGAGGGCAATGGCATGATAGAAACCTGCCACTTAAAAAAGAACAGAAACCAGAGAGCTAATAAGAGAATTATGGAACATTGCTTGTCAAGTATATCCCATTGAACTTATCTTTGAATCATCTCTGTAGCCAGCTAGCTACTTGGAATTGTATTTTTCTCTGGGCTTTTGATTATTATAGCAGGTTTTGCTTTAGCTACTAGTAATCTGAGTACAAGATTGATTTATGCAGGTGGTAGTCAAGGGGAAGTCTACTTGATCTGATCCATAGGGAATCAGACATCAATTACAATCACATGTTACTCGATAAGTATGATTGTGATAACTTTTCGAATTAAAAACACCCTCCTTTCACCGCGAAGCGTGAAAAAAAACGCCGTCGCGACAACTGTGATTGTGAATTTGCCTGCATATACCTGGTACATGGTAGCAGTATAGAGATTACATTTCTGATATTCATGTTCAGATAAGATCGTCAATTAGATTCTGTTGACAGGTGCAAAATGCTCCATCTCTTCCTGTTTCTTTGTCTCTTGGACACCAGAAAAAAATCATGATCCACATGGAAGTGTCTGGTTAAAGGGTATAACAGACTCATTAAATGCCCCAAATTCCAAATTTCAAATCATAAAGAGGGTGAATGTATAATTTTGTCACAGAATGGACAATGAATATACAAGCAATACATAAAGCCAAGAGAACCTCCTGGATCAAATTGATGCTCAACTGCTCATGCCGACAAGGCATATCAATGCGTAGGATGTTACAACTTACACCCCACAGATCAATCACTGAAGAAAGTCAAATTTGATATATTAATAAAAAAAAAGAATAAGAAGAAAAACCAGCCCCCATATTGGACAAATAAATAGAAATACAATGTCTCCTTTGTACTTTATTTCTGGACATTTTTTGTGAAGTAATGCAAATATCTTTAGCATGTCTGCCACATAAATAGTTAAATACAGACATATTGATTTATGGAAAAGGATGATAGCTAAGGAGCATATCCATGTGCTTTATAGAGACAAAAAGTAATTGCCAAAAATGCAGTCAAATGGACCATGTAGAAGCTCCATATCTTTCTCTCAGCCATTTCTCTATCTTTTGTGCTTCAGTTGAGCCTGTTCCCTGCACAATTAATATTCCAGTTTCAGTCATTTTTATACATGCCCCAGCCTTTCAGGTCATCACAGTTAGAGATACACTGTGGACTTATTTGAAATGGAATTTGCAGCAAATAGTGACCAAATTATCTAATCAACTGCAGGTCAACATATTAATAATTTGGTTAAAAAACAAATAAATAAGGCAGCTTCCTAGCTGCTCAAGATTCAATAAGTTATTTTAAGAGCACCTGATCCGCCCTCTTTGAAGATTCTATTGCATTGTCCAGTTTATTCAACTGAACAACTAGCAGTTGCAAGCTCCATGGAAAGAAACTGAAATTTGACAGAACGAGTTTATTCAAAACATGTTGGTGTATGGAATTATAAGATGAAACTGCAAAAATACCAGTACCAGACTCTGTGTAGGAAATTACCTCAATTTGATTCTGCAATGAATGTACATAATTGATTATCTCCTCTAGCATAACTGCCATCCCCATTGACTGTACATTCATGGAATCATATCAGCTACATTTTCTTAACAAAGAACCATCTAGACCCAAAAACTTAAGCTATTAGGCGAGGTCTCGAGATACAATTTATATTATTCTCGAGATACAATTTATATTATTCTCGTATAATAAACTAATTCAAACTTCAAATATGTAGGTGTGCATGTTTTTAACAGTTATTCAAGAATAATACAAGCATGGACTATAATCAAATTAAACTTGTACAAAGGTTCTTACCTTGTGGCATCCAGGAACAAGGTCTTGCAAGCACCTTAGCTTGTTATTGATTTTCTCTCTTCTTGCCTGAGACAACAAACAGAAGCATTTACAGTAAGATTCTCCAGTTCATGATTTTTATTGGTCCATTCCTGTTCTTATTTGATAGAAGAAAAAAGTAAGCATAACCAATGGTTACAGTGAGGCTTTATTGACGAGACAAAATCTATTCAGTCATAAACATATAAATTTACCCTTTCTGCTATACTGTGACTGTCTGTTGCTTGGCCTCTCTTAGCTCTAACATGAATCCCTTCTTTGTCTTTGCTTTCACCTTTCTTACCTCCTCCTAGCTTCTAAAAACACCAAGAAAAGGCACCAATCAACTTTCTGTTATGGAGGCTAGGAGTTAAACATTGAAATCAGAAAACAAAGGACAAGAACTTCAGGAAAATAGACAGTTACTCACATTCTTTTTCTTTGTTTCGTTTGAAGACGCTGCAGGATAAATGTTCTTGTAGCTTCTCGTTGACTGTTCCTTTGATTTTCGCTTCTTGGTCTCATGGGTACCATTTTGATTCAAGGTAACAGTATGAACAGCTGTTGTTGTACTCAAGATGTCAGGATGGAAAGTACTTGAAAGGTTGTTGTGATTATATGTTGCTGTGAATTCAGGTTGTTGGTGGGCCAACAAAGAGTCTGCTGAGAATTCAGTGGCGCTGAAACTCTCCAAGATGCTTGGATTCAGATGTGGAAGATGCTCGAGGATTTCCATGTTCATGTTCATCATCTCTGTCAAAGGCTGAGAAGGCCTAAACCTCTGCTGATATTCTGCAAACTCAGCCATAAAGCTCAAAGGGCCTACTTTTGTTTACATAAAACTGAGTTCTGGAACAGAATTTATAAGATGCCAACATGGTGTATTATTATCTTAAAAGTTTGTATCATTAGTGGATAAATACTAGAAACTTGGATCTTGGGTTATTAAAATATGGGTATCAATGGAATTGTGTTTTGCTTTACAGCTAAGCAACTAAAAATTGAAAGCACAGGAGAAAATTACAAGTGGAAAATCTCATTTTCTGAATCTGAATTTTATTGGTAGGTCCATGCAAAGGATATACATGTATATCCAGAAGTGTAGGCCATATATGTTTCTAGAGTGGGACTTAAATATTAAAAGAAATATGATACAAGTACACTTCTTTTTTCCTTTGCTAGAAAAGAAAAGAAAAGGTTAAAGCAGAAGGTGAACTTCCTTTCTATCTAGCTTAAGACCAACTTGTGATATGGGCAATCTTTTGAACAGTAGGTTAGCAGCATACACTATTTCTGCACACAATCTGCCACCAGTTCTACTGTGTAATGCTGACAGTAACTTGCTGCAATCAATAATTCCAGAACATAACTGAGCATCAAACAAGATATGTGCTGGCAAAAACAACAATATAAGCTGGCAAAGGAAAATATATTTATGGTGATAGAGTTGCAAGTTTCTGAAAAACGAGACAACCTGGTAACAATGAACAGTGAGCAAACACCATAAGACAACTGCCTTCCAGATTCGTGCACTAAAATCATGTTTTACAAAACAATCTTTTGTAGCTAATGATCATAAAAATCTGTAGTGAATATTTGTTTGTTTGTAATCTTTGTCATTTGTAACAAACTTCTAATTGATTAATCTCACTCACATAAAACTGTAAAAAAAGAGGCTAAAATGCCATATAATATTGAAAGAAGGCTGTGAAGGGTCATAATTCAATGTGGTAAATGAAGATTTGAAAGGAAAACAGGTCAAATGAGATGAGATTACAAACGCTTATTCGTGAGTGAAAAAATGGAGTTTTTGTTAGTTACCTAAGCTTGATAGCAATGGCTGCATTTTTTCCTCTCTTTCTATCCCAACCAAGCCTCTACACCCCCAAAATGACCTACAAAATGCAAGTCAATAATTAAAGAAATAGTTCGGACGTGTTTTTCACCAACTCCCTCCTGGTCCGAACATGGAAGTGATTGAGCAGGAGGGTCTTGTTTTAGCAGACAAAGAAAATAATTGAGAGAACCCACCTTTGGTTTTTGTTCATGGAAGTTATCATGCTGCTTGGTCTAGGTCTGAGCAATGGCTGCCTTTCTTTTCATGGTCGGCTTTGACTGCTACTTTGTTAGCTTGTTGTGGCAGGTCAGGTCTCTGCCATTTCCCCTCTCTTTCCCACAACCGTTTGAGTTTCTTGATATGTGACTTTTGAATTCCTGGTTTCTTAATTATTGTTATGATTTCAGTATCAGGTGTGCCATTTTCTTGGAAATTTGATACAGTAAAACGTAAATCTGCTCTTCGTTATTGGGATCAATTGGTATAAAACTTGCATGATTGATATGGTTCAAAATCACTCTTTTCTTTTACAATTTCTGAAAGGGCTTGCAAGATTTGGAATTATTTCGACTGCCATCAGCACTGATTAGTTTATGTTGCCTACATTAATGCAGGGTGATAGTGACGCAGAAGCTAGTCCAGTAGCTGGTTCTCTCCAGGTAGTTTAGCACTCCACAAGAGTTGATGAAGAGAAATCCTTCACAGATTAGTGCGTCTCTTCAATTCGTATTCCCCCTTCAATCCTGGAACCTCGGTGAACAAAAACTGGATGCATTACTTTCTTACAATTTACATTTTCATCTAATTTTCCAGTCCCAGGGAGTAAGATTGGCTGGTCAAACAAGTGTATTCAAGTGATATTTACATTGTCTGAACCCATGAGCAGGTGACACGCAGCTTTTCAGGTAAGGCTTTCCAAACAGATCTTTCAGCCTGTAAGGAAACATACTTCTCACCAGCTATGGAGGATCATCTGGTGAAACTGTTAGTTTATATAGTTCTTCTCCATATTCTTCTCAAAACCTAGTTTACTGTCCATGTTGTTCGAAATGACAAATGGACAATAATGATCTCATTCTCTCTCTGGTAAAATTATCTTATCATGTTTTTCATAATGTTTTTAATTCTACAAAAACTATAATCATACGGTTGCAAATAATAAAAAATTTCCCATACGATAAGTTTTACCTGATAAAATAAAAGGAAAGGACAAACAGAGACTAAATCTTTGGACTGATGTCGATGTATATTCAACAAATATAATGTAAATCTAAATTAATTTTAAAATACATAATTAAAATTTTAAATACAATTAAAAAATAAAAATTGATTAATATAATCTATCAAATCGATGATTCTAAAAACAAACATGACAACTGGTAAAAATATAATTTAACTTTAAAAAATAAATTAAGAGGATATATTTTTTAAGAGTTAGTGTGGCATCAATATATTGGATCGATTGAAGTCAATTTAAATTAATTTTTCAATTATATAACATGGGTCGAGTGGTCATAATAACCTTAAATAAAATAAATTAAAAAATTTAATTCTCAATATATTTATTGTTGAATTATAAAATTAAGAAAAACCAATCTAAAAAAAACTCAAAAAATAAAATTTTGAAACAAAATTTCAAATTTTAATAAAATTATAAAAAATATTGTTGATAGTCTTGTAAGATATTTAAAAACATTGTGCAAAACATAGCCAGGTCCATTTAATTTAATTTAATAAATATGTGTAAAACTAATATACAATAATAGAAAAGTAACAATGGGCATGTACGATTTTGCCGGCCCAAATTAAAAATAAGAAGCCATATAAAATCCCCTCAACCAATCCTAACCGTTCAAAGCATAGCCAGACTAAAACCCTAGATCTCCCTCTTATTAAACCCAAAAGACAGTCACTTCTTTTCATCACTGTCGTCGTCTCTCAGCAGCAGCATCGGCAGCAACCAGGGCGCCTTCTACTTGGTAAACCTCATAAACTCTAATGGGTTCTCTTTAAATTCCCTTCTTATTAAATCCCAAGCCTTCTAATCTGATACTGTACTTGCTATATTTCTGCTTGTTGTGACTATTTTGGCTTCTAGATCATATGGGTTGTTTTATTATCCTTGCTCATCAACCGCTTTCTCGTTACAGATTGAATCTTGACATCTGTTTTGTTATACGCTTCCTTTTTGTCTCCAAAAGGAAATGGGCTGCTTTTATTTTCTCTTACGTTGCTCCTTTTCGAGAGCTTAAAGCTGCAGTCTTCTACTGTGTAGAAGACCTAGATTAGGCTGATGCAGAAACCTGACAATTTGCATGTGTGATTAGATTTGTTGCAATGTCATCGTTTTGCTTATAGATTGAACGAAGATAAAATGTGAGAATGGGTTGTTAGGATGATGAAAAAGAGAAGTTTTTCTGCAGATAATTACTTGTATTGATTGAGTTTGGAATTATGATAAAAAAAAGAGAAGTATGAAGTTTTGTCTACCCTTTGCTATTTCTCAACTTGATGGATTCATCGTTCATGGAAATTTTTATTTATGTAAAAATGTAGAAGGAATTTTCCTGTGCATGTATGGCATTTAGTTAGGTCCCATTAGGTTAACTCACAAAAGAATGTGCAGATGTCTATTATATTGAGTTTGAATTTGACAATTCTTTTTCGTTAATGAATATAATCTCTTGGTGCTTACTAATTAGGTCTGTGAAGATGTACACCACAAAGAAGAAGATCCAAAAGGACAAGGATGCTGAACCCACTGAGTTTGAGGAGACAGTTGCTCAGGTTAGATCCTTTGGTTTCTATTCAAGTAGTTTTGGCTCTTGGCATAACTGCGCTGTCTATGGTGTACTCTACATGCTTTTCTTCTGCAGGCTTTATTTGATTTGGAAAATAGCAACTCGGACCTGAAAAGTGAGCTAAAAGATCTCTTCATAAATTCTGCAGTGTACGTAAATAATTGTATGCTTGCTTGTTCCTAGTGAAACTTCTGTCCTTTTCTTTCGACTTTCTGCTTTCCTTCTGGTGCAAATACATTTTCTAATTTAAAATTTGTAAATTTTGCAGTCAAATAGATGTTGCTGGAAATCGTAAAGCTATTGTCATCTATGTTCCCTATAGACTGAGGAAGGCATATCGCAAGGTTCATCTTCGCCTTGTTAGAGAGCTGGAGAAAAAGTTCAGTGGGAAGGTAACATTATAATGTTCTCTTAGTTTCTTACATCTGTATTGGAGGGGCAGTATAAAGTCTTGAGGGTGCAACCTCAAGGCTACAGGCTTAAGTCCAATAAGAAGGTTCCCAGCATTAATGGTTCCTAAGCATGATTATTTGAATTCTGATTTTTGTTTCATATGCTTTGATAATGTGGCAGGATGTTGTTCTGCTTGCTACCCGAAGGATTGTGCGTCCACCCAAGAAAGGCTCTGCTGCTCAGCGCCCCCGTTCCCGCACCCTAACTGCGGTGCATGAAGCCATGCTTGAGGATTTAGTGTATCCTGCTGAGATTGTTGGAAAACGCACCAGATACAGGATTGATGGATCCAAAATTAGCAAGGTAGTTTGGCAATTTAAGAGGAACAGAAACTGCAGTTGGTATTGTAATCACAACAACCATAACTTCTGCCCTTCTCATGAATTCTCTTTTTTATGTTCTTGTTTGTCAGATCTTCTTGGATCCCAAGGAGCGCAACAACACTGAGTACAAGCTGGAGTCATATGCTGGAGTTTACAGGAAGCTTACAGGAAAAGATGTGGTTTTTGATTTCCCCGTAACAGAGGCCTGAAGTTAATGATTTTTTGCAGTTTTAAATTATTCAAGAGATCTATAATTGTAGCGGATAGAATCCTACTTGAAATTTTGACTCTTGAATTTGGTTGAATGTCATTTTGGATAGGATAAAAACTTTCTTCGAGGTTTCTATTACAATGGACTTGAATCTGGTTGCATATCCTATGGATAATTTATCTAAAAACTCCCGCGGATTGTTGGTTGTGTAAAATGTCACTTCAATGGAAGTGTGGTTGCATGTGATTTTGTGACTTGTTCTTGCATCCATTGCAGTTTGGCTTAACAGCTTTGTAGTGATTGGTATCAGTGGATGCATGAGATGCCTCCTTTCCTCTTGCATGCATGTCTGTTTTAGCGTTTCCCCGATGTGATTATTTGATACCTTAAAAATGTTATAACCTTGGCGCTTACGCCGGATGAAACAAGAATGTGCGGCGATGCTGTTGATTGAAGTTGAGCTGTTGATAATGTTCAACGATGGTATAATTTGTTTGCGTTAAATTCAAGCAGTGAAGGGGTGTGTTTGACACTTGTTATTTTAAATATTATTTTGATATCACTAAATAAAAAACATTTCAAGAGTATGATTCTCCCAAATGAAAAACAAGATGAATAGGTGCAAAAATATGTGGTTTTTAAATTGATTCTAGCTCTCGTTTGTCGGTGATCGTGACTGAATAGATTAAATTATTATATTGGACCTGGCCTGCTGCTGACAGATGTGGAATTCTTGTCTAATTTCAAGCACCTTCATGGGGTTCTATCCACCCTAGTCCTAATGCTGCTGATTCTACGAGCTGCTCATCCTTGTTAATCGATTTGCTCACTACAAGCAGATGAAACTTATCCAGATTTACAGGTGTTTATCAGTACTAACAATAAATTTAGTGATTTGAGGTGTGCAAAAGGAATGAAAAAGAAGAAGGATGGATGGATGCAACTTATCCAAGAAGCTCAAGAACTCCAAGGAATCACAATCCTAAAATTTTATTAGGGCAAGCCCCTCGGCCACCCTTCAATTTGTTTGCAGGGATGCGAAGCAAAATCAATGTCATTACCTCATTTTTTCTGGAAGTTGTGGCGTATTATGTATTCAACCTCATAAAATATCAACTATTTTGACTTATCTGAACTCTAAAAACTAAAAAGGCTTAAAAACAGGTCAATAGAAAGCATGAAATACTTTCTATTTAAATTAGAATTATTACTCTTTTTACTTGAACAATATACTTTTACGTCGACTTTTTGAATTTAGAATCACTTTTTTTTCCTTTTCCTTATCTTATATCTATATCTATTTATTTATTAAAAAAACTCAAATAACAGTATATATGATCATGGCTAAATTTTACTATATTTTGGTTACATTTACACTATGAGTTAGAATGCCATGTTATATATATATATAACATAGAATGCAAAACGCAAGTAAATATAATCTTGCAAATAAATATTAGAAGGCATGATAACTGAATCAACCCAAGAGCAGAAAGCTGCTGTTTTTACAGACTCACAAGATTTGAAAGAATCTGCTATTCACTCCAGCCCTATACAGATGCAATTCAGACGTAGTTGATACGCTAATTTCAGTGTTGGCAGGTGCGAAAAGGACATCTCCTTCCATGACTACATCTTTGGATGATTCTGTGCACATTTTACCCTCCCCAGCCGTGAGAAGAAAAATGGAAGGCCCTGGAATCGCAGGAAAAACTGTCGCTGCCCCTCTTGGAAGTATGCAGCGATCAACCTCAAATTCATCGAAAGGTGGTAGGTATCTTGTTATATATGGACTCAATGGAAATCCTTTTAAGATTTCAGGAAACCCCTGGATCAGAACCGGAATCATCATTAGTGATTTTCAAACATTGAGGTTCAGACTCGATGACAGTAAGACCAGATTTAGGAGAAATCTCCTCTGCCTTCTAAGAGCTTGAATATGAAGATTCAAATGTCAGTTTATGTGCAGTCCATCACAATTTGGTCAAGATTCACGACTCAATGGCCAATGATCTACCTTCCATTGTCTAGTCAACCGTGAGTTCCCACTTGAAAAAGAAGGTCCAGGTTCTAACACAGAGAGAGTGTCAATGGTAGTGCTTCTTCCCTATGTAACAATGTCAACTGTCCAGGTTCTAATCAACCGTGGCTAAATCATTTTCCTTTGCCACTAAAAAGTGTATTTCTCCATAATAATCCTTGATATTCATTCCTATGGTATAAAAATGTCCGGGAATTAGAATTCTTAGGCTGAGATAATGCGGTCATCCTGCTCTTTTGGCCCTAACTAATAGATGATTTTTTCTTTTAAAATGCAAGGCATATGGTTTCAGGAGTATTACTACGCACTATAAGTGACTGCTTGATTTAAAAAGCTCAACATGATTATCAAATTTTCATAAACATTAACACATATTCATAGAGTTTTTTTAACAAATGAACTTCATACATGTTGAACTAATTACCTGTTTGTATGTGAGCATGGAACAAAGCGCTTGGATATCCAGATTCTTGGGCGTAAGACCAGCCCGCACAACATTGTCTGAGGTTGCCATGCATTCAATACACTCGCCATATAGATATGCGTGGGGTTCATTTGCCCCGATATACAAAGCTTCACCAGGATTGAGCTTCACATAATTAAGAAAGAAGGCTGATACGACACCAATATCAGCTGGATATTGCTTTTCTAACTGCAATACCAGCTGTTCCTTTCCTGTCAACTGTCTTATCTGACAGATAAAAAAGTTCAGGTGTAAAATCAAGGCTAGATCGATAGCATGACAGAAAATCAAGAATGATATTGCTTAACAAGTCAATAATAAATAATCTTTATGCCAATTATACCACTAGATATCTTACCTATCTTCTTGTTCAATCAAGAAACACCTGGCGTTAATGTATTTAACACTACTAGCAAATCTATTAGACGTGTTAATCACAGCATTCAGATCACCTTGCAAAACAGCAACCTTAATAAAGAAAAGCTCAACTAACCTTGCTTTCTGTATACAATCTGCCTTTTAAGTTGGATATTACTTCAGCTGTCATCTCTTTGCTTGCTGACATGAGTTGAGTAAAAGCTGATCTCAGACCAGATTTTACTTTTTCCTCATGACCGTGCTCGTTGATTTGCAAGAGTTTGTTTACTTCTGCACTGCCAACCAGTTCTACGATCTCAGGAACATCTCGAAGCACAGATTTAAGCTCCTGCAAAATTTATCGATTTACATCAAGTAAATGAAAATATGGATTTGATTTCAAAATGTTTATCAGTGGAAATTGTAGATACAATAAGCAAAGTCAGGGTTCTCAGAGGAAAGTTATCACGACCTTCATAGACGGAGAATAAACACCAACACATAAGAGATTAACCTGCACTTTCTTTTGAATAAAGACATTCCTATGTAACATTGAAAAGTAGTGGGTTTTCAAATATGTCTGCAGATAACCATTTCCTTTTCTAGGTTTCTTTTAAAAATGTATGTTTTATAAGAAAGAGCAAGCAGTTTGTTGATCGTTGGCTAATTTTCTCAGAAATTCAAGCAACTCAGAAGTGCATCAATGAAGGATAAGGAACTCAAAGTTTCTCATTGTCTTGACAAAGCAATAAAAACAAATCATGCTCACATGATATTAAGTTTTTCCAGACTGATAACTATTTCAAGTGAAAATCACAGTCCTAGCCAATTCAGAATGTTAATAAAAAAATTAACAGGAGATATGGGTTATGGTATGGTAGAATCACATTCATTTAACTGAATCTTTAGGTTTCTCTTGGAAAAATAATAATTCAAGGAAACCTATTTGCTTCACAAGCATCTGTATGGCCTCGAAATGTCCTTCAACTCTTGCCAAGATTCACAAAACAATCAGTGAACAACAATCAATTCAGAGTATTTACAAGATACAGACATGCAAGAAAGATAGAGATCGATAGACCACCTCAAGGCTGATAAAACTACAGAGGGCTTCAAACTCTGTTACAGCCAAAGCCATCTCCGGCTTATGATTGTCGTCCTTGTAAAGATTTGGATGCAACTTGTTTAAAACTTTCGCCAATTCCTTGTCTGGATGAGCCTGAATTGACAATGCTTTTGCCACAGAAAGCACCTGTCAGAGACCAAACTGTGAAAATCAAACACAACTTCTCGATACTCAAACATCCAAATTTCTAAGGTCCATGAAATTCAAACACAGCTATCACGAAAGTCCTTGGATGTATGATCAAAGATGAGCTGTCCACTAGAATTGAGAAAAAAATTGGAGAAAAATCAACTAACCATACATAATGGTCCAAATATATATCTTAAACAGTAAAAACAATAATTATAAATGGGAAAATCACTCATCTCTAGTCAGAGTGCAATAAAAACAACCTCGGAAGAAGGAGAAGCAACCCCGCTTGTGTAAGATCTTACCTCCAAGCACCAATACGGCTATTCAAAATCCAGGACATACAAATTTAAACTTCATCATGCCGATCCAGGACTCTGCACACAACCCTTTCTCTTTCAACTAAGCTACAAAATTCAATGCTAACAATATTGCAAACAGTAATTCTAAACCAACTCTCCCATTGTGATTTGAACAAAACATCTCTGCCTTCGAAGCCTCATTTGACTCACTACCCACATCACCAGTCGCCATGAATTCTGATTCAGATTTTGAAAGGATGATATAAAAGGAAAGTTAAATGGAAATGTTATATGCTAATGACAAGTGGAAAGGAAGAAACCCTTTTGCTTTTTGATAAAAACAAGGGTAGTAAAACTAAAAATTAGCTTAAACTGCCACTAAATAATGAAATTTTGCCAAGAAAAAAAAACTGCCATAACAAATCACTACTTTCAAATAAATTGGGACCCTACAATTGTCAACAGCTCTAAACTTGATTCCCAGAGCAGCCAATTCTACTACAGAAACATACATTGCCCAATTGCTAAACATGAAGAAGGATGGGCAACATCCAATCGAAACACACAAAAAGAAGGGTTTTTTTTTAGAGGTTGATGAAATACAGCGACGCAGAAATCATAATTCACAGATGATTGAGCCTGATCATGAAAGAACCAACTGCAAAAAATAACACTCGTGACTCAACCAATACATAAATTGCGACACATCACAAGCAAAATCATACATTACAACAACAAAAAATGATGAAAAAGATTATACCTTGAACAAGAAAGGAAGATCACAACCCCACTTATCCAAAACCTTGTCACCAAGCACATTAGGATTCTTACAAATCCATTCTTTCAAACTCATACTCCCAGAACCAATTGAGTCCCCATTCTCCACACCACCTTCCACCACAAAAGAAGGCCCAGAACCATGTGTACCCATCCAAAACTCAGCAAAAGGCCTTTTCTTTTCCATTTCTATATCAGACCCAGAATTCAACTCATAAAGCCTTGCAACCTCAGACCCTTCTGTCCCTTTCTTACCCCAATCATAGTTTTGAACTGAACATTTAAGTCTCTTCAGTCCTCCTCCTTGGTGGTTGTTCTTCAATTCAATCTCCATTGACTCAAAGACGAGATTTTTACAACACTATATCAAACAAAATGAAGAAAACTTTGGAGATTTGAATACAATAAAGGCCATGAAGAAAAGGGAATGCGTATACACGCACACACTCAAGTATATATAGATACTTCTGGATTTTGAAGTGTTTGAAAGGGTAGTATGAGAGGGGGAAACAGGTTGAGAGAAAGAGAAAAGGATACTTGAGAAAAAAGATAAAGAAGAAACGAAATTACATGTGGTGGGGTCTGATCTCACTATGAAGCTATCATTTTCCTTTCCAGATTAGTTATTCTCTCCCAAGATTTTCGTCGTTGCTGAGATTAGGTTCTGTTTTTGTCAGCATTTCTGTCCTGGAGGTAGTAACGAGAATGAAAATAGATCTTGTGACTCGGTAAATCCTGCCATTGCGGCACCCACGGTCATGCGGAAGTTTCTTAAAATCTAACTTTCGAAACTATATAATGATACTTTTCATATCAAATGTAAAGTTCTTAGAAATCGACCTCGTTTTCATTTGAATTTAAGAGGAAACTTAATTTTAATATGCAAAAATAAATAAATAATAAGAAGAAGAAGAAGAAGAAATATATGATGTGCGATATATATTGTAAAATTATGGATTCATCATGAGTGTACTAAAACCTGTATTAAATATATAATGGAGTCTGCATTTTCTTATTTCAATTTTTTTCTTCTGTTGGTTTGATATTTCAAGGGTAAACAGTAATGCGAAGCCTCAAATTGGTCAAGGATAATTTTATTTTAATTTTAAATCATTAAAATAAAATAATCTGGTAAGAAATACAAATTGATCCTTACATATGTTTGGCTAAAACATAAATGAGATGTCAAGAACATCAAATTTCGATGCCTCAGAAAAGTGTTTCGAGGATAGATTCTTAGTGAAGTTAATTAGCATGCACTGTCAAATGCGTGGATCTGACTCTGAAGTTTGCTTCAAGATCACCATAACTTGAATGTCAAACCTTAAAAATCTCGTCCGAAATTTCCTTAAAAAAGAGGAGAACAAGAAGCTTTCATAAGAAATCTTCCTAGGGTCAGAAACATAACTTGTAGTTACCGTCATAATTGGACTAAAAAAATAAAAATAAAAACCCACTTAGAAAATATAATTATTGGGACCGTTTTAATCTTATCATAGAAATTGTAATTCTGATCCAACTATAAATAATAACTCTGAAAAAGATTTTTTATAATAACAATTAATTAATATAAGGATGTTAAGCAATTCACATGAGAAGTATTTTATGATAAAATCTAGATTTTCTTTATTTTTAAAATGAATTTTGAACACGTTTTTTATATAAATTAAAGATATATATGTTAATGCTAAGCCCAAGATAGAAATCACAAGTCAACAAAAAAAAATCACGATCGACTTTTCTAACAATCAAATCTCATCCTTAAAGTTAGATGCCGATTCGTTGACAAATAAATTTGTTTTTCATTTTATTGTTCCATGGTTTATCTAAAGAAATTCATTTGATATTATAATAACATTGCTTCTTAATTTTATTTTTATTAATTTAAAACATATTAAAATTATAAGAATTAAGGATTTGTCGGTGAGGATCGTCGGCTTATGCTACGTTGGCGTTTGTGGGCATGGGACACCAAAAAGGCTACGAGTGAGGAGGACCACGTGGAAGCTTCGCCCTCCTCCTACTATCACGAGAATATATATTTTATCTTCCCCAATTTAATAAAATTAGATACCTCTCCTTTTCTTTTCATAAATTATTTCTTCTCGTGCTTTGAACATTAATTAATAGATGAATGAGGTTTGGTTTTAGTGAAAATCTTCTAATTTTAATTGATTTTTGTAAATAGGTCCTTCTATGGCGCCATGAAAGAATATAAAATACTCATGATTTTAGTTGATTAGCAGGCTAGCTAGCCGGGTCGAGCCAAGTTTGATAACTAAAAGAGAGGGGTAAACATTTAGTTTATGATTAGAAGGTGTACTGAAATGAAACATTGTGCAGCAGATGAGGACTTATTTAGTCCTTTTGAATTTTACAGCTCGAGAAAAGTTTTGTCAAAGCACACGTGAAACTCGGGTGGATTGGCTTCAAACACGTTGTGCCACAGATGCCAGCGAAGCTGAAGGTCGATCGACTTACGTGTCGTTCGCTCCACCAAGCGAAAAGAAAGGATCCACTGAAAAATGCCCATCTCTCTCTCTTCTTCATCAATCAACAAAACAGTAAAAACAATCATGAACACGGTCAAGGAGATCGCACTTTTGATGAACAATTATATATATATATATATATATATAATTGTTCATCAAAAGTGCGTGTATATATATATATTCTTGTAAAATAAAATATTTAAAAATAGAAAAAACACACACACGTGAAGACTTATTGGATAAAAAATATTATGTAAGACCGATCATATTAGAAATATTTTTATTTTTAAAAATAAAATTAATATTTGTAAGACAAAAAGATATAGATGAATCAGAATAATACGTTCAAAAATTAAACACAAATAAGTTTTTTTTAAAATATTTATTAAAAAAGAAATATAAAACTCTATATCATGAGACTAGGATAAATTAGTAGTTGTATTACAATAAGCAAAAAGACAAGCATAACCCTTGTCAATAACTACTTACCAGTATACTTTGTTGAGTTATTCCACCTTACGACGTCGCTACTAAAAATATCCTTTTCAATTCTTGTTGGCTGTCTTCCCATTGGCATCTCAATTTGGAAGTGGCAGGCTGCTGCATTAATTTCTGGAATCAAATCTAGAGGTTTCCTGAGAAAAAGAAAATAAAAAATCTTCTGTGAATTGAATATTTAAAGGCTATAAATATTTATTTGAAATTATTTTTAAATTCAAAAATATTTTTGATATCAACAATAAAAATAATCTTAAAATATATATATAAAAATAATATAATGTAAAAAATAAAAATTTATATATTTGTTTTTAAAAAAACGATATTAAACAGCATGTCAAAATGGTATGAATTTGTTGGAGGAAAAAAACAATTTTTTCTTCACCAATAGAGCAATATTACATTTATATTTATTTATTTCCAACTACTTGGGAACAGCAAATTTTATATGATGGGATTCACCGTCCGGCCTTACCTCAAGTCTTTTTCCAGTCCAATGATTGCAAGCCCCTGCGATTTCAAGATCATCCACGCCGTGATGCTGGAAGTGATTTTAAGGATTGTATAGCTGAAATCACTTTGTAAGAGTATTTTTTTATGTAAAAAATAATATTTTTTATTTTTGAAAAATTATTTTTGATATAACATATTCAAAAACATCAAAATATTTAATTAAAAATAAAAAATAAAATATTTTTAATTTTTTCTTAATATTTGATACCATAATATTCGAAACAATACCTCGTATAAAAAATGATTTAACTTGAAAAAAACCACGACAAAATCAAATATTGTCAACTTTAACTCCATAAGATATACTTTATAAATCCAAAAAATGAGTAAACTATTTTTTTTTTCTAAAATTATCTTAGAGATAATATATTGTCTTTTAAAATAATCTTGTTTTTTTTCTTTATTTATTTGTGCAAAATCAAATCTTAATATTTTTTTAAAATTATGATAACTTTATAGAGAAGTAATAGAACATATTACAAATTTTAATTTTCAATAAATACAATAATAAAAAATAAAATAAAAATTACTATTAAAATACATGGTACTATGTTGATGATGAACAATGAGAGCATGAGCTGGAACATATTCTTCCACAATTAATTAATAATAATATGCAGCGATTGTCTATGGATTAGTAATTCTAACGAAAACCCAAAATTTAGGACCGTTTTGCAATATCAGATAAACTCAGGAGCCTAATCACAAAACCCCCAAATCTTTCCAACCCCCCAAAATTAGGGTTTCACTTCCAGCTCTCAAAAACCTTAAAATCTCTCGCATTCAACAATGGCAGCATCTATGTGTAGAACTCTCCGGGATGGATCATTAGAAGGAGAGCAAGTACCAGCTCTCACAGTCAAAGACACCACAGCTTCGCCTTTTGGTTCCCACGTTCTCTCTCACGTTCTCTCTCAGATCTCCTCTTTCATTTTAGCTTCCAAATCCCAGTCCCGGTTCCCATTCAAAACCAGCTTTTCTGGTCGTTTTCATCTTTATTATTAATTTAATTGAGATTAAGATAATAAATTAGTTGATTGGTGGATGCTGCAGTTTTATTGTGATTGTTGCATTTTCACGGAGCCCGTCCTTTTACGTGGATTTACTGAAGAGACGAGGAATTGATGTAGAATCTTATCATAAATGGTAATTTTGTACACACTCTATTTGGTTACTGATATTGTGAAACAAGTGGAAAGAAAAATAAGGTTTTAATTAATCTATTTACCTTTTCATTTTATGGTTTGGTAAAAATGTATTTTATGTGTGATTGTTTGAACAAATGAACTTTAAAGTGTTGACTTGAAAGTGCTCTGTTATTGAATTGAATAAAACAATTGGCTTATATAGCCATTACAGGAAGTAAATAACAACCCACGTCTTTAACAGGCCTAAGGACGTGGTAAATACTACTTGAAATAGTCAAATACAAATGTAAGCATAAATATCTCCTACACACGTGGAGTTATTAACAGCACATAAAATAGAATCCTAACAAATAGAAACTCTAGACAATTGACTCATTCAAACATCTAAAGTCCCTAACAAATCCTTCCCTAAACTGGAATTGCTAACAGCAATCAGTTTACCTCTGCCAAGAATTTCAATCCCAGCAACTCTCGAAGCTTCAAGAAATTCTCCAATTTCAGAGGCTTTGTCATAATGTCCGCAAGTTGTTCATTGGTTCCACAATATTTCAGTTCAACAGCACCATCTTTTGTGAGATTACGCAGAAAATGAAATCTCACATCTATATGTTTGGACCTCCCATGTAAAACTGGATTTTTAGACAACTTAATGGTAGATGAGTTATCACAAAATACAGTAATACACTTACTTTGTGAAGGACTGAAAGTATTTAGCACTCCTTTCATCCAAATACTTTGACAAGCGCATGCCACTGCTGCAATATATTCCGCTTCTGTTGTAGAAAGAGTTACAACAGGTTGTTTCTTTGAAGCCCAAGCCACAGCTCCCCACTCGACTTAAACACATAACTCGAAGTACTTTTTCTATCATCATAATCACCAGCATAATCACTATCCGTATATGCAAATAACTCTACTGCACCCTCTCTTGCATAAAACAAACCAAGCTCCAAGGTTCCCTTTAGATATCGAAGCACCCTCTTAGCAGTCATCAAATGTTCTTCAGTTGGATTTGCCATATATCTACTAATGAGGCATACACTGTACATCAAGTCAGGTCTAGTGGCTGTCAAATACATAAGACTACCAACCAATTGTTTAAAATGAGTTGCATCCACTTTCTTTCCTCCTCCTTCTTTTGTTAGCCGTGAGCCAGGCACTATTGGGTTCTTTACTGGATTACATTCCTTCATACCAAATCTATTGAGAACATCATTGGCATATTTCTTTTGACACAAATGAATGCCCTTTGAACTTTGAAAAACTTCAACACCTAGGAAATATCGCATTTTTCCTAGGTCTGACATCTCAAATTCAGACTTCATTGAACATTTAAACTTCTCAATTAAGCATGCATCATTGCCTGTAAAAATTAAGTCATCTACATAGAGACTTATAATTAAAATTTTACCTCCAGCTGATGTCTTGATGAAGAGAGTAGACTCTTGACTGCATCTTTCAAAGCCTTCATTGAGAAAATACCCCTCAATTTTACTGTACCATGCTCTAGGAGCCTGCTTTAGGCCGTATAGAGCTTTTCTGAGTTTAAACACCTTCTCTTCCATACCTCTTTGCTCATATCCCTGCGGCTGCTCAATAAAAACAGCTTCCTTCAATTCTCCGTGCAAGAATGCACTCTTTACGTCTAGTTGAAACACCAGCCATCCCCTTTGCGCAGCCACGGCTAACACCATACGAATTGTATCCCATCTCGCTACGGGAGCAAATACCTCATTATAGTCTATCCCATGCTCCTGAGCATACCCTTTTGCCACTAAGCGAGCCTTATACTTATCCACCTCTCCAGTTTCAGTGAGTTTAGTTTTATAAACCCACTTGACCCCAATCTTTTTAGCTCCTATTGGTAGGTCCACCAATTCCCATGTTTGATTTTTTTCAATAGCTGCAATTTCCAAATCCATTGCATTCTTCCACTTCTCATTTTTCACAGCCTCTTCATAGTAGGTGGGGTCTTCTTGTTGAGTAAACAAGGCCATATTCTGCAAATTATCCAGTTCTTCAATCAAACTTTCCCCACATTCATAATCTTGCATCCAACCAGGTGCTCTTCTGACTCTCGGCTCAGGTCTTCTTGATGAACTTTCTCCAGTCATTCTCGGTCCAATTACTCTCGGTTCAGTTCCAGACACTCTCTGTCCAGATTGGGCAGAAAGTTCATCCTCTATTCTTTCTTCAATCTCATCATGTTCAGAGGCTATTTGATCATGCATCTCTTCCAGCCCTTCCTCTGTATTGCTTTGAACATCTACATCATCTTCATGATCATCATCTTCACTTTCTAGCATATCATCTTCCCAATCAAGCATGGCATCATCTCCCCAGTCAAGCACATCCAGTTTCATTTCAGCTTCATCCCTTTTCCAGTCCCAGCTATCACCTTCACTAAACACAACATCCCTGCTTATTACAACTTTCTTGGTTATTGGATCAAATAGCCTGTAAGCTTTTGACTCATCACTATACCCCAAAAATATACATTTATAGCTCTTGTCATCCAGCTTTGACCTCTTGACATCAGCTATATGCACATCTCCAGTGCATCCCCACACTCGAAAGTAAGCCACAGTTGGCTTAATTCCACTCCAACACTCTTCCGGGGTCTTATCTTTTACGGTTGCTGTAGGACTTCTATTCAATACATGTGAAGTCCACCGAACTGCTTCTGACCAGAATACTTTGGGCATTTGCTTCTCGGTCAGTAAGCAGCGAACCATATTCATGATGGTTCGGTTTTTACGCTCAGCCACCCCGTTTTGCTGAGGGGTGTATGCTGCCGTAAGTTGTCTTTTAATGCCATGAGTTTTGCAGAAATCAGTAAATTCATGTGAATTAAATTCACCACCTCTATCAGTCCTCAAACAACATATATTTCTCCCTATTTCCTTCTCAACAAGACATTTAAATTCTTTGAAAAAACTGAATGCTTCATTTTTCTCAGACAGAAAATAAACCCAATTCTTCCTACTAAAGTCATCAATAAAGCTCAAAATGTACCTCTTGTTGCTATGTGAGCTTGGTGTGATGGGTCCGCATATATCGGCATGTATTAACTGTAATTTTTGAGAGGCCCTCCACTGACTTTTCTTTGGTATAATTGCCCGATGTTGCTTTCCCATGTTGCAGACAGTACACACTTTTGTTGCAGCAATTTTGAGTTTCGGCAGCCCTTTTACAAGTTGCTTGGAGTGCAAGGTTCTGAGACTTTTGTTGTTCAAATGGCCATATCTTCGGTGCCAAAGCTCAAAAATGTCTTCATCTGCAATTTGAAGACAATGGCTTTCCATTTGGGTTTCAGCAAACAGGATGAACATCCTGTTCAATGTCATCCGAGTATGTGCTATAAGGCCTCTCCTGGGATGATAAATTCTGCACATCCCATTTTGAATTAGGATCGCCAGCCCCTTCTCCTGCAACTGACCAATACTTAGCAAGTTATTGGTCAGTTCAGGAACATAAAATACATTTGTTACCACCTGACTTATGCCTCCAATTTTCAATCTGATGTTTCCTTTTCCCATGACTGGCAGCCTTGAATTGTTCCCCAATTTCACTGAATGCTGAAATTTTCCATCAAAATCAACAAACCATTGTCTTTTTCCTGACATGTGATTTGAGCAACCCGAGTCAAGAAACCAGGCTCCTTCCTTCTTTGCGTCATTTACCTCAACATGAGCCATCAAGAGATTGTACTCGACATGAGCCATCAAGAAGATTTCTTCTTCTCCATGTTCCACTATCTCGGCATCTTCTTCAAATGCATCATCTTCTCCATGCATCACTGCATCTGCTTCTGACTTGACTTCAAATGCATCATTATCAACATGAGCCATCAAGAGAACTTCATCTTCTTCATATATTTCCGCGACTGCTTCTGCATAATTTGCAGTCTTCTCCCAGCTGGGGCATTCGTATTGAAAATGCCCTAGCTTGTGACACCTATAGCACTCAACCAGTGCCTTGTTGAACCCTTGTCTTCCACGACCCCTTCCTCTTGTTCTGAACATTCCACGCCCTCTGCCTCTACCATCAGCTCTATCTTCATATGTAACTTTCAAAACTTGCTCTTCATTGTATTGCCCGTGCCCCTTCATTCTTTGTTCATGAACAAAGAGACTACTTTGCAGCTCATCGATTGTCAAATTATCCAAATTGTTGGATTCTTCCACTGAACATACGACATAATCGTATTTTGGTGTCATAGATCGCAAGATTTTCTCTATTATGACCACTTGATCCATCTTTTCCCCATGTATTTTCATCTTATTAACAATTGTAAGAGTACGAGCAAAATATTCATTTACCCCTTCTCCTTCTTTCATCTGCAAGACTTCAAAGGTTCTCCTTAAAGCTTGCAATTGAGCTCGTTTTACTCGGGTAGACCCCTGATACTTTAACTTCATGGAGTCCCAAATTTGTTTCGCCGTGTCTTTGACAAGAATTGTCTCCATAATGTTCCGATCGATGGCTTGGAAGAGATAATTCTTGACTTTTAAATCCTTTAATTTCTGATCCTCCATCGTCTTCTTCTGGGCTGGCGTGCTATCAACTTCTGCTACAGGTATTCCTTCTTCGATGAGACTCCAAAATTCCTTCGATCGAAGGAAATTTTCCATCAACATTGCCCAGTGGTCGTAGTGACCATCAAATCTGGGTATCGCTGGTTGGACGAAGCTTCCTTCTGTGGTCATGCTTCAATTGCTTCTCTTGGCCCTCGATTTTCCTCACTTTTCCTCACTGTGTTTTACTCTCACAGTACTCTCGTGTTTCTCTCTGATTTTTCACTGCAGATTTGTTTCTCTTCTAACTCTCACACTCGTGTTTCTCTCACACTCGTGGGTCTCTCTAGCTCTTCACACTCAAGCCCGATTAGAGGCTCTGATACCAGATTTGTTTGAACAAATGAACTTTAAAGTGTTGACTTGAAAGTGCTCTGTTATTGAATTGAATAAAACAATTGGCTTATATAGCCATTACAGGAAGTAAATAACAACCCACGTCTTTAACAGGCCTAAGGACGTGGTAAATACTACTTGAAATAGTCAAATACAAATGTAAGCATAAATATCTCCTACACACGTGGAGTTATTAACAGCACATAAAATAGAATCCTAACAAATAGAAACTCTAGACAATTGACTCATTCAAACATCTAAAGTCCCTAACAGTGATTGTAGAATTTGTAAAGTGATTTATGGGTGAGGACATGTGGGCTGAATTATTGTTGGCGTAGCTTTCAGATATTGGATTGCTATTCGGATCCGCTTGATTGGAAGGATCAGCATATGACGTCGGGAAATTTCACGGACGTTTCCTATGAAGCTTCTTTGAGTTTGAACTGTGTTTGTAAGAATGTGAAGGATTTGGACAAGTTGTACTCTTTGATTCTTGAACTGGGGAAAGGTACTGTACAGAATGTTGCTGCTTGGTTTTTGTCTGTGAAGAATATGGAAGTAATGTAGGTATCACAAAATTGGATTCTGACAAGCATTTTCTTTGGTGAACTGGTTGTGTTCCATTTTGGGTAATTTCTGGGAGTTTTTTTTTTTTTTTGTATTTATGCTTGCAGGATTGGTTGCACAAGGAAAAAAATGTTTTTTCTGTTGCTATTGATTCAGTAATTCTGTAGCCTGCAAGTTTGAATATCTAATAACTGTAATTGTTGCTATTATGCAAGATCAGGGCCCAGGCTGTCATTGTTAAGTTTAAATGAAGTTCAAGCGATCTTGTTGGTGTGTTCTAATGATATTCTAATAAATTGATGCTTCAGGTCTGTATCTAAGCTCCACTTCTTATAGTGTATTAATGTGAACAATGGATTGCTTTGACACTTGTCAAATACTGACACGAACCAATAATAAGGATTCTGCATTACAATATCCGACGCCTCAGCTCAAAGTATCACTCTATTTTGCTTGAGAGACGTGGAAACTTCCTGTGAACTGCCAATGCTTTCTAACGAGGGTAGGCTTAGCCAGAGGAAAGGCATTATTAAGGATTGTATGCCTAGTGCCCTACTTTAGAAGATTAGGCGGTTTATATGCTGAAATGGATGGATTTGATTGCACTTTTGTATTTTCTTAACACTGCTGGAAAAACCAAATTGAAATATTTTTCTCAAGTCAAAAAACACTTGGTGCTTTTTGATCTCATTTTAGCTGAGCAGGCATGCTCACATGGATGGACAGCTGCCATGGACCCTGTATGGCCATGTGATGCTGCCTTCTCACATATCAGTGCCTTTGGAAGCCTTGAGAGTTTGTTGATTGATATCCAAATCACTGTCCTTATTTCTTGAGTCATGTTCTAATGCGGTAGGATGGATCCTAGGACAGAGATATGATGTTGGCTATCCTTTTGGAATGGTACCAAGGTTCATTATTACTTTTCTTTATCAATACACAGTATATTTATGAGATATTGAGCTTGTGGGAGTATGTTATTTTATATAAAACTCTGATAATAGCGTAACATGTCAGAACACAGTTTTAATGTTGGGTAGTCTTTTATATGCAGTTCATATATTTGCTCCTTTTCTTTTCTTTTCCTTTTTCATTCTGATGGGTCCTTAATAATTTTGACCAGATAAATGAAATGCTGAGACATGCATCGACATCAACAGTTGCAGGCCTGTTAAGCAACCTTCGTAGCCATGGTATAAGCATTTCTGCTCTTTCAAGACTTTCTCTAATAATAGGTAGAGTTTATTCACCTTTTCCTTTTGATATTTCTTCAATTACTTCGCTGAGAACAAGCAACTTTGATGTTTAATTACATAAAATCAATGCTTTACCGGTCCTTCTAAATAAATGAATCGTTCGGGATATGCAGAAGGGATTCCATGACATTGATATGGTTTAATACTGGGCATATGTTCACTGTTGTTTCATGGTCGCAGAACAGATTTCCACCGTCTTTTGGTTGTTACATTCAGACCTTCATGAAGTCAAGGTTACATCTATTCTTGAATATCTGTCCTCTGTGGTGGCTAGTGTAGAACCACTGCACCTAACTGCTAATGGATAGAGAAGGGGTTTGGGAAACCTCTCTTTGTTAGAACAGAACTTTGGGAAAGGAAAGCTTCAAGTCCGATTTAAGTGCCCAAATGGGAGTGTTTGTAGTTGTTGCCCCTGATCATTAAGCTTCAAACTGCCATAACAAAAAAATTGTTTTTAGAGCGAAGGATTTCATATTGATCAGTCAGGCATCAATTTTACATCTGTTTTATCTGAAGATGAGCTATTCAACCTAATCAATCAAGGCCATCTGCCAAAGGTCAGTTCGTGTGGAGTGCTCTCCGTCTCATACACACACCAGTGCATGCTTCTCAAGTAAAATACACTGTTATGCACGCACCCATGCTCATGCCTCCGCCCAAGATAGCAGATTTACTTTGTGTAACCTCACTTATTTTTGTGTAACTGGTGCTTCTTTCAACAGGTGCAGTTTAATCTAGATCTATCAGAGGAAGAACGCATTGGCAGGGCTAAGGTTGTACTACCTTTTGAGCACCAAGGTGTGGAAATGGTAAGCCTATTCAAATCTACGACGACCGAAGATATCTTTCTGAGGGCAAACCTGAGGGAGGCGACTCTTGGTTCAATTGGGGATTCACAAAAGGCTGAATACTGGTGAAGGAGAGATCATATATTTTCGTGATTCAGATGATGAGATGCCAGATTCTGATGAGGACCCAGATGATGACTATGAATTGTGAAATATAGTCTCATTTTACAACACACTGATAAAAAAGATTAAACAAAATGGTCAGAAAGTTATCTTTCAATTCCCTACCAGTTCATTTTTAGATGTTAAATCAAACCCTAAATTTAGGATTTTGCTGCTGTTCACATGCATAAAAAAAGATCTCAAGTTTTTATCAATTAACAGAGGAACGAATCCTATTATTAAGCTCTATTGATGAAAGGTTCATGTATTTTTCAGCCATTTTTCTGGGTGTACATGTAAATGATAAATAGCACAAGTTAAAAAAAACAATACAACTCCCTAACATCTTAAGACAATACATCCCAACATCCCTTCCACGCTCATGTATTTCTCGAAGCACACACAATTCCCAAACACGAACGATAAATTTCAAAGAATTAAACCTTAAAATGCCTTTTCGATATAGCTTTCAAGAAGTTTTTCGAGATGGTTTTAATAATGTTATTGAACAATTAAACCCTCAAACAGCGGCCGGGGGCTCTCACCACCACAGCAAAATGACAATAATAAATATGAATTTATATTTATAATTAAGGTTGCCATGCAGATACGCAGACCAATACTTTGAATATTCATATCATACACACACACAAAAATTATATTAAAACAACTTTCAAGATGCATATTTTTCTTGCGATAAAGATTCACCCAATTTATATTATTTATTTTGAAACCGCAAGTATTTTCAAAATTGTTTTTCAAGGTTCCGACGAGTAGAAGATATGGAAGGTAGGGTTTAATTAGGTAGCCAAACACATGCAAAAATAACCATATAAACATCAAAAGTCTATTCCACGAGTTTTGTGAAAGAAATTAAATTTTTCATCACCCGTCAACAGACATGAACTCTGACCAGCTAGTCTGATGAGATAGCGATGCGCACTTTATCATATGGACAAACATCTAATTACATGACATAGATTCATAATTATTGAATATTTCTGTCTCGAAATAGGTTTAAGAGGAAGAACACATATTTAACACATGCAACAGTTAAGTAAGCATATCATCATCTCAAGTACCAAGATAATATGAATTTATATGCAAATTTCAAATTTAAAGTGTTTTTACTATAAGAAATATATTAAAAAATAATATAAATTATATTCTGAAACTTTCACGTATACGTATAATACGTATAGATAAGATTGTTTCGTGATACTTGTAATCCATGTCAGAGCAAAGATTCTCGGACCCTTCTTTTTCTTTCCAAGAACACTTGCTGGGCAGAAACTTTGTGGAAGCTATCGGCTTGGAATTCGGATATATACCCAACCATGGCTACTGCTTGTAAGCCACTGGCTAGTGACCACTGCTGACAAGCTCTGCAACTTCTCTGCTCTTCACTTAACACCTTCCTTGCAGATTCCTGCTGTCCCTTCTGGTTGGACCAAACTAGGGATGGGATCGTGATTATATATTATCATCCCGTGTATTTAAGTTTCTTTCTCTGGGAAAACTAATTATTGAAAGCCGCAGAGGATAAATTGTAAACCAGGCTAAACATTTATCTATGAAGATTACTAGTGATCGCCTCCACGTAAATTAAATGAAGCTAGAATAAATTTGTATAATTATTAAGAGGTTGTAGAAAAATAAAAATCCAAAAAAAAGGGGAAAAATTGTAGAACGTCCATTTTTTGTCGTTGAAAAACCCTTTACCCCACCACAAAACTCCACATTTAATTAATTTGTTTGGATAAATATGAACCTCCTTGGAGCTTCACGGCCTTTCCTTCAAAAGCTCTGACCGCACATGCATGCGGAAGTGTGTTTGAAACTGTAAGACAATAATTAAGAACCAGTTAAAACCCTAGAAAGTGTAGTCCCAAATAATTCAGCCACTAAAGTAGCTACAGCACAGGTCCACAGCCAGACCGACTTCTGATATAGATCCCAAAATCTACAGCTCAACTCGCCGGAGCAGAGCTAGACAATCAGGGCTAGCTCAGATAGGGCATCAGAGAGTGTAAGATTTGGTTTTGCTGCCTGTTCTTGAGCGTCAGTCAAAAAGTCCAGACAGGGAGGCCATAAACGACAGTGACAAAACTACAAGGTGCATGGACAGCGTGGTGATTTCTCTTATTCTTAGTGTTTTTAAATTATTTTAATGTATTTATAAATACATAAAAAAACATTTTTAAAACAACTTTAGTTACATTTCCAAACACCCCTTAGTATTCGTATTTTTTATTGTTCTAATGAAAAGTTATTGAGAAAAGTTGTGAAGGTGAAAGAATGAGATTTTAATTTATTTTAATTTTTTGATATTTTGGTTTTAAATAGATGTTCAGGTATGTTTTTTAGCTCTTATATTAGAGATGGGAAATAAAAATAAAAAGTTATATTCTTTTTTATTATTTTTATCTTCTTTTTTTTGCTTTATAGTGTTTTCTGAATGTTATGTCACATGCAAGTCGCCATGGACGGAAAGGAAAAAGGAAAAAGAAAAAAGTTGAGATCAGATGATGAAAAGAGGTTGAAAAGCATTCAATGGGTCCATTATTGGACCATTTATTATTGGAGCACCAACAATCAAGTATAGTTACAACCATGATTAACGATTCAATTCAAATTTATCTCATAATAATATTATCTTAATTTAATAAATTAATTAATTTGAGAATTTTAACTAAATGAATATCTCAGCTTATTTCGTAAATTCCAGTCAAGCACCAATGGATTCAAGTCGCTGATTTCGGACGAAAGAAAGAAAAATCTACATTCATTTGCGAGGGAATATGGTTTTTACTGTAATGTGCGACAAAAAACTTGTAATTTGTATAAAAATTTTCAAGTTCGAGTTAAGACATCTAATTTTTATAAGAGTTTAAAATAAAAAGAATTTTAATCATTTACCTAGATTTACAAAATACACTTTATAGATTCAAGTCGTTGATCTCGGATGAAAGAAAGAAAAATCTGTGTTGATTTGAGAGGGAATATGGGTTTTTACTGTCTACAACAAACATGATATAATAATATAAAAAAAATGTAATTTATGCAATAAATTTTGAGTTAGAATTAAAAAATATATTATTTATGGTTTACATAAGATCCATAAAGATGATGAACAGGCAAAGGAAGGACACTGCCTAGGGTGTGCTTTCATGAGCCTGTAATTGTTATTATATAGCCATGGTCGACACAGCTCTGACTCCCTTTCTCTCCCCCACCACGTTAATATTGTACCATGTAATTCTTATTAAAATAATTAATAAGCATAAATTTTAAGTTTTTAAATATATTATGTATTATCAAAGGCTTCTCTGCTGCACAACTACAATCCAAAGAGCCGATCTCTCTTTGCTTCCCTTTACTAATTTCTTAAACCCATTTCTTAGGGTTTCCCTTTTGTTATAATCATATAACATTGATCATGTGATGAGATCAGTGATTGAAGGTTCCAAGAAGCTGACAGGATGATTAAAACTTTAAAGTTTTAATTTAAGTTCTCATACCCAATTTAAACATTATAAGAAGACTAGAGAAGGTTTGTTATTTTTATGGTTTTTTTATTATTATTAATCAAAGGAGAGAAAAACAAAGCTTTGTAAGTTAAATAATTTATTTTTTACATCAGTTTCTATATATAATAATGTTGTAAATCCTAGTTTTGTAGAAGTTAATATAACTTCCTTTCCTTTTACCAAGACCTATTTTATATTTATTTATTTTGCATATAAAAACTTATCTCACAACAGCTTTAACCTAACATATATTTTTAAAATCACAATTAATTTTTCTTTCCATAAATCTATTTTTAAAAAAAGAAAATGGATGGCAGTTTTGAAAATGTGTAAAATAGTTTATTTCTATCCTCCTTCTTTTAAAATGATAAATTTTAATGTTTCTTAATATTTTGAAAAATTAGTTTTGAATACAAAAACTTTATTTGTTTTTTTATTTTAGTTGTTGGTTTGATTAAAATATTTATTTTTTCCTGTAATCTTAGATTTAAACCATACGATTACTAATATAATAATTATTAAAAACTTACATAATTATTAATATCATATCATTATTCAAATTGATAAGAAGATGCAATTCATTTTCTCAAAAATAAAAATGAATGTGATGGGAAGTGGACCAGTTCTGAAGAATCTAGATTTGATCATTATTTGTGGAAGATGTGTTGAGAGCTAAGAGCCCTGCCAGCCTTGCATGATTGAATCTTAAAACAGGCTTCAAGTCTCTCTGGCTCTTGTTTGTTTTTCCTCCTAGGACACGAACCATATTGGCCACTTATTTCCCATTGTCTGCAGCCTGTGACAGCCTGATTTTGACTTTTGGGTCTCACACACAGACAGACAGCCTGCCTCGTTGGGTTTTCATTGCCTCTATAATCTAATCTATTACATGAATCTGTCAGAAAACAATGGTACGTTATTATTATTTTATTTTATTTTATTAATTCTGGTTTTTTTTCAGATCAGTTTTCATGTATCTTACCATTCATAAATTTAACAATTATATAAGTTTTTAATGATTATTATTAGGAAACACAAGATTTAAATCTAAAATTACAAGAAAATCAAATATTTTAATTTTAAATTCTTATCATTAGACCCTATATAATATAGATGGCTAATGGTATGTTATTTTGCTCGAGCTATTCTGCTTGAGCTATCGTTGAGCAGGTGGTGGTGGTTCAGCACATGACACCTTATTGTAAGACAAATTAACCGAACTATAGCTCTTGGTTCACCCCCATTTTCCTGACCCTCTTTGTTTATATTTATTTCTTAGCTCAATTTTGAAATCCATATATCCTCAATTACTATTATTCATAGTTGTCAATTCTGTTCTGTTATGTTGAAAAAACTGAGATGAAACGATATTGTTTTTGTCTCGCTTTAATTCTGTCTGTTCCAAAATTCCGACCAAATTCGTCTAACGTTCGACACTGCTTGTGTGCCGTTCTGGCCTTAAAATCCTCTTTATTTTGATTAACTTGTGATTTTTTTTCTAATTTTGAGATTATGTTTATTTGACTTTGTGTTTATATTATATAATTTAAAGTTAATTTATCTAGAATTTTAATAATGTTTGTTAAATTAATATTTTAATTTTTTTATATATATAATTAATTATATATGAACACTACAATACCGAAACGGCACGCCAAAATACTTGAAACTGAACTTTCCGTTTTAATAAAAAATCAGAACAGTGACCGGAATGATATTGACAACTATACTATCATTGCTCATGTACTGATCAATATATATATATAAAAAAAAGGGATTACAAGGTGACCATAATTTGCTAATTATCTCCCGCCACGTCAAACGAAACATGCGTACCTGTTTCATGCTATTATTTTCTCCAATGAATGGTTATGAGTGCTCAAATCTCTCTCGATAGACGTCTTCTTGTCTATCCCTTCAAACAATAGACTCAGTCTCCATCTCTTCTCTACCTAAAATCTGTTCCTCCATTATTTCTTGGCTTAATTACCATTTATTACTCCATTTAATCTTGCCTAGGTTATTTATGCATTCAGTTCCCATGTCCTTATCTTCACTTGATCTCTTTGTCGATTCCCAAGATATATATTCTTTTTCTGATACTCGTTAGTGCTCGCCTGCTAAATTCTTAGATACCGAAGTCTTCAGTTTTGTTATGACCTTTAAATGTAGCTTTTGTTAGGTTCCAAATTTGAATGCTTCTTTCTTAGCAAGAAAAAACCTCAAAGTTTGGCCGCTGGCTGTCTTTTTCAATCAGATCATTGGTTATATTTGTTCTTGATATGGTTGCTGTTATTGCTGCTGGGTTTGAATGATTTTCTTGTTTTCTTGGAAGGGTAAATCAAGAAATGGCAATCGAACTTTGTTCAGGAAATTCTGCTGGTGTTAGTCCGAGAATCTCATTCTCTCATGATCTTTGCGTATCAGATATCGTTCCTGTTGAACAACGCCTCCCTCTTCGATCAGGTTCATTAGGTAGCATTGATTTCGACTTCGGCGTCCGAAAGAGTTTCGACTCATCGGCAGCGGACGAGCTTTTCTCCGATGGAAAACTTCTTCCCACCGAAATCAAGAAAAAGACTGCTTCTGCTAAACAAATGGATTCGCGTTTTCCTTCAAGAGAAGCCCTACAGGATGGTGTTTCGAGTGATGATAGCTTGAAGAGAGAGTGCTTGAAAGAAATGAAGAGTTCGAGTTATGAAGCAGAAGATCAAAAGCAAACTTCAAAATCTTTTTGGAGCTTCAAGAGAAGTAGTAGCTTAAATTGTGCCAGTGGTTATGGAAGGAGTTTGTGTCACTTTCCACTCTTATCGCGAAGCAACTCTACTGGTTCTACACCAAGAAGTAAGCGAGCACCATTAACGAAAGAAATCAATCATAAGCAGAATAAACAAGAGTTTTTCAAGTCATCAAAATCGACGTCGTCTTCGAAGAATTATCAGAAGCCTCCATTGAAGAAGAACTACGGACCTTATGGAAATGGTGTTCGTGTTAGTCCAGTTCTGAATGTTCCACCAGGGAACCTATTTGGTTTAGGCTCAATCTTCTTCAATGGCAAAGATAAGAAGAACATGAAGAAGTGACTTGCCAAACATGTGCTTTAATCAAAAACTTCCTTCAGCCTAAATTTGAATGCTGTTTTTTTTTTATGGCTTGGTGTTTTTCTTTTCTTTTCTTGAATATTTCTGTTTACTTGATTTACCATTTGAAAAGATTCCCATGAAGACAAGGAGATTGAAAGGTGGAGGAGGGAGATGAGGGACCAGAAGATGATAAAATTCATGGCAGATGTGGTTTAATATGGAGCACAAAATGACAGGTAGCCAATGCTTTGGGTATTTGCTCACACATGGTGTAAATAATCTGATTTTTGGTTTCTTTTTTCATTTTATACAAGCAGAGGTTATTTAAGTTTGTGGGCATGATTCTGTAGTAGGTGAAATGGTGTCTAGTTGCTATCGGTTGGGGAGAACATGATGAGTTGCTTGTTCTTGTTTGGAAGCTCAAAAATTAATAACAAATAATTGTGATTACTGATATCAAGATGAATTTCAGTAACATAAATTAAATATCCCCTCCTTACTCTACTTAAACTAATTTTATGGGTTCAGGTAAACAATTAAAATTTCAACTGTTTCAGGCTCTTACAAGAGTTATATATACTGGCTTGAACTCGAGATTTATGATACAAATTTCAAATTCTTTATCATCATGTCTTTTGGACCCTTCCCCACTTGCTATTTCGTTTTTCTCTTCCTTTTTGTTAAAGACACTGTGCATTTTCTTTGATGCCTAGCAGCCCCAGATGCAAAAGTCTTGGCTGGTAGTCCACAGTTATTTGATTGTTCTTGCTCATTTGATCACAAAGCTTTGATTCAAACCAGCAACAGCTAGCGAATTCACTCCATAGTGATTTTCCTAAAATCATTATCAATTCATACCTATAAGTTCCTAACAACATCCCATGTAACTCCAACCTGAAATCTCGACTCCCTCCTGTGCAAGGATTTGTGCTCAGTAGCTGGGCAACATCACACTGCTTTCTTTTTTTTTACAATCAAAATATCCAAACCAGTTTATACCTACTACAATTAATCCAACTCAACGAACAAATAAAATACTGCTAGAAAAATAGACATGCATAGTGGGCTCGAAAATCTGCACCTAGACCAAGACCCTACCTGCAGACACTGTTTTTTCTTTTGTGATAGCTTGCTAGTTGTATTGGGCTTATTGTACATCTAGTTATGGCGGTTTGGGTTATTGCTAGCTACTTTCATTACTCGGCTTGATAACTACACAGTTGTGATTCATAAGATCAAAACCAAAGCTTTTGGAGGCATTGTTTATAAGCTCGGATATGATATAAGAAAATGGTAATTAATTCTAGTTGAGTCTCTTTAAATGTTTCTTTTTCTAGAGGAAATGCTTCCAAAATTGTCCAATGAATCGAGGTAATACACCTGTTTTTATTTGCTTGTTGTTTTCCTTTAATTCTTGCCTGCTCGGCAACTAGCTTGCTAGTTAATTGGTAAGAAGAAAGTCTACTGTAATAACTATATAGACAGCATTCAGAGCTGAAAGAGATGGGAAGATCGAGCTTAATCATGGCACGTGTTGTGTGTCACAAACAAAGACATGAACCCTTAGTTCATGGTCGTCCTTTATTCATTTATTTAATCTCATTTTCATGGTGTATACACTGCAATTTCGCTTCCTCTCCTCCAAATGCTCGTCAGCTTTTGTCTTGTTCTGCAATGTGGTATCTTCAGCTTTTGTGTTTCCATCTCCAGGAAACCAATACATGGATCCCAGTTTTCAGAACTATCCTGACAACTACATTACAGGCAATATAATACGTGCAATGAAGATTCCTACCTTCTTCCTCAAACTCTATTAAAAAAATAGATCTCAAGAAGGAATCTGTGGTACCTCACTTGACTTCTAGTTTAACCATCATGAGATTTTAATTCATTATATGTTTTGTTTTCTTATACATGCATACATACATACATACATATTGATTGTTTTAGACATGTGTAGCCGAAATTTAGATTATAAATACTTCCAATTATTTTTGCTTAAATTCTGAAAATGAATTCTCCATGCAACAACAACAACATGGTTTTTTTCAATTTAGCAACATCAACACGGTTTTAAAATAAATAAATAAATTTCTAGAGAAATCTTTTGATCTATGTCTACCAGTAGTCGTAGATGGAGTACACAAACTATTATTTATAGGTAGATCAAAAACTCTTCTCATCAAATGATTAGCTAGTTTTCTCTTCTCATCAAGGAAAAAATTAGACAATTAATCCCCATGATCATGAGTTTGAATAAACAAGAACATGATGTGTCGTGAGGAGCATAAATGTTAATTTCCAATAAAAGATTCATATTGGCCAAAGGCATATGTGACAAATGAGGAAATTATGATTCAAATCGGCAAGTGTAACAATCCTCCAGTATTTGAACACTTGTATTCTCTGATTTTTCGGATTGTTCCTGATCATTATCGATTAATTATTCTTCCTCCACCCGTTTTTGTATATTTTTGATATCTAATGGAAGCCAATCACGAGGCTTAGTCAATTTACAACATCATTTTAATGATTCTCAATTTGATACCACATACAAAACGACACGGAAGTGTCTTTTGTTCCTGTCCTTTTTTTCATGCGAGCAAACCTCCTCTTGTAAAACTTATTTTATGGATTTAAATAAATGAGTAAAATCTCGAGGTACATGTCCGGATTCGAATTCAAGATCTGTCATACAGATCATAGACCATCTGATCATCACGCCACGTTCCTTGAGGTTATGTCGTACATAACCACTCCAAACATGACTTGCTAAAGTAAACGAACAGCTTGCCGTTTCAGCAAACTCAGGATGCTGGATAGCTCTATTTTCTGCAAAGTAGTTCTGTAAATAGAATTCATTTCCAATCTCCTTTAGAACTGTTCTGCTATTTTGTAGCAATAGCTAGCTTGCCATCAAAACAGCAATTGTTGTTTTCCTTGAGAAATCTTGCTGGGCTATCCTGAAAATTTTCAAGTATGGCTAATGAATCATGCTTGGATGATTCTTATGAAAGTCCTGGAATCTCTTTTTCTCATTATTTACCCCAATCAAGTTCATTGAATCCAGTTTTTGCTTTCACAACGACACCATCAGTCTAGAATATCCACTGGAAAGGATACAAGGATGAGAGCTTGAATGGACACGAGATCAATACAAGCAAAGGAAACAGCACTGATCAGGAATTTTCATCCTTGAGGGAACGTTTCTTCAATCGGGAAATCGTTATTCCTCTCAAAGTTCAAGAAGAAGAAAAACATTCCGCCACCATTTTCTCAACCTGGTGAATTTCTTGATGCTGATGATGTCATTGATGAAGATGCTAACAAAGTTTCAAATCGCTTGACGATCAAGACTGCAAGAAACAAGACCTGAAACAATCTTCGATCACGTTGTGTGGAGTGATCGCATGTCCTTTTCCATTCTTTTGTCGGAGCAACTCTGCATGTATGTATCACTTTGAGTCGTATATTTCTTATAAGAACCAGATAACTAGAGTTTATTCGTTCATCTAAACGAATTGTAAGATGAGTTTACAGAATTGGAATGAGTTGCGGCTTTCTCCTCCATACTGGCAGATCATTTTATGTGATGAATCATTGAAGATATCTAAGCCCGGCTTGAAGGATCATTTCTGTGACTTGGAGCTTGATGAACTTGTATGACCCTGTAAGTTGACAAGTTACAGGTCAATTATAACATTAAAAAAAATGAAACAATATAGTTTTGAACAAGATAATCGATGATACAAAAGCTTTTGAACTAACTTGATTGTCCAATAACTAGATCCCAAAAAACAATTCAAACCGGGCAGGTCCGACAAGATGAACATTATTCAACCACTTCATCTTATTATTTCTTCCCTGATTCAAATATTCAATTGATCTTTAGTTGCCGAGCTGCTTTCAGAGAACGAGACCATTAAATACTTAGGCTTCTGGCCCGCCATTATTGGACTGATGTTTCTAATGGACTTGGAGGGTTTTTGTTCCTAACACTGAATTTATTTGTTTTTATATTTATTATTATTCCTTGAGGACCTGCTGTTATTATGGACTCATCTTCATATAAATGAACTAGCTTTTGAAACAAAATTTAAAAAAAATATATTTTTATTTTAAAATATTTTTAAAAAGAATCTCAATTATAGCCAAGATTGCTTATGATGGTTGCGAGGGTGTTGTAATTAAAGAAGATGATGAAGAAGAAGAAGATACAGGAAGCCCTATTAAGGTTGGTCCAGAGCCAACTTAACCTTTTGTTGTTAATTCTATAAATGCAATTTACATTTGTCGATAAATAATATTCTCAAAGCTTATAAATATCTTATTGGTTGCTTAATTCAGTAGTTTATTAATTACATCATTTACTCTCCATTACTACTACTCTTAATTATTATACCACAAAACGACCTCGCTTTTATGTCATTAAAGAGCCCCTGCATCAATAATATCAAAGTGAGGAAGAAATCACAAACGGGTCTTGGCCTGTCGAGAAGAGCTGTCTTCTTTCACCCGGTTCAGCCTTACTAAGACACTGTCACCCGTGGTACTTACCTAAGCTCAGGATGTTCATGAGCCGGATTAGTTGTGGCGCAAGTATCCGACACTGATCATAAAAAAAGTGAGGAAGAAATCAAAATTTAACCCTACTCATTTTCTTTAACCCAATGAAATTAATATAGTTTAAATTAATACTTTTTTTAAAAAATATAATTAATTAAAAAATATAGCATTGATTATTTCTTAATATTTAGTGATATATATTAGCTCCATAATTATGAATCTCGTGATCCCATTTAATGTTGCAAACCTTTCGTGTGATACAACCTTTTCTAGTCCACGACTTCAGTCTTAAGAGTATCTTTAGCTTATTTCAGCTATTTGCACCTTTTCTTGGAAGTGAGTTTTGGTTTTTTTTTTATTTATTAATATTTATATATTATTTTGATGTATTGTTGTAAGAATAAATTTTAAAAATTAAAAAATATATATATTTTTATGTTTTCCCGAGCAAAACAAACTTTGAAAAACAATTATTACTATAATATGAAACACCCTTTAAGAATAACATAATCTATTTAGGTAATGTTTGACATTGTGATAACAATTGTTTTTTAAAGTATTTTTGTACTTGAAAATATATTAAAATAATATATTTTTATTTTTAAAATTAATACAAAAAAAATAATTTAAAACAATATATATAAAAACTAATTTTAAAAAAAATCATTTCTTTTAAATCACAATCACATTAAAAATAAAAAACACCCTCCTATTTGTAGTAACGATATCCAAGTCGTGTTAATCTTCATTTTTTTTTAAACTATGTTATTTTATCAAATATTTTTTTATCAATTGTGCTATTTTTTTTTAAATCCATCAATAAACAATTGAAGCATTTCTTTTCGAAAGAAAACAAATAGTAAATAAACTGTATATTAGTTGAATCTAATATTTTGACAAAACGTAAAGCGACTCGTTGAACAAGAACTTAATTAACACCTTTTCAAATCGAACAGTGATCTTCTCAACTTGTCGACAAGACAAGCACGAACCAAAGGATACGATGATTTTAGCTGTCGTTTTCCATCATGCATCTGTATATGAAACAGGTGACAGGTCGTTTTTGACATTTACCACTTCACATCTGTCCCTTCCACCGCTGTGATTCACTTGCACTGTTGTTAAAAATATATTGAAATAATTAAACATAATAATTTATTTTCAAATTATTTTAATATTGACACATAAAATAATTAAAATATTAATTTTTATTTAAAACAAAATTTTAATTATTTTATTTTATTAATAAATATTTTTAGAATACAGCCGGACAGCATTTAGTAAACGTATCTAGGTGAACATGTCGGTGCGATTTTCAAAGCTTTGGACCTGGATTCCCTTGCTTGGTGGGTTAGCTCCATTTCAACGAGTGAACTCCTTTTCGGCTATAAATTTATTCTAAGATTTTTTTTTATAATTTTCCTAGATTTTTTTTACGTTTTAATGTTAGAAATGAGTTTCAAAAAATAAAATATATATTATGTTTAAATAAAAAATACTTTAAAAATTAGCTGTTATTACAAACCGATGACATGTGGTTGATGAACTATTTTCATGACAATTATAGCACTTTTTAGATTGGATTAAATGTTCTTAGATTGTGCTTGAATTAAATGTTGGATTGATTTTAATTCTATATATTAAATTTATTATTTGTCAAATAATACAACAATATAAAAAAATCATTCATTTAAATTAGTTTGGATTCGTATCAATTAAATTCAAGTTCAATTGATGCTCATGGGTTTGGAAACTAAAAAAAAATATTTACAAAAAAAAATTAATATTTTTTTTTGTATTTTTGGATATTTTAATGTTGATTATGTACAAATATTTTTTAAAAATAATTTACCAAACAGTTACTTGATATAATATAAGATTAGATTAACAAATGTGAAATCAAAAGGTCAAGAATCTACAGACAAAACTATATAAAACATTGATTTTGATAAAAAAGAAGAAAACAAAACGTTAAGTTGCCCTCACCACTCACATTTTCCTCGTCCTTATCATTAAAGACAGCACTCACTTTACTTTCTTCCATGGAAACGCACGTTAAGACCACTATTTTAGTCACTTATATTATGATTAATTTTTGATTGAAAATATGACTGTTTGTTTTTTAAAATATTTTTTATATAAAAATATGTAAAAATTATTTTTTAAAATATTTTTAACATTAATATATTAAAATAATCTCAAAATATTATTTTTTTTAATTTAAAATAAAAAAAATTATTTTTTAAAATTATTTTTGAAACGCATGTCAACCACTCCTTTATATATATATATATATATATATATATATATATATATAATAAATTTAACATTTTAATTCAATTTGAATCGAGTATATCGAAATTTTTTTATCTTAATATTTTTTTAAAAAAAAAATTGAAAAAAAATTCCCGTCAATTTAATCAAATCATATAGGGTCAACCTTACCTGAAATGTTTTTCCATTAAAAAAATGATTGATCCGCAATGTATTGCTAACAAGTGATATAGGTTATGTAGTGTTTAACTATAATAGTTTTTTTTATATATATATATATATCATTCAAGATTTATATAACAAAATATTAAAAACGAGGATGCTTTTACTAGTCACTATCTCATAAATTACTAGCCATTACAATATATATATATTTCAATTTTTTACTTGTTATAAATTGAAATTTATGATTTATTGCCTTATATATTTGATTTGTTATGAATTAGATTTTATGATTTATTTTTTTAGTTATCTTTGTTTCATGAACCATGTTGATTCATGTTATTTTTTAAAATTATTTTTTATGTATACTTTCATTATTTAATACTGTTATTAAGAATTATGTTTTATAATTTATTTCAATTTATTTTTATTAGATTATTTCAATTTCACGACTTTGGTCTTGAATTTTGCATATTAGCCTTGGATGACTCGTGTTAAAAAAAATCAATTTATTTTTTATGAGATTATCTTAGTTTCAATACTAAGATCATGAGTTTGCCGACTACTTGAGTTGACTGGGTCAAGAGTTTGGTCAATTACCTGAATTAACCAGGTTTTTTTTAATATCCTTTTATTAATTGATTTTTTTTCCTTCCAAGTTTTAAATTTTAACATTGAGTTGATTGATAGTTAATTTTTATATTTTTGTTTGTTTTTTGTAAAATTATTTTAATTTTATGATCTAAGTATTTGATCTAGCAAGTTAACCCAAGTTATTTCAAGTTTTTTAATTAATTAAATTAATTAATTATATCATTGATTTGATTATAAATTTTGATTTATAATTTGTTTATTTTGTTTAATTATTTCTGTTACATACAGCAAATCAATCATGTCACATCAAATAATATTGTTTTTTAAAAAATATGAACAATACTTTAGTTAGGATTTTTTAATGTTAAAACATTTTTTATTAAATCCACAAACAAAAACTATTAGGAATAAAAAATAGTTGGTGGTAAAATAAAATAAAAAAATCTATTTAAATAATTTTAATCATAATATAATATAACATAACAATCAATACATCAAAGCCGATTCAACAGTGACAACATATCTAAATAACAGCATCATTCTTCCCTTCTATAATTTACGAAAATAATAATAATTATCGTAACCAGCTAGCTGTGTTGCCAAAAATCTACAAGAAACTGCGTGACAGGGAAGAGAACATGGGTCCCTTCACAGGCACAGCAGTTTCCATAGCCTATGCCGGTCTCGCACGTTTGATCACCGCCGTGAATGACTGTACTGCACTGCGCGTGCGTCACCTCCTCCCACCTCCCTCTCCCCAGACGAAGGACCAGCCCTTTTCATAGCTCAGAAGCAACAGAACAGAACAAACTTTTCTTATCATTTTTTTATTCAATCTCTGATACGATACATTGCCAGTCCCTCTCTCACTCCCTCGAGCTTCATTTTCTCGGTGTCTGCGCATAATCCAATCTCTCACATGATTCTCTCTTTCTTTCACGTCTTTTCATTTTTTATTCTCAATCATGAACGTCTTTCATTCACTGATCTTTCTCTTTCTTTGCTCTAGAGAATCACCTGCTCTTTACTTTGAGACATGTAGGTAATATAATACTATTACTACTACTGAGTAACAGAATAGTACAGGTAGGGCAGACTACTTTTTTTTCGTCCTCTTTCTAGTTTCTACAGGGTTTTCTTGGTTGTCTTCTCTTGCTTTCTCTTCTGTCCCTTTCACTCCTTCCCATTGCGTCATTGGAGGGCGTTTTGGTTATTTGTTCTCTTGGTATTCCATTGCTGTTTAGAGTTTACTTGGTTAGTTTCACTGTATTATTTTGTTGGAAAGAAGAGGTTTTTTCACATGGGTTTGCCAGATAGATGGTATTTGAGATTTGGGTGTGTTTGGTTTTGAAAGCGAGGGATTTTTGGTTTCTTGGAGAGATGAATGAAACAGCAGGGACATGTTTGGCGATAACAGAGAAAAAGGCTCATAGGCCTGGTGGTTGTGTTGGTATTTTCTTCCAGTTATTCGATTGGAATAAGAGATTTGCTAAGAAAAAGCTCTTCTCCAGGAAATTGCTTCCAGCAGGTCAGTCCATTTATCTCAAACCAAAAATACCCATTTGACGTAGAATGCTTAAAATTGATTGCTCTGGTTGTTTAATGCCTGTGTTGTTGTTCAGCTCGTGCAAAACAGCCATTAAAGAAGTTTGGAGGGGATGAGAAGAGGCCCAAAACAAAGCTCCACCTGGTACGCGTTTTGGTTTCCAAATCTTGATCTTGCTTTTCATAGATGTTTTTAAGGGATATTTACTTTTACCGCACTGCAGAAAGATTTAACATTGTGACTGAGCTTAGGTTGTTTATTTTGTACTTTATTTTGTGCTTTTAATGTAGATTGCTGATGAAAACGAAGGGGTTTTTCCAAATGTGAAGAAAAATGGGAATTGTAATGGTGATATGGCTGTGCAAAAGCATGAAATGAGAGCTCCTGGTTTGGTTGCTAAGCTGATGGGCCTTGATTCCTTGCCAGCTGCTCATCGAGATAAGCACAAGAAAGGTTCAAATTCTGTTGATTGTGATGTTACAGAAGAGAAATTTGTTGACAAATGCCACTGTGGATTTGACAGGGATGATTTGAATATGGTGAAAGGGAGCACAAAGGTTGAATCTAGGCCTCAAAAGCTTCAAAAGACAGGGCAGTTTGAGAGACGAGCAATGACTAGGTTTGGAGCTGAGGCCTTGCAAATTAAGGGTGTTTTGTCAAGGTCTAGAAAGCATCATCATCCAAAGCTTGCACCACCAGTTAAGAGTCCTAAGATTTCCTCTTCCAAGACCGCAACTAGGACGTCTAGGTTGATTGATGTTGCTACTAGAATTTTGGAACCTGGGTTGCAAGCTACCAATAGGGCAAAAAGTGCTCTTACTTATTCAAGTTCTATGAATTATTGTCCCAGGGATGAAGTGTTGACAGAGGATATTGGAATTATGTTACCAAACACTGTGAAACAACAAGATATTGAAGACTGTAATGAGGGTGTAGGTAAATCTTTTACAGGAAAAACTTCTTACAAAAACTCTAGTAATTTGTTTGATGCAGTGGATTCTAGACCCAATTTCAAGGAGCAGCAGTTTGTTTGTCCATCGACTAGTTCAAATTATATGTCCTCCCATAAATCAGAAATGACCAAGCCTAGGCTACCCACATCCACTCCTGATCAAGAAGGAAATGTAATTTATCAGAGACATTGGGACCAACAGTCCATTGCTGTGAAACAACAGGATAACACTCGAGTAATGAGTCAAACCATCACAGTTATCAAACCACTGTCTCAAGAAGGCCAATCACAGCGGCAATTTAGAAGCCACCAGCGCAGACCTCAACAACAAGAGTCGTCTTCTTTTACATTAAAGCAGAGGATCCAGACTCAAAATGAGACATTTGTAAACAGAAATAGAACTCCACCAAGGGCCAAAATAAATAATCTGCAAAGCAGGAGAGCTTCATCAGCTACAAATGCTATTAGTGGGGTGACAGATTTTGTTGCTTTGAACAGAAGTATAATCAGTCGTGGCCAACCAAGGGCTTCTACCTTGGCTGGTAATTCTGTAATTGACAAAGACAGAAAAGTTTGCTGCAGACGAGTTGATCCCTTGTCACCAGTGCGCAAGAGGAGGACAGTCAGTGTCAATGCTCGAGTTGAAAGTACTGGATTTGCGAATCCGATGTCCACAAGACAAGGGAACACCAAGTCTTATAGTGTATGCAGAAAAGAGGTTGCATCCAGCTCTCGCTCCATGGACTGTGCATGTATAAAAAACAGATCAATTAATGGAGAATGTAATAAAAATAATTGCTGTCGGGAGGGTGATGTTTCTTGTACATATAATTCTCCATTGAGGCACACGAATTTTGTTTCCATGGGGCTGAAAGAGAGGAGTCACCAAATTGATAAGAACGCTTCTTACCAAAGAAGGTTGGTGTTGGATGAGAATGATGGCAAAACATCTTTGCAGAATGAATTGCCATTGAAAGGAGATGCTCTGAGCACTATTTTAGAGCAAAAACTGAAGGAATTAGCCTCTCAAGAAGAGGATGAAATGATAAGTGGAGGCAGTCACCCGAAGAGATCTACTGCTATGATTCTTCAGGAGTTAATATTTGCTTTAACTGCAAATCAGCCTATGTCTCCACGTGCTCATGTTTTTTATGCGGACAAAACTTGTGAGGTTGGTTTGCTGTCTTTTGGCATTTTGATGTCATTTTTATTAAGATGTTTATGATCCAGACATTGTGTTCGTATTTACTTTTGGTTTTTGACTTAATTGAGCATCAATTCTTAAGCCAAAACTATGGCACTATCTTCCCCCCCTCATATATTGGTTCATACCTTAGCTCTACATAATACACTATTTTGAACTGTTTTAGCCGTACGCTTGCTTTAAGAAAACTGATTCTGGGGCTTCCTTTTATTGGCTGAAATTCTTATACGATTGGCAAAATCAAGACAAACAAAACTGTGAAATTAGTAAAATGGTGTAATGATTGTTTTTCATTCAGGGGTTCTCAATGAATAACATCCCATATCTTGCTCTCTTTGTTTTATAGTAGTTTGGAAGCTTGCCTAATTTGATTTTGCCGAATAGTAGAGTAGCTGTTTGAAATTTGTACATCATACATCACATCTTGTTGATAGTAATTGTCAATGGTTAGTTTTAGGGGTTTTGGAGTTGAAACTCTTTGGTTTTGTCCTCATTTTTCTATTTTCTTTTTCCTGGCATCTGAGAAACAAAATAAGCCCCTATATCTATTTAATTCAATGAAAATTTTGGCCTTTTCTCTCTCCCTTCCTCTCAATTGATTTCAATGAAAATATTGGTTTATAATAGAGATTAGGTTCAAAAAGTGCAGTCCAAATCTCTAGAATCTAAATTTTCAGAGTCAATGTCGTGGTAACTGAAGTCTGGCAGCTTTTTGATGGTTGAATATCAAGTATCAAATTCCAATCAGTAAAATCTATTTAGGTTTTCCTATTTAGTTTAGGTTTCATTATTTAGAGGGATTTCTTGTGTAGTATGGATTCCTTGTGCAACGAGCAGTAGGGTTTCTATTACCTCTACAAATAGAGGTTAGTAGTATCAGAAGTTTGGCTTTTATCCCTGAGATTAGTTGAAGACTCTTGTATGAAGAATTGAAGATTTTGTTACATGGCCTATTAAAGCATCTATTTGAGTGGTTTTATTGAACGGTTTTCTTAGGAGGATTAATTGAAGGGTTTAGTTCATTGAAAAGTGTATTTTCTTGGAAGGGCTCTTTGAAGTTGTGCTATTATTTTATAATGATGGAAGTTTTTGGATGTATGAAAACTAGTCCAAACATGTTAAATTTGTTTATGTGCTTGATTATTTATTCATTTTCTGGGTTTTGCACAACAATGATAAAATATGGGAAACTGGCAGCGGACTGGTGTAGAGAATGTAAGATAAAGACTGCATTTTTAACTAAGATGTGTGTAGAGCTGGTGACTGAGAGTTGGGTATAAATTAAAATGTGCAGAATATGAATTGAAGTTACTATTGGATGTGGTGAAGATGGTACACTGTAAGGACCAAGCTAATAGAAATGGAGTGCATGCAAATGTGGGAGTTCAATAAGCGTATAGGGAGCATCCAATTGTTTTGCTTTGATTGAAAGTTTGCAAGGCAAATGGATCTCTTAAATAGTGCTTTCTATGGTTTGCTGAAGTGATAGCCTCAGCTTGCAAAATCATCAAATTAACATAATGCATTATTTGATGGTCAAAAATCAAAATGATAAAAGGGCACACTGAGGCACTGGAATTGTAGTTATTGGCTGCAACAGTAAGCTGCCTTTTTAAGTATTTTGAGGCAATGAGAAAGGTTTGTATTGTCGAAGAAGCTACAGATCTTGTTGGAGCTGAGATGCATTGACAGAACAGAATACTAGTATTGGTGGAAGCTAAGCACCCTAAACCTGTATGCTATGATTATAAATGGAATTCATGTTGTGGAACTGGTGAAATTGTTGAAGTAGTTGCGCTGTATGCCAATGTCACCAAATTGAATGTTGAACTTATTTGGATTAAGGTTGGCATTGTCATGAAATTAACATTTTTAAAATTAATTTTTTGGTTCATCCTTTACATTTATGCAATGATTTGTGTTTAATGGACCTTGGCAATTTCTCGACCTTAACAAATCTAGCTGGTGTTATTACTCTTCTCAGAAGGAAGGAAAAGTCAGGAGGAATTCAGCTGGAATATCGCTCGATGGCGATCATCTTAGTCCTGGATCTGTGCTTGAAGCTTCTTTCTCAAATGACAGTTGCTTTTCAAGCAGTCTGGATGATAGATCAGGTAAGAAAGTTAAATTCTATGACAAAGCAGAATGAGGAAACTCATGAGCATTCTTTTGTGGATCTTAGAACCTTGAGTATGGATTTTCTGAAATAGATAAAAAAAAAAAGTTTTGTTTACACTAACCACTATTTAGTCTAATCTTATATCTAATAGTTTGAGCTCTTTCCGTATACAACTTTGGTCTGTGATTCTAGGATGTAGGATGCTGCTGGACTCCATGGATTACTCCTATGATCAACCACAACCAGTTGTCACTGATGCTGTTCATCTGGATTGTGCAACCACTTTGATACAAGGGAGGACAGGCAGCAAGATAGCTACTGATCTTCTCGACCATGTTTCTGAGATATTACTGAGCATCAATCTTGCCGGTGGAAGGTTAAGTGGAAATCAGCTCACTCATGCAAAGGAGGTTATCTTGAATACTGAACTCTTGTTTGGTAATGCAATTCTATGTAATTCAGATAGAATGAAGAGATCTCTCATTGGTCCATTTCTGCTTGATGGACATGAAGCTCTTGCTGGTGCTATGTGGAAAAATCTTAATTGCCTTCTTGGTTTTGAAGACAGCAAAGATGGCAATCAACTCAGATGGTTTCTTCTTGATTGTGTTATCGAATGCTTAGATTCAAAATACGGCTGGTACTGTTGCTCTGGATTCAAAGCATGGAAAAGAATACCTTCATGCATGAATGTAGAGATGCTGATTCAAGAGATAGGTGAGGAGGTAAGAAGGTGGTCAGGCTTTGCTGGGATGATACCTGATGAGATAATTGATTGGGAGATGAGTCATTCATTGGGAAAATGGACAGATTTTGAGATCGAAGGATTTGAAACTGGTGCAGAAATCGACTGGGACATACTTCAGACTTTGGTTGAGGAGATTGCTGTTGACCTTTGGGAGAGCAGGGTGGATTCCTTTTGAGGTGTGGCTAACATACTGGAATTTGTTCTCATATGATGCTGCCTGCTTTTTTGTTGTCGTTGTTATATGTAGGTTTATTTTAGTTCTATTATCATGCCACTAAACCTGTGTCTACCGTGCAAGTGGGATTTTCTGTTCTTTCTCCAAAACGATGAGCAATAGTTGGGTGTAACATATTCTGACACGGAGAAGGCAGCTTCAAATGGTCTTCTGCGTAATTTTTAGTAGTAGGTGGTATCCTGTAAGATTGAAAAAAGCACTCTTGTTTATAATTATGTTTCAACCAAAAACAAGCAATCTAATATAAATTATATTTTGAAGTTTTATTTAAAAGTTTAAAATTATAGGTAAGATGATTAATTAACATGATTGATTTAATATTTTGAAATTTCATGGCTAAAGAGAGAAAATATTAAAAAATAATATAAATTATATTGTAAAATTTTATCAAATTTTAGATAAAATAGTTTTTAACAACAATCATTAGAAAAGAAACAGGACATCAAGGCAATGTTTGATATCTGAGCTCAAGGTTCCATTGCATGGAGTGAACTCTATCTTAGGATGCTTGATAGCCGTTCCATTAAAGAGTGTCTTCTTCCCCGAGGTTTTACAACCAAAAAAGGAAGGAAGGAAGAAAACAAAAGAAGAAACCCCATTGCTATGCAAATAATAACAAGCAGTTTTACCGTAGAAAGACAAAGTATCTCCAGTATTACTTATTATAATCATATGTAAAACATGATTATATCCAAAGCTTTACAATCACATATCCAAGCAATCAAAGAATACAACTTACAGAAATAGCAGTAGTAGTGATAAAAATTATCATCAAATCAAATCCAACTAGGAAAAGAAAAGAACAAAACCCAATTAAGAGATGAACAAATCTCACAAGAATTAAGAAACCATAAAAAGATTTATCGAACTCAAAACTGTCTATACCCCAGAACAGTCTTGCCAGTACCAATCCCTCTACCTCCTCTGTTTCCTCTGTTTTCACCATTAATAGCATTTGCTGCAGCCAAAGACAATCCTTTCAGCTCTTCAACACTTGCATAACTCTTCCTTGCCATTAACAACCCGCCATTCCTTTTCTCTCCTGCATTAGCCGACTTACTCCCTCTCGAGTTCGATAAAAGCCCATTATTCATTTTCAGCACATTCTTTGAAGGAGGTGTCAATTCTTGCCGTGGCTTCCGGTTTTCTTTCCTTAAAGTAGCAGAGAAATCAGGCACGGATTGAGCCAAAACAGAGGGCCTTTTCCTTGAATTCCCCAAAATTTCTTGAAACTTCACTTGTTTCTTTTGCGGGGTTCGTTTAAAATCATTCTCTTCACATTCTTGTTGCCTCAGATTTTCTTGAAACTTCACTTGTTTCTTTGTCGGGGTTTGTTTAATATCATTCTCTTCGTATTCTTGTTGCCTTAACATCTTCATTCTTAGCTTTGTCTCTCTTAACTCTGCATATACTCCGTATCTTGGCCCTCTTTCCATGATATAGCTCTCTGTAGTCAGTTTTAAAGGCACCGGATGGTCAGAATCTGCAGATTTTTGAGAGAGAATTAGAGAGACGGGATCAAGGGCTTGAAAGAGAGACTGCATACTACGGTTTTGTTGATAGGTTTGATTCAGAGAACCGTTAGTATCTGCCATTGTTGATGGGTTTGGTTCTCTGTTTTTTTCTGTTTCTTTATTTCTTGTTGGTAGTTTCAAGGTTTTGAGTTCCTTAAAGAATTTGATTTTGCAACGGTCAAAAAAACAGAGAGACAAAGGGAAACCCTTTTAGGTTTTTGTTATAATATTTTACCACTACAACGTTATTGTTGAGGTGGGTCCCTTTTGAAAAGGGATTAAAGTTGTCGAATCACATTGGATTCTTGATCTACCGTTCGATTCCATACGATGGTTTTGACTGGTGTTTTGTGGTGGATCAAGAGCCGTCCATTTGTGGGGTCGAAAACAGGATCATGGGAGTGGTTCATCGAGTTGACGAAGATGTTATCATTTGATTTTTGATTTTGGGTGTGTGTGTTTATATATATATATATATATATATATATATATATATATATATATATATATATATATAAAGGTAAAACAAAAGGATTTTCTTTCTTTCATTATTTTTTTTCTGACTTTTTTTTTTATTTTAAAAAAGATGTCATCACCAATGGCAAGAGGCTATTTCAAGCCTGACGCATTGGATCTGCCGACATATTGGATTACAAATCCACCGGTTATTTAAACAGATGACCCACTACACTACAGAGTACAGACCGTGGTTAGAATTTCTTTTTTGGGTTAACTCAGTTTAAAACTCGGATCATGGATGAAAGGGGTTAATTCCAATCCTTATTTTTTTAAAAAGAAAATCATAAATAATGTTTCAAACCCTTAAAAAAAATATTGTTTTAAATATTTAATATTTACAAGTAATGCAATTTTTGTGAATTCTATCATAATCCCACAGCCCATCTCTATAGAGTCAGAGTATGCGTCTAGTCGTGTCAAAAATTTTGCCAGTGAAAAAGATATATATATATATATATATATATATATATATTTTAGAAATATATAAAATTTGCATGTCTAAAGGGATAAAGCATCCACTATCAATTATTAACTTATTTTATTGTAGCAACGAACAGGATTTTGTAATGAAATAATTCCACGATTCATCTTTCTCATTCTTATGAGTTATGGCCTCTCTGTATTAGTATTAACATGAGATGCAGACACTGCTAGCAAAAATAAGCCTGGGATGACATTGACAGTGAATTGCCGACTATCCCATACAGCAATTAATGCAAGGAGGGTCCCAAGAAGCTTAGTCTTTCGGCTCAAATTTCAGAAGTTCCCAGCTCTACAGCGATGGTTTTTGTCTATCCTTTACTTGGATTCAAAATTTGTGATGCTTCGACTTTTGCTCCGAATTAATTCTAGAAATTTTGTGAGTGAACTCATCAAGAACCAAGGTCATCACAGCTTCAATCCCCTGTTCCAATGACGCATCAATCTGTCCAGCAGAGATTAACAGTCAAAAAGTTTAAACACGGGGGGCAAGTTTAAAGACAACAGTTGTTCTACTTGAACATGAGAGTACTGAACAATTGAGTGGACATAGACTTAGTTACAAAGAATTTAACAGTAAATGTAGGATTAATGGTATCATTACCAGCAAACCTTAAAGCCTGGCATGCCACTAATTGGAATAGCTCAAATAGATTTCAGAAAATCATGTACATTGCGAATACAATGATCGAGCCAATATATTTTCTTACTGATTTTGCACAAGGTATGAAGTCTGGTGCCTTGAACATGAAAGAGTGGGATGTAAGAAATGCCTGAGCCTTTTCGTTGTATCAAACACCATTCAACAAGCCACATGTGGAAAGACTTTGGTTTAAATCTAACAATGACATGCCTGTTGTCGCTCTGTCTGGCTAAATTTCTGCAGAGGAAAAGGCTTTCATGTCTATTGTGCCAGATGGGTTCTTGATGCCTGCAAGAATGTAACTTTTAAAAGCAATGACCAGAATGGCTTTAAGCACACAAAATACTGTTTTTAAAACATGAGAATAAACTACCTACTGATACGCAATCGAGAAAATTCTCGGCAACCATCCAAATGGTCTATTACACTCTTTACTCTGCAATAGGAGATCACAGATGAAAACTTGTCTGCATCACTATGAGGCCATCAAGTTCAATTAAAGCAATACTGTTCTCCAAGGAATTTCATATTGAGTGGTAAAAAAACATAGATTGATCAAGGAGAAAGACTAGAAATGAAACTTTTGCAAAGTGTAATTCATACAGTCTATCCATGAATCAGTTATCAACTGATTGATTTGCATCTCTACAGTTATGATACGGAGGTTCAAGTTCTCGCCTCTCAAAAAAAAACATATGTAAATACAGTGCATTTGATAAACTATCCATTCAAATTTCCATATAGTATGACAATTGAAGAGTGCATGCTGCGCATTAAATTCATTAAATTTACAATGGATTTTAGATGCTTTTGACTTGTTCAAGGTAATAGAAAATCCCTTCTTTAATATAGTATGATAATTGAAGTGTGCATGCTGTGCATTAAATTCATTAAATTTACAGTGGATTTTAGATACTTTTGACTTGTTCAAGGTAATAGCTATTTTCTTTCATTTCCTTGAAACATAATCAATAGATATGCCGAGTGTAGTAGCTTGAACACTAAATTAAGATAGGAAAAGTCACCTATATGTCTTCTTAAAAGGAGAGGAGAAAAGCTAGCTGAAGAACAAATCTTTACCAAACAACCTGTCTCTTCTGTAAATCTATTACATAATTTAACAACTAAAGTTCTCAGTTGAAAATTAGCCGTGGAGGAATCAAAATTAATGCAATACTTGCCAAAAATGAAAGTCATTTAAGAACTAGGAGGCTATTACACTAAATCTCTCTCTCTCTCTCTCTCTCGCTATGGGCACACAAAGCCTGGAAGAAACTAAATCCCTTCGATGAAAATGGGAACTTCTCGGACAGGAAATGCAGGTTCTTGGGGTAGAGACTGCATACAACATTGACCTACACTCAAAATCACCAGCACTTAAATAGTTGGTATAAACAAACCAATTAGATTATAAATATCAATCCACAAAGAAAAAACAAGATCAAATAAACGAAGAGGAAAAAAATTAGGGTAGATTTAACTTGAGGTCCCAGCATCCAAATTCCAAGATTTAACTTCCTCCCTTCCAACATTTCACAGCAATTAAACAAAAACTTCAAAGGAAAAATCTTGAAACCCATCATTAATGAGCTCTTTAAATTATTAAGTATGAACTGCCAATAGGAAAGAACAAAGGGAAATGGCCAAAAACATCATAACAATCAGAGAATTTTATGAGCTAGGTAACTGCAATTCCTGCCACGTAAGCACCAAAAAGATTTGAACTTTTCACAAACTAAAGTTCCAAAAAGAAAACCCATGTCCATCAACCTCTGAACTGACACCCACAATACAGAGAGAGCGAGAGAGAGTTAAAACATGGTATGTTCAAAAGGAGAGCGAAAAAGACAACACATTCCATGATTGAAACTCAAAAAGTAAAGCTTAGTAAAGAAGAAAAGAACCAACCCTTTGTGTTTTGGATACTATGAATTCAGAGATCAACTTAATTGCTTTGAGGAAGAGGGAGAGCCAATAAATCAAAGAGCCCAGCTTTGAAGCATAGACGTTAAGTACTTGCCGCTGGTTTTAGTAGCCGGTAAGTTTAGTAGGTTTGTGGTAAAGGTTTAAAAAAAAATAGATTAAAAAAATACATTTAGATATAGTTTTAAAAAATATGATTTATTTAAAATTATTGTGAGATTAATCTTCACATTTAAAATAAATGAAAAAAATAGTCTTCACTAATGAAAAGCATGTTATTTTGAGATTGTTTGAGAATATAATAAATATTATTTTTTTAAAATATTTTTCACTCCACACTACATTAACATAATATATATTTAATATTATCATATTAAAACAATCCAAAAATACAGGTTCGATAGCACTCTCAAACACACATTTTAACTTATACAAAACCAAGATTTGAAATGTAATTATATATAAAGGTTCGGTGCAAGAGAAAACAGAAGTTATTTAGCTAATCAAATAATTTTTTCTCTCTGATTCGATAAAAAAAAAAGTTATCACAATATAGAATAAATCTTGAAAAAACATTTTAGTTGTGATTTTTTAAAAATAAAGTTAAAAACATGTGTTTGATTAATACTTCTTTAAAATGAATTTTTACTTTCAAAACAAATACAAAAAACATTATAAATAAATAAAAAATATACTATTATAATGTACATAAAATCAATGTTTAAAATGTAATTATATGATACACCTGATATAAAAAAAAACATAAGCTATTTAATTAATAAATCAATCTTTTAGGATAATAAACATAAATTAATTATCACAGCTCCAAAGATAAAAAAAAAAAAAAATACAATGGGCAAGGGCTCCGACCACTCAATCTGTCTGTGTGTGTGTCTTAAGAAAAGAAGAAGATGATCACAAAAAGTACAAACAGAAAAAGTTACCCTAGTCTCTGTGTGTCTCACAAGTTTACAAATCCCAGTAAATACAGATTGGAGGATTAATTCTATAAAATACAGTCCTGAGAATCACCCAGGGTTCTTACAAGCACACATCAACAGGGAGAACTCAGGCCTGTCTTGTCCCTTTTGCTCCAAATTCCTGTCCTCCTCCTCCAGCCATAGCCTGCTATCCAACCCACTTCTGATCCTGAACATAAAAACAGCACGCCCAGATTCTTCCTTAAAGAACCACCCATGCAAATCCCACATCATATCCACCAAAAAACCATCCAAAAATATGATCTGATTCCCTCTAAAGTTCCACCTTAATCTCTTCACCTGGAAAATCTTCTTATAGTCAATCCACACTGACAGCACAGGATTCTTTGATCCATCTTCTTGATCTCCGCCACATTTTATCAGGATGTCGTGAGCTGTTCCTGTTTCAAGGAATTGTGCCTTGGTTGAAAACACTGTCTTGCCTGAGAAATGCTCCCTTCGAGAAACCAACGAGGGTCTCGGTGGTGGTGGCAATCTCTTCTTCAAATATTTTGTGCTGATTTCTTCATTATGATTAATATCTCCAAGGACTAGACCCAATTCCGAGTCCACCAAAATAACAACATAAAACCCTCTGATCGGCTCAGGGCCTCCGTCAAAATAAGCAGTGGACAGATCCCAAAAGACTTCAATTTTTGAATTGCAGGATCGGAATGCGCTGGTGCCTTTAATTTCTTGAAGCTGGTGGCCGGAACCGGCTCTTTTTCTTGAAGGAGAAGAGACGCTATCCCTGCTAATATTGATCTTGAGGCCTTGGAATATGAATTTGCTGCACCAAGTGATGGTGATCAAGATGTGGTTTTGAGGGGAGATTTTCACTTTGTATGTACAAGAAACTGTGTCTGGGATCGAAGAGGGAAAGTTCGGGGAGACATATGCCTGGTTTGAAGGACCTGAGCAATACGAATCGGATACCTTGATGGCATGTTCACTGTAACAGGTCGCTAAACTCCTCATCGATGATAGGCTGGGGATATTTTCTTTTCTTTTCGTGTGGCTTCCTTGCCTGTGATGTAAGAAACTGGAAGCTTTAACCACGTTGGCTATGGCGATGAAGAGAAGAGGAAGATTGAAGGTGACGAAAGAAGGGTTCTTCTCTTCGACGTGTTTCCCATCCTTTCTATTTCCTTCCCTAGTTGAAGACAAGGCGCCCCAGGAAATTAGAAGCCAAAGTATGAAACGTAAAGCATCTAGCATTTAATACCATCATAATCTCCATTGATAAAAATCAAAAGGGAAGACTAAAAACTTGACAGTTCATCAGTGCTATTTAAGAGGATTGATGGAGTGATTATTCATAGGCTGTTAAGAGTTGACCTGGGCTAATAAAATAAGAATCGAACATGCTAACCTTTCCCTTTTCATTTTGGCGCATCCGATATATATGATCGTCAAATATAATAAAAGAGCTGCAGAACTAGCCAGAATAGATTTTGCTTGACATCTTAAATATTTTTTTATTCTTTCCACGATTAACAGTATAAAAATGCTAGATTATAATGGATTCAATGCAATTAACTAGCTCAAGATAATGCCAACAAGAGGTGGATGTCGATAGACAAGGAGACTTTGGAATCAATTGTCAATTGGATAACATGGCATGGAGGTGTGGTGAAAGCGATGATGATGAATTCACGATAGTGATCGTTGGACCCACGGATTTAAGACAGGCTTTTCGATTCACCTACTCCAAACTAAAGACAGCCATGAATGCTTAGGTTCCACGTTATTCTAATTAACCTCTGTGTTCTTGACATAATTTATGAGTTATTACTGCATTCTCCAGTACAAATACACCTATACTTTTCGGTTTCTTAAAAGGGTACAAAGTACAGAACCTCAAAAGACATTGGAGCTTCTCAAATCTCCATTACATGAAGTAAATCTATCTTACTGTGGTGTTTTAAGACCACAGAACAGGGAGATGCCACTTGTAAGTCAGCTTGTGTTCTGGGTTGGGAGGCGCGCATCATGGATTTTTGTTTTTTTGGATGGGCACATTTATCAGGTCAAGGCCCGACCAATCATGGGATGAACAGATGTTCAGCAGGGAGTTTCTCGCAAACTGCATCGCAATTCATTCGTGAGCTTTGCCAAGCTCATTGGCCTAACATGGAATCTTGAACAGTAGTAGCACACTGTCAAGTCTCCATTCTTTATCATTAGGCAGTTTTTAAAAAATTAGGATACCTTAGGTATTTTCTTTTTATATTTGTTGTTGCTGTTGTTATTATTATGATTGCATATAACATGTTGTGTAATTAATAATATAAATATTTAGTGTTTATGTTATTATCAAAACATAATCGAATCATCATCACAACCATAAAGCTAATTAACAACTATATGTTTTAATGATGTTTTACCTGACGATTCTCGCTTGTCTCTACTATCTAGTTCTATGTTTTTTTTATTGCTTTTATTTTCCAGTTAATGGGATAATTTTTAATATGGATGCAATACAGATAAATCATGTATGTTAATTATATGATGAGCACATGTGAAATTCTTGAATATCTAAGCATGTTGATTTATTCTTCAAGTATTCATTAGTTTCTTGAATTTATATTTTTATTATATTAATTTAATTTAATTTAATTACATTCTATATATTATAAAGGGAGAATGTGGAGGTTAGGAATAAATTTATACCAAAAAATCATCTTTTCACCGCGTGTCTGCTTTCAATGAAGATTTGATAACTATAATTCTTGGAATTTTCAATCAATACGAGTCTCGAATTCTTGAATTATTTATTGATTTCAAACAAGTGGGATGGTCAGCAATTAATTTTTTGCAGGTGGCGTCAGGGACCAAACGGACAACCACAGAAAGATGAGGGACTACATTAACATCTTGAAATATGAGATCGTAGCGTAGACCACAGGAAAACTCAAAACTAGGACTCCTAGCTGGCCAAGTGGGAGTTCTGCAAATCCATGAGCCTACCTGAGTCTACAAGCTCAAACCAGCTAGACTTGTCCCAGAAATTCTACTTGTAGAATCTGTCAAACTTTCAAGGATCCTACCTTATTTAGCGTGGCTGGCCTAACCACTCACCCCCGTCCCCCGCACTGCAACCCTGTAATCGTGCGACGGTGATCGGAACCACCTCTCCGATTCTGCCATCATTTCAAAAAATTCTTCCTGCTCAACCGTCATCCCACCAGTCTTGCCCCCTCAGAGATTGCTTGCTGAGAAGATGGAAGGTTGGGTGAAATGGAGACAAAGGTACATTCAGGACATGTGGAGTAGATTCCTTTCCACAGAAACTGGTACATCTAGGAATTATTTATCGTGATCGATCGGGTGTATTCTTTCCTCTCTTTTTTTATGCATGTGGGAGAATAAATGCAAATATATGTGAATTTGAAGAGCCAAGAACAGCAAATCTCAGGCTATTCTTGGTTTTTAGAACTTTTTCTTGAAGTTTTTATGCTAAAATAAAATGGTTGAAGAAAAAAAGATGAAATAATAAAGCTCGTATAAGTCATTATTATGAAGCTGCCATTTTCATAATTTGTGTGTATTCAATAATGATATTCATAAGGAAATATTAAATGAGTAGAGATAAAAAAATAAAAAATAAAATTGAAGACACGGCCAAATTCTGATTATAATCCCACAAGTAACATAGATTGTTATTTTTCTTTTTTTGACATAAAACAGGAAAATACTAGAAAAAATGACCATTAGATCATACTCGATGTCAAAGATAAATGAATCATCCTTCATCTTCGGATGGCAAGTGTCTCATTCGGGTCACCATTTGTCATCTTTAATTATTTTGGGTAATAAGTATGATCAAAATTGTCAATTCCATTCCGTTGAAAAAACCGATATGAAATGACATCGTTTTCTTTTTCTGTTTTTAACTCTAGCCCGTTCTGGAAACTCCGGCCGGAACGTCTCGGTGTCGTTCCGGCTTTAAAATCCTCTTATTTTGATTAACTTGTGATTTGTTTTTCTAATATTGAGATTATGCTTGCTTGACTTTGTGTTTATATTGTATAATTTAAAGTTAATTTATCTTGAATTTTAATTATGTTTGTTAAATTAATATTTTAATATATATATATATATGTATAATTAATTATATATGAACAGTATAACCCCGAAACAGCACGCCGAAACGCTCCGAAACCAGAACGTTCCGTTCCAATAGAAAAACTGAAATGGCGATCGGAACAGTATTGACAACTTTAGATATGACTCATTCGGGCACCATCAATCATTTTTATTGATTTTTTTGAATTTATCTCATCAAGATATTAAAGTGGTGTAATCATAATTTTAATGTATTTCCTTTTCCTCTCTTGTTTCTTCCACTCATTTACTATTTCTTTATTAAAAATATTGTTTTAAATAGCAACAATCTATAAAATTTATGTTTTTTCAACTATGACATGTGCAAGTTGTGCTCTTCTTCAAGTTTTTTAGTGACAATTATCTCTCCCTGTCCGGGATTCAAAAACAAAAACATAAAATAACTTAATAAGAAATTCAAAAAACATAAGGGATAAATTGTTAAAGAAAAATAAAATGAGGGCCTATAGTGTAGATTTACGCTCCCATCATTAAACATGGAAAAGAGTTTGTCATTATCAATGACCATAGTCTAATCATTGTCCTTTTAATTTTATTTCTTGCAACCATACAAGTCGACATGCCTTGCAAGCCTGAAACAATCCTGGACAACCCTGGCACGCGATAGCTTGAAATTTGAAGAGAATAAAAGGAGCCACGCTAGCAAGAAAGAGCTTTTGAGGGTAAAATTGAAAGAAACATAAGTTGAATGACCAAACTAAATCAAACAAAAAATATAAGGGATCAAGGGCAAAATCTTGCGAAATAAATAGTGATTTGTGAGAGAACACTTTAAGAATTCATGGGCACACGTCGTACAAGAAGAGGCCTCCCAACCGATACCTTGTACCAAGAAAGAAAGAAAAAAGGGAGAGCAAATCCCTCCAAAATTGAAAGATTTGTATATATGTCTTCTAAATATTGAAAGATTTTACCATATATTTGTTCAAAATAAGTGTATTTTTTAAAAAAAGACTAGAAAATGATTGCTAAATATGAGACTAAGACTCTAGAGATCTTCTTATTATTTCATAAAGTACCAGACATTTACCACTTGATTGTTATTTATTTTTCTAATAATTTGCTTTTTATAATGCCGAGACTTGAGCTTGATGTCTACTCAAATTTTCACTTTCCTAATCGTTCCTGAATGCCAAATACAAAATGGCTACCAACACATGAAAGCATGTACGACCAGCAGAAAAAAATGAAGATGAACTTCGATATAGAAATTCTGGAAGCAGGAAAATGAACACGCCTGCAATTTCAAGGCTTTCCTTCTTCATATTTCTAAGGAAATCACAGCACAAATTCATTCCAAGAGAGGCTCGAAATAGCTATAGATGCAAATCCAACCCTAATCCCTTGTGATGGTGACGACGCTCGACATCTTCTCTAGCAAATCCACTCACCGGAAAAGCTTTAGCACGAAGCCCAACCTCACTGCAAATCAAATTGCTCTTCCCATCCAGACACCTGCCGGGAATGGAAGTAGGCCGATTAAGGTACCGGCCTTCATGCGACATGCGGCCCAGATAGGACTTGTAGAGCCATGGAGGAGAGGGGGCAAGCTGTTGCCTCGCTGCTTCCACCGGAACCACAGCCGGATCGAGGAGGTGCTGTGGAGATTGCACGAACGTCGAGAACATGGAATTTGGTATGGTAACATACGAAGCTAAAGCCAGGCGGCGGGTGGCTTGCATTTGTGCACGTTTTAGAAGCTGCCTTTCTTTCTTGTGAGCGTTTTGATGACCGCCCAAGGCTTGAGAGTTCGCAAACTCACGGTAACAATACTGACACTCATATTTTCTACCTCTGGAGGACCGGGGACTAGTGATCTCTGATTCTTGCGACCCAGATGGAGATTTGCTTGGATCTAAAGGTACGGTAGGGTTGTTCTCTGAAATGTCGAAGCCAAAAAGTTTTAGGGTTTTGCTGTTGCCGGCGATGGTGTTAGGTTTTGCGTGACAGACAGTACTATCATCCATGGGAGAAAAAAAGGGAGCCTGGCTACAAAAGAGATTGAATTATGCCGATCAGTGAGCTTGCAGAAATGTCTGCGAGTTCTTATAAAGGATATATAAAAAGGTTAAAACAGTACGTAGGACGTCTAATATATAGAAAAAGAATTTGATCGAGAAGATGAGACATGAAAAGAAAGGGAGCTTTAGTTGGTTGTGGAAATCGCGAGGAGCAAGCAAGGAACTGTTCAAGAAAATCACCGCAGCAAGAAAACTAGAACCTAAACCTACATAGATTATCATAGCTTTCCATGGAAGGCACCATTTGCTCTCTTGTACGTATTCAATAGTAGATAAGCCAGGCTTTGTACGATTGACTCTATCTATATCGAGCATTGTTTATAATTTTGTTTTGTTTCGGCTGAGATGTTTATCTGATTTCGTTTTGTTTGTTCTATTTTAGTAAAATAGTATTTTTTTAAATAAAAAATAATTTTACAATATCAATCATATCTTTTAATCTGACTATTAGATTGAGATAAAATTTTACAATAAGTTTTTTTTATATATTTATATATATTATGTTAAAATTTCAGAGCAATCAGATAATGTAATGAACTTGCGAGATTGATCATGATATTCTCATAGTACTATACTTGTTTATAATTTTGTTCAGAAAAATTATTTTGTTGTGTTTTTTTAGATTAAATTGCACAATTCTAAATAATTTTATTTTTAGATTTGAACTAATATATTTAATTATATATACATACATAAACAGTACAACATCGAAACGACACGTCGAAATACTCCAAAATCTAAACATTATGTTCCAATTGAAAAAAAACAAAACAACAACCAAAATAGAATCGACAACCTTGATATCAATTAACACACACTTACTTGTAATGAGTAGGATAATATTCATGCTGGATTTGATACAATTCTCTCTCAAATGATCATGCTTTTTTGTTGATCAATTATATATGACCACCATGTTTTTCAGGAGTGTTTTCCTAACCATTTATAGTATCTATAACCGTAGATTCGATGTACATACGCGTGAATTATTAATTAGTTTGATCAGTCATCGAAGTTCAAACACTTCACCTCATCGAAGGGGTTAGATTAGAAAAATGAAACCTAACCTGATTTGTTGTAGAGAAACTAGCTAGCTGAGACATCGATCTTTCAGGGTGGAAGGTTTGTCAAACACACAGATGGAGAAAAAGAATGGTTCCCACAATTGAGCAAAGGGACCACCGAGACAAACTATGCATGGCGCCATAAATCCTGGATGCTTGCGTGATTGACGTTGAAATCTAGCCTTTATTTATTCAGAGAAGATCTCCTCGGATCTTACTAACTACCGCGATTTCTTTTTTTCATATATATATATAATATTATATATATATATATATAATATATAATATTATATATATATATAAAACAAATAAAACACTTGTTGTTTTCTGTAGCTTGAGAGTGTATTTACTGTGTGGATTGTAGCGATGTCGGGATGATTTTACCTTTAATGAGTCGGTGTCTTTTATTTCTTCTCTGGGGGCGTTTTTCATCTCTTCCTTTCACTTTGTTCACTTCATGTCTGCTCGGTTTCTTCTTTTTGGCCAGAGAGAACAACGGTCTATTTGGTGAGGTCTAGTTGGGCGGGAGGGGATGGTGGTTTGTGGCTTGGTTTCGGGTCGTTCTGTCCAGGTCAAATTTATAATTAACTCAGCTCAAATTGATCCGTTTAAACCCATATAATCCAATCTACTTGATTTTTAAGATTTTTATTTGAAATAGTTTATAGCTTGGATCTTGGATTGAACTAGAGTAGATCTATGGATGTAACCATGTAACTATAATATTTGGTGAGGTCTAGTCGGGCGGGAGGGGATGGTGGTTTGTGGCTTGGTTTCGGGTCATCTGTCCAGGTCAAATTTATAATTAACTCAGCTCAAATTGATCCATTTAAACCCATATAATCCAATCTACTTGATTTTTAAGATTTTTATTTGAAATAGTTTATAGCTTGGATCTTGGATTGAACTAGAGTAGATCTATGGATGTAACCATGTAACTATAATCAAGATTAGAATAGTTTAATTAATTAGCACCTCTTCCATTTTGTCTTGTCTTGACTAGCGTGAATAGGGTTCCGCAATGATATTTTTATTTTCTAACGTGTTTTAAAAGTGTTTTTGAAAAATATCGAATTCTTTATTTTAAATTATATTTTTTTATGTTTTTAGATATCAAAAATATTTTTTAAAAAATAACAATAATATATTATTTTAATGCATTTTTGAACAAAATATATTTTTAAAAATAACATCAACCATATTTTTATATTATCACTTCATCAACTAGGAGTGCTCTCATGGCTATTGACCAAAAAACAAATAAAAAAATGGCTAAATCCAACATATATCATGTTTGTCTTTATTTTTTATTTATTTTAATGGGTGTCCAAGTAGTGTGGTCACACATCCGATAAGAAATAAAGATAATGATAGGTGCACCCAATTTCAGTGTAAATTTTGCATAGGTTTAAAACTAGCTAGTCCCCTATCATCTTTAGTTTGTGTACATGTACTTAGTTTCCTAGCCAAGTTATGCTTTGTATTATCTCCATTTGTTTATAGCGGGAAATAAATATACCGGAGAGAAGTATTTAATGTATTTTTATTAAATCCAACCTTATGCTTTTATTTTAAAATATCTTTACCTAACTTTTGATTTAACTCTAGCTTAAAATTAAATTATATAGAATTATCTCTAACATGATCAAATCAATTTGGTATATCAAAAAAAACAATTCACATATTCAATAAAAGCATGATTTGATTTATAAATAAAATAAAACTCATTGTGTTTAGCAACTTTTAAAAAATAAAGTTGATTCGACTAGATATTAGATTAATTCGGGTTTCACGACCTAATCTATGACCCTGATTAAGGGCTCAATTCATTGTGTTTAACAACTTTGTTTTTTTTTAATTGAAGTGGAAGAAAATATATATATAAAAAACAAGAGAGGAAAGAAAACGTCACTCTTGTGGTATTCATTTAATTATATATAAAATAATTTTAAGACCTTATAAAGCACGGTCCATTTTTTTAAAATAAATATAAAGGGGGCCTTAATTAGCCTCCACACAGGAAAAAAATCCTAGACTGTGGTGGGTAACAGGAAATAGAAAGTGTGAATTGAAATTGAAGCTTGTTTCCACTTTAGAGGAATTTGGTTGGAAGATATGAAAAGAGAATGATAATTGAGTATGACAAGAATACAAAAAATATATTATTATTATTTATTGATGTTGGTATTTTCTATATAATAAAAACATTAATGCTATTATATCATCATTAATCTTCTACAACTACTACTATTATAAATAAATATAGAAATTACCGAGTGAGGTTTAGTCCAGCGGTATATTGGGGGCGCCCTTCTTAGAACCGAGTTTGAGTTCCAGCAGGAGCTGGTGGGTATCCCTTCTCTAGCACCCTGGTTCGATCACTGCTTGGTATCTTTGTCACCTCCGTGGTTTTTTATATGCTCATTTGAGCTTGTAGAATGTTCAAGTGAGCCCGGAAAATAGTCGAGATGCGCGCAAGCTGGCCGGACACCCTGGTTAAAAAAAAATATAGAAATTAATCAATCAATTAATTAATTAAACCTCAGCAAAGTCATCACAGAACGTCAACTTAATGTCCCATCATGTCTCTTCCTTCTAGCAATGTTGATGTTTCTGATGAACTTTCCCGTTTGTTTGTTTCCTTAATTATAAACCAATGACATTTGTGTGATGTGCCCTTTACTGGCGAGCTAGCTGGATGGACAAAGTTCAAAAGATGGACCGACCAAGGATTAAGTCATCGCAACTAAGGGGGTTGTGGTGTTAAATAAGACAACTTTGTTTTCGTAAATCTGAAATTAATATCTTCAAATTCAGTTGCCAGAGGGATAAATTCGGGAATTAGCACCCAGAATTTAAATAAACACTGAAATAAATTATTATTATTTTTTATAATATTAAATTCAACTAATCCTAGAATATATATAAACATAAATATTTATGCCCGTGTTGTTTACCTAGATGAGCCAGACAAACTACTTGCACGAACGAATCCAACTCCTACATGTAACTGAGTTTTATGTTAAATTGAATTAGAAGTTGACATCGCTAAACATTCACCTAGCTAATCGAAAGCACAGTCAAAACCTAGGTGAAGTTCAATTTAGCCTTTTTTAAATTATCTAATATTGTTTTATTTTTAAAAAATAATATTAAATCCATATTATTTTAAATTAACTCATAAAAAATCAAAATTAATCCAAATCTTAATTAACCCGGCCACATAAGGTTTTTATAATAGTGGTTCAATGACCATCATGACTCGATGGACAACCAACCACTTATTAATAGTTTGTTTGCATTTAAAAAATATTTATGCCAAAAATAATTTACATCACACGGAAGTAAGGTATGCGATCGTGATCCAGCAACAGTCTTGATTCAGTACCGGCACACATCAAGATCACCAAAGATTTAAATCACGGTGACTGTTTGCCGGGGCCGGCGAGATAGCCAGTGGTGTTCATATGAAAATGGACTTCGTAATTATCACCAATCACTTCATACAAATCCATCATCTTCCATTCATCTTCGATTAGCTTTCCTCTCTGATCGACGATGGCCATTGGTGCTTTCAGTTTTGAATAATTTATTTATTTTAATTAAGTGGTGGAGTAAAAAGTAATTCAAGCTGGATTGGATGTTAGAAACATTCAATTAACTTTGAAAAACTTTTATTATAAATTCTCACTATTGCTCGGAAAGGTCTTTGATTTTCCCTGTAATGTCAGTTCGTGATAACATTTGCCTCTCACCTAACCAGTGAAATACTCTTTTAGAAGTCTTTATTTGACTTTTCATGAATTATATTTTTTATTTATCATGATGTATTAGTTTACACGCATCTTAATTAATCTTATAATTTTAAAAATTAATCATCATATAAATTTCTAGTAATTATTTTATTAACAATCATAAAACTTGAACAAGAACAAATTCTTTAATCTTGGATTTTTATCATTAAACTACTTTCTATATCTTTTTTTTTTTTGGATTCAGGGAAAACCCCACATTCTGGAAAACGCATTTTGTAGGTCCAGAATATGGGTAAACCCCGGCTATCCTAGACTCTTACGAGAGGAATTGAATATGCACGGCTCAAATCTTGGTATTGCCTTTGGCAACCCCAGGCAGGGACCACTTTCTGTATCATTATTTTTCTTGAAGCATTTGATTGAACTAATGGTGCAGATTTTAACATATTATTGTCATAATTAATATTAATTGTTTTGTTCAAGTTTAATCATATTTTGATGGCTGATTTGTAGATATTATAAACTGCTACAAAATTCTTTTTCTCAAAACAAGTACATTGTTATTAAATTTAACCCTTAACAAGTTGAATCCACCTCATAATCGGGTATAAAAAATTTATCACATAGCTGATCGGTTTTGACTTGTTTTAACTTGCAATTTAATTAAAGAATTTAATCAACCTGACTAAACTGGTCTAACCGCGACCTATAACCAGCCCATTAACTCCGAAGTAGATTTAATACTGTTTTTTTTTTCTAGCATTTGAAAAGTGTTTTTGAAAAAAATAAAAATTTAAATTATATTTTTTTTATATTTTTAGATCATTTTTATGGTTTGATGTCAAAAATAATTTTTAAAATAATTTTAATATATTTATGAATAAAAAAATATTTTAAAAAATAATCTCAAATATACACAAATTAATGCAAGGTTCTGGATAATTATTATAAGCCATACTGTATCTCAATTGATGAAGCTTGTTGGTTGTTGTTACTTGTCTGAACTAAGTGCACATCCTAGGTACAGTAGCCTGCTGCTTTAATAGTTTGTGTAGAGCTCGTGAAGTTAAAATAATTAAGGATTCTTCAGTCAGGAACCCTAAAGTAGATGACGTTGTGCCCACGTATTAGTTGGGTCAGATCGATTCAGGAATATTAATTGTGTTTATTTATTTCTACAGAGAAGCTTTGAAATTTGGAAGGAGAACTTGTCTTCGAAGAATTTATAATTAAGCGGATGCAATGGTTGTGACGATGCTTAGTATAAGTTGTTAGGAGTGGAGGAAATATATGTTAGCAAGCTTTGAAGTGTATGTTGTAAACGGTTGTGATTATTTTACTTAAAAGAGTTTAATCGGTTAGTTAAGGTTGTATAATATGATTTATATTATTCTTTAAAATATTTTATTAAATGAAATTTTTTTGGGTTTAAAATTTATATATGTTTACACTATTTTGTGATTGGTTTTTCATCGAATAGAATCAGAATAGTAAAATTTAAACTCGTGACTGTTAAATCAATAAATTTTCGTTAAATGAGATCTTATAGATTATGGCTGAAAACATAGTTTATATCAGACTCGAATTGGATTAACCAAGGAAAAAAAAAAACAATGAGCAGAATGATTGATCAGTTAGGTTTCTATAAGGGACAAAATATGCAATAAAACTGAAAAGACCTGGAAATAATAATTAGAACTAGACGGGATTTGAAGAGACTCGATTCCACAATCTTGTCGGTTTCACCACTGTTGGGTTATTTATTTTTTAATTTTCTGATGAATCTATACTACAATAACTAAATTAAACAATGTTATACAAGTTGAATAGTTCTTTGAATCTCAATTATGAATTATAAGATGAAGTGAAATTATAACAACAAAAAGCAGGAGTGTGTATTGTGAGAGTTATGTGAACTTATACGAACTTGCGCTCTGTGATCTTGTTTGATTGTGTTTTGTTATCTATCAACCCTAGTTAAGCATTTATATATATCTGTCACGTACATGAGTGTAACTTACAGATCAGCATGAAGTTGCAGGGAGTAATAATGATGGCGAAGAATTACGTAGGTGCTGTACTAATGGAGGGAGGGTCAGGCGATGCGATCATTGGTGGAAATTAATAGCAGTCCATCGAGAAGACAGGTTGGCAAGAGAAAACCAAGAAGTAGGTGTTGCCCTGGAAATTCATGCATTCATAAACATTAGAAGATTGCAACATTATATTGATTTCTTCAATGTTTGCCTGGGATTATGATTCTGTCCCAGGAATGTGAGCAGCACCCAGAAGGGCTGTCTTGTAACTGTGATTGATTACTGTACTGGAATGGAAGGGATAGAAGATAATGGAGGTATAAGAAACAAAAAAGAGTGAGAGATGAAAACAAAATTGTGTTTGGTGGCTATGTGTAAAATAAAATGATTGTGTTTATATGTATAATGTGTGGTAATTGTGATTGATCACTAGCATGATGAATCCACTCAGGACCTAGCTTATTCAGAATCTAGCCACGTCAGGGATTAAAATAAAATGAAGGATCGACTCAGCCTAACTCGACCATAAACCTAGTTTGATCTGCAACTCGGTCAAACGAGGGTAAAACCTCGTCAAAACTTTCACAGCCCATTTCTGGTGTGTTAAAATGAGATTTAATTGAGATTCTCCAACTCGGTCAATAGAAGAATGATTTGCATCTTTAGTTACCACCTTCAAAAACTGCTACGCAATAAGAGCAAAACACAACCCGAACATATAGATAAGAATTGGCTGGAATCAAGATGGTGACGGCAAAACAAGTCGGCATTTCTTTTGCCGATGACTTTGAATGGTTCATTTTGTATAAATATGAAAGCAAATGAATTTCTGCAGGGGGACCCATGTTTGATTTAGAGGTAACACCAACAGAATCCCACTGTTCTGTGGAGTTTTCTGGACATATTTGTAGCCATGTATTTGTGTTTTCTTTTCTTGTCTTTGAGAGGGTACATGCCAGTGGAACTTATGTTTAATCTACTTGATTTTATTTTTTTAGAGAATGTTTGACATGGCTGCAAATTTTTGTCATCGGCCTGTACTTCTTGAGCTTCGTGAGCAAGTTTGGGATCAGCTCTGTATATTTAGGATTTTCAGGCATCTGTCTCCTTGGTGTCATCATTTTGCAGGAACTGTCACTGGGTTGCTGCCGTCCCCTCTGCTGTAACCTAGCTTAGTGAACTGGCTGTTTTTTTATATATATAATATTGGAATGTTTTTGTGTGTAATATCAGAACTGCAGCTCCAATAATCAGTTGTTTCATCAAAGCTGAATGCTAAATACTACAGATAATTTTTTTTCCATCTGATTCTTGGATGAGATTTTACATAGCCCCTCTGCCGACTGATTAGCACATTGTCAGGTTAAGCTTCTAAGCTTTGAACAAAAAACTCCATTTGACACTGCAAATGATATATACCTGTGAGTTAAGAAATCAAACAGCTGAGATATCCTGAAAAGAATATGTAGCAGAATTTGGTTTATTCCCGAATGCTGTTTAACCGAACATTTTCTGAAAGGCAACAAACTTTCAGAATCATGCTGTTTAAAATGGTAATGGTAGCATGTGTTAAGGGACATTTTAGTATGTCGCTCGTTTAGAATCATTTACATTCAAACCAAATACTTTCTATTCCATCTTTTCCATATCACCTATTCCTTCCCAGCCCTTCTTGTCGCTCGTTTAGAATCATTTACATTCAAACCAAATACTTTCTATTCCATCTTTTCCATATCACCTATTCCTTCCCAGCCCTTCTAGATAATTCCTCGTTACATCATTAAGAGCTTGTGTATATGATGTTTTTCGAAACATGATGAAATCTGATGTATGAACGGAACTTTAGGCGCCTTTTGAAAATCTTTTGAGAGGCGAACTTCAGATCAAGCTTGCTGCATCTCAAGCAACCAGTGATGTCTACATGTTGGCTTTTCTTTCCCATCTTTCCTTAGTATCAAGCCTACAAACAAAGTAACACACATGGGACACCATTAAAAACAGGATACAAAGCGGGGGAAGAAACATGGCAACGCTAAGCCACACATTATGCTATATATATTGTGTTAAGAATTAAAAGAACCGGAACTTTGACTTGAAAAAAAAGGGTCACGTCCATGTTATAATGCATAAGAAACATGGCAACGCTAAGTCACCCACATTGATTTCGATGACTTATTGCTCTCTCTATATTTCTCTAGTGTTAAGAAATAAAAAGAACCAGAACCCACATTGATTTCGATGACTTATTGCTCTCTCTATATTTCTCTAGTGTTAAGAATTAAAAAGAACCAGAACTTTGACGTGAAAAAAAGGGGTCATATCCATGTTATAATGCAATCACATTAACTAATGTATGTATAAGCATGCACACTCTCCCTCACACTCGTAACATAATCACGTATTGCATCATTCACCATTTAGCACTCCACAAGTGGGTTCTGTTTCATACCAAGGGATTATTGCGGACATCAAACTAGAATAGCTAGGGACCTTTGAAATAAAACACCTGGGAAAAATCTCATTTTTCATGTGTGAGTTGGTACATTTACCCACTTGAACGTGTCCTATTAGCATAGTTAAGAATTACACCCAGGACTAATAGCAGAACATACCCCCAGTGTAATTTCTGGCGTTTCTTTTCTGAATGATGTGCTGACGCATTGCCTTGTGGAGTAGAGAAATTGGCATTGTCATGAAGGGTTTTCAAATCAAGAACACCTGAGTCTTCAATGTCTGTGCCCGTATCTTTACTTTTGAGGTCTTTTCCATGAGATTTGCCAGTACCATCTGAAATCCACAAAAGGTTATTAGATAAGAACAGCAGCATCAAAATTCCAAATGAAAAACTTTATAGTAGGTAATATGAAAAATGATACCTTTTGATTTCTTATGAATCTTTGATTTTATTTGTAAGCGCCTTTTGTGTAGCTCCTATATCACAGAAGCCAAAATTTCAGATGTCATAAAAAGGATGTGGAAAGGGTTGATTTCAACCAAGCATTCTCTTTGAGTTTTAAAGACGTTAACTTGATCTAAGTCAAGGCTGTAGCATTCTCAACCAGTAGTTTCTCACTTCCTATTCCTTTGGTTTAAGGATAACCAAAGGGAATACTAGACTAACAAAGCCCACAATAGCACTCTCTTTTCCACAGTGTGTACTTCACACATACCCAAAACTCCATCACGAGGTTCCATCAAGAAAAACGGTTCACCTTTCATATGGATAAATGAATAATAAATAAGAAACCAAATGCAGCCCATGGTCAGCGAGTGAATGCATGTATTTCACAACAATCCCTTCAACTATGCCCTTGCAGTTTTTTACTAGATAAGTTCACCACTTCATGGAAAACAACTCATAAACAGCATGCTAATCGAACAAGAAGCCAAAGCAAAATCCGACCCCATGATGGTAGCTTAGAAATGCATGTTACATATATCGAAAAGCTCATAAATTGGAAAAATCGCTTCAAGCAAACGAAAATAACCGATTCGGTATATGGATTCACGAACTGAAAATGTCTTACTCCCAATTAGTAATACCTCCTCTTTCTTTAAGAACCCAGAAATTTTACATCACCCCCACCCCAAATCTAAGACACACAAATCATAAAGCTTTGCTACATTAAAGCATTCTAATAAGAGAGAACCCACATCAACTTTCACTTCCACGCACTTATTCTACCATCTTTACACAAGAGAAATCACCCACTTATCAAAATACATTAAATATCAGAAATTTAGTCCTTATACTATCAAAATATTTCAAATCGGCACATGCATATCTATACACACAGGTATCTATAGTAAAAGGAGAGACAACGATCATACATACTTGTAGCTTGGAAAGCTGGTCTTGAGTGACACGTTTGGGCTTGAAATCCGGCTGCAAAGTTGGGTTTGATGCTATAGCTTCTTCTCTTCTCTCGCTCTCTTCCTCTCCTTTCTGAAGCATTGTCACCTATCTTCCTCCTCTTCTTTTGATGGTGTCTTATGGAGTTCTTCCCTGGAAGATCAAAGCGTTAAACGGTGCGTTTTAAAAAGCCTTCTCATTTGCATATGCCAAAACGGTGAGAAAATGAGAAGGCTTTTTAAAAATATGAACTAAACAATAAAAATAATAAAATATAATTGGTACCCTCCATTATCTATTCAATTCATACTTATTCAACTTAAATTAATATATTGTAATTATTATCAATTATAAAAAAAATCATTTCCCCTGCATTTCTAACCTAACAATAAAAGTAACAAAATATAATCAATATCTACTATCATTTTAAAATATAACACACCTAAATTACAAAATCAAACTCAATTTCATCAAATGTGTTAATTGAAATCTAACTGTCAATTTCATTACAGTTAATATTTATATAACCCCAAAACATTACAAAACAAAATATCTAATTGAAAAAACAAAATACTATGTATAGTTTTGTAATGTTTTGGAATTATATATATATGGTTGAAAAAACAAAATAAAAACCAAAATTGTTGAATTTCAATCAACACAAATAGTTATCTAACGATACAAGAAATCTGTATAGAAATATGGTTGTAGTTACTTTTAAAAATATTTTTTTATTTATAAATATATCAAATAATATATTTTTTATTTTTTCAAAATTATTTTTAATATCAATATATAAAAACAATTTAAAAAAAATTAATTCAAAATAAAAAATATTTTTTTTTATTTTTTTAAAAAAACATTTTAAAAATAGAATGAAAAACAAAACATGTATCATCTTGTGGTATACTGCTGTCATGGCCAACTCGCCCTCTGTTTTTATTTTATTATATATATATATATATATATATATATATTATTTATTGATAAAATCACCGGTCAAAAGCCTATTTATTGAATCACCTGCAAGAGGACAGGTGTCAGGTTTAGACGCACGTGGACTGATCGCAAAATCCACATCTCCAGCTATACATATCTATATATCTATATATATTCAAATTGTTTATCATTATTTCCTGACTAAAAACAAAAGAATTTCTAACTAACATGTCTACGTGCACGGTTGGATTCCTAAGCTATTAAAAATAAAAAAATTATTAATTAACTTTTAAAATATATTTATAGCTACACTCGAAACCCTTTTTATATAACATAGTTTATACTTATTCATTCATAGTAATGGATATTGCTTGACTTGCTATTGAATCCTCATTATTTCTTCACCCAATTCTTTTAATTTATTTTATAATATAATTATAATTTAGACTTGGCTGCCGTTGTTATCAATGATAGTAATTTAAGATAATGAATTTCAACTTGTTTTTTTTGTTAATAATTGTTTTTATATTGTTTTGATGGGTTGATATTAAAAATAAATTTATTTTTTTTTAAAATAATTATTTCAATATTTTTTGAGCAATTTTATTTTTAAAAAACAACCACACAAAATATATTTTTAGAGCTGTATAAAATTGTTGCCGTAATAAGTTTTTAAGCGAAAATATATTAAAATAATATTGTTTTTATTTTTAGTTTTATTTTTTTAAATTTCTATTGATATCAACCTATAAAAATCTTTTTTCTTTATAGAAATATTAATTTAAAACAAAATATCTTTTTAAAAACACTTTAAGAGTGATTGTAATTGTTTTTCAAAAATATTTTTGATTAATTTATTTTTATTTTTTATTTTAAATTAAATTTTATAATATTTTTAAATCATTTTACCGGTATAAAAGATAATTTATAAAAAATAAAAAAATATTATTTTAATTTATTTTTAAAGAAAAATTACCTTAAAAATCAAAACAAACATGATTACAATTTACAACCACACAAATCATATGATAGAAAAAACAAACATCGTACTGTACAACTAAGAAAATCCTATTCCGAACTCTTAATTGCAAGTAGTTCACAAGAACAGCGCACAAACGTGTTTTAGTTCATTGTTTTATCAGACATCTACACCACACTTCTCTCTTTCGCTCTCTACTTAATCGCCGGCGTTGTGTCGTCGGGAATCTGAAAGAAATAAACATGGAGGGAGACAAGTACTGGCAGCAGTTCTTGGACGAGACAGCAACATTCAATAACATTGTTTTGGGTCATTTGTTACCCTCCAGTTGGTGGGTCACGCTGCCTCACTTCTTGCAGACTTGGATTCGTAACTACATGGCTGGAACTCTTCTTTACTTCATCTCTGGATTTCTCTGGTGCTTCTATATTTATTACTTGAAACGCAACGTTTATGTCCCTAAAGGTAACGGTCACATTTCTTTTTCTTGTTTGATGTTTTTCTGATGTGAGATGGGTTTTGCTCACTTGTTGAATTCATGAATCTGGGCTTTTTTCTTTGTTTAATGTTGACGTTTGGTTCCATTTCTTACTCTTTTTTTGGAGTTTGGATTTATTCATGTTTGATTTTGTAATTTAATCCAGTCCAGATGTTAATTTGGAATAACTGCCTTAGTTTTTCTAGTTAATTAATAGATATGATTTGATGTTTTTTGGTTTTAAATCCTTTTGTGATGTTTATGATTGATAAGTAATGGGTCGATCCAGTTGTTGATTTTGAATCTGGAATTTTTTCATATGCTTGTTCATAGTTGGGCATTGATGTTACTGGTATCATGTTTTTTTTCCTGGATTCCTAGTTTTGTTATAATCTTTGCATTTTAACTTTGACATATACGTTTGTGGTTGGAAGCTTTGATGAGTTGGTGTTGCTCGAATCATTTGTGCTGTTACTATTGTTTTCTCAACACATAGTGGATGGCCAGTTGTAAAGTGGGCCTTTTGCCTGTTTATAGTCCATTGATGACCTTATTATTGGCAGCTTTTGCATAGGTGCGCTTGTGTACAGTATCTGCTTTGCTGTCAAGTGAAAATTTTAAGTTGATTGACGTAGTGCGAGTGCATGCCTCTTCCATTAAAACTTTCAAGTGTTCAGTATAGAAGTTACTGCTTTTCATCCTTTTCCGCATCTGTCCTTATTTTCTGGGATATTACCACTTTATTTTTATTTATTTTTTTCTGTTCCAATTTGCCTTTACCATGTTCGAATCTCTTTAATAAGGTTGCTCTGATATTTCAACCAATAAGGTTGACTTTTAAAAGTTGTCGATTGATTTATTGGTAGAGTTTTCTTATGTAAGATACTAGGTTTTCATATGTAAGGTATTTGTTTGGATTTTATTGAGAATCCTGTATCATTCACTTTGGGAAGGTGCTGTTCTAGTTTCTTTATTATCTGGCTCAATATTACACCTTTTTTTGATCTCTTGCATATTCCCATTGCAGATGCCATCCCTTCAAATAGAGCCATGCTCTTACAAATATATGTTGCCATGAAGGCTATGCCATGGTACACTCTGCTTCCAACCGTTTCTGAGTACATGATTGAAAATGGCTGGACAAAGTGTTACACTAGCATATCTGAAGTTGGCTGGTTTGCCTATATCATGTATATGGCTATATATCTTGTTATTGTGGAGTTTGGGATATACTGGATGCATAGAGAATTGCATGATATAAAACCTTTGTACAAGCATCTTCATGCAACCCATCACATCTACAACAAACAGAACACTCTTTCTCCATTTGCTGGTATGTTCTTAATCCAATCTATTTGGTTCCACTGTTTATGAAAACAAATTCTACAATACCCTAAAACTCCTCTACCCAAATCTAACTCCTCCATGTTATTTCTCATCTCGTTTCGCAAGAGGTTCAATGCCAGTTTGCAAGTATAACAAACATGGCCATAGCCAGTAACACCTTGACTGGATATTAGTTTTGCACTGGATATTATTCTGTAACAGTGGAAATTTGGAATTGACAAAAAAACAGTTCCTATCCTAGAAAAGTACAGTTCTATTACTTTGATACAATTAAAGAAAATGTGACTGTTAGAGAACTGCCTTCTTTGTTGCTGAATTTCAGCAATAAGAAAATCCATATCTGGCCTGAAGGTGACCTGATATGGTCCATCAGTACTAACTATGTGGTCATATTTGGACCACCTGTGTAAATGTAGTGTAAAAATTGCAAAATTTTGTGAAAAAAACCGTGGATGAAGTGTGATGTTCTTGGAAAAAGTGTACAGGGAAGGCATTGCAGAACTTGCTGTTAAACGAATGTTGTAGCTTATTGGCTGAAAGCTTTTATAAGGTGTGCTTTGCCTGGTTTTCTCTCATGTTTGGGTACAAATTCAAAACTTTAACTATTTAATAAGATAACTGGAATAGGTTATAATACAAGTTTATTTTCTCTTAATGTTAACTACTAACCTTTTTTCTTATGTTCTATTCGCATGACCTTTGAAATGCACTTAATTTGCTGCAAATTGTGTTTTCATTACCAACTTTTCTTTGAATTTCACAAAAACACCGTACTGAATTCCAGACTTTGGTAATGATGTAACTGAAAAAACCTGCCTCGTGTGATCAAATCATTGAACATGTTGGACAAGAATTCCACACAGTATGATTTAGTTAATGAATCTGTGGGATCGAAGTTCCAAAATGTAGAAGCCGCCCTCTATTAGAAGAGTGTAAAAGTAAATTATTGATGAATTTGTAGAAACTTTGTTGATAATTGCATCAACATCAGGTGTCTTCTATACAGAGGCAACCACTATGTCTTCGGGACTTTTGACTTATACATTCAATGACTTGTTGAAATTTAGTTCCATACATTTCGTGACTGGTCAAGGAATATGGGATTTATTTAGTCACTATACTACTGAATTTCAGAACTCAGTGTGGTTGTTATGAGGAATTTAGTGAGGCAATTGTCAAAAATACGTTAAATTATGGCATTTCCCTTTATGGGAAGGTATTGTTGACTTTGCATTATGCAATTGCTTTTATTTGAATCAAAGTCATATTTGATTGTTTAGCATTTTTAACTACTTGGAATTACTTTCATTTTAGTGGGATATCCTATCAACGCACCATTATAATCAAATTTTTTAATCTGGATCACTAATTAGGAGCAATTGTCTATTTCAGGTTTGGCATTTCACCCACTGGATGGGATTCTACAAGCTGTACCACATGTTATAGCTCTCTTTCTTGTTCCAGTCCATTTTAGGTCACACATAGGCCTCTTATTCATTGAGGCTGTATGGACAGCGAACATTCATGATTGCATCCATGCCAACCTATGGCCCATAATGGGTGCTGGGTACCACACTATTCATCACACTACATACAAGCATAATTATGGCCATTACACCATATGGATGGATTGGATGTTGGGAACCCTTCGTGACCCTGAGGACGATTCATGCCAGAAAGCGCAGAAGGTGCAGTAACACATTTGCTTATCATTGCATTGTTCCTAGTATATTTTCCTGTACTTTGTTGGGGACTTGTGTATTGTTTCGACCGCTTCCCATGTATGTGGCCTTTGCACTTGCTCTTTTTTCTTGTTTTTTATGATTTCTTGTGCCCTTAGTCTAAAAAATGGTTCAAGAGGAGAGAACAATGTTTAAGAATTGAGATCTTAAGGCTGTTTTCTGCTAGCTTAACTTGCAATTTAGTCAGAAGCTCCACAAGCCAATGTTTAGTGTCTAGTTTGATGTTGCGGTTTCGTGACCACAATATCTCCACGCACAGCTTTAAGTGTTTGGTCATTCGCTAGTTTCCTTTTCTTTGTTTTTTTTTCTTACAAGGAAGCAAGAGATAAGAGCTGCTTTCCAAAAATCTAGGGGTGTTTGTCCCCGGTGTCCGATTTTGTTGTGAAAGTGCAGCCAACAGCTATGCCAAACAGATCTTCAGCAGCTTTTATGTGGAACTGTGGCCATGCATGATGTATTTGGATACTTGAATTTTGTTCAATGGAGTAGGTATTTCAATCAATAAATCAATAAACTGTGCTGCAAAAGTGTTAGCCCCCCCCCCCACATCATCTTCTCCATGTTTATGTTTTCATGCAAATGTTGAAGTGGAGAACTAGTGCAGCAATGCGGTGATTGGATAAACCAGAAAAGAGGTTGGTTTTATGTTGTCAAATTTGTATTTCAAGCTGCGGCTCAATTGACAAAAGTTATCAAGGACTTGAGGGATCGTTCTCTACACAGACACAGGAAAAAGAAGGAAAAGAGAGAGAGTTAAGGGTTCGAGCGACACTGCTAAGCGACTATACATTTGCATTATGCCATTCAGGAATTATTATTCGTAGTGATGTTAAGAAATAATAACACTAATAATCATTTATATGTGATGGATATGTATTTGTAAACAGAAGATGGGTCATGCATTGAAATTTTTAATTTTAAAATTGTAGTTATGTAAAAATAAATAAATTATTGTTGTGATTTTAAAATTTAATTTGAAAGTGGATGGGAGCAAGATTTAAAATAAAAATAAAAATAAAAATGGTTTTTATTAAAGTTTTAAAACTAAACTTTAGTTGATTTAGATTATAAGTGAAACGATAAAAATAATAAAAATTATTGTAATTTTAAAATTTGAATGGAAAGTCATAGGAATTATTGTAATTCTAATTTTTCAAAAAGTTAAAATAATTTTATTTTTATTATTGTTTTTTTATTTAAAATAAATGAGTTTTTAATTTTTTACTGCAGATTAACTGGTCAAGATATTAGAAAACAATTGCACTCGGATTATATCTCAGCTCGTTAACTGTAGCTATATTTTAGGCTAATTGGAGGAGAGATCCTTGAACTTTTAATTCTCTGATGATCCATCAGATCATCTAATGACTGCTAGACTCCATTAATTAGCAAGTGATGTGAACGGGACCCAAAAGAAGGCTGTGTATTGGATAGTTTAGGGGCTTAAAATAAGAAACGTAATAGTCCAGGGGTGTAGTTGGATCCGACCAAAAGTTTCAGGGGTCTCTCGACTGATTAGATTCAATGACGATTTTTTAAAGCAGCGTTTTTTTGGGTAGAAAACGCCATCCTCTCATTCTTGAAAAAAATCCACTCTTGGTCGCTAACAAGTCACAAGTGAATCAACCACTCATGGCTTCATCAGCTCTGTTTCTCAAGTTTTTCTCTTCTTACACTCCCATAACATCCTCCTTGAATCCAACAACAAAAAAGAATGGTAATACTACCTTAAACAATGCTAAAATTACAACCCCATCATTTGTTTTTGCAAACAACAACACCAAAGAAATTGCGGTGTTAACAAACCCCATTTCGCAATCCGATGCCACCTCCAATGTTAAAGTGCCAGCACCTCCATGGAATAAGGGTCCTCTTGTTCTCCAACCCCACGAACTCCTTAACCTCACAAACCCAGTAAACAAGAAGCCAATAAAAAATGACAAGATTGGAAAAGATGACAAGGCTTTGACTGCTAAAGAGAGTGGGGTTAGAGGCAACAAAGCAATGATAAGGATTGTTAAGAGTGTTGAAAGACTGCAAAAAGATGAAAACTTGAAGGACACCCAAGAGAATTCTGAGAGGGGAGAGAGTTTAATGCAGCTCGGAAAAGAAAGGATTTTGAGTGTTTTTGGTGATAAAAGGATTGTAAGAAGTATTGAAAAACTCCAAAAAGATCAAAACTTGAAGGAAGCCCCAGAGAGTTGTGGGGGTTTTGAGATTGGAGAGGGTTTAAAACAGCTTAACGGAGACAGAGTTTTGGGGTTTAGGGAAAAAAAGCTGCCATGGGTGAGAGAAGAGAGAGTTGGGAATTGGAAATTGAAAAAAGAGAAGGTAGTTAGCAGGGCCGAGTTGAGTCTAGATAAGGAGTTACTTGAGAGATTGAGAGGAGAGGCTGCAAAGATGAGGACTTGGGTAAAGGTGAAGAAAGCTGGGGTGACACAGAGTGCAGTTGATGAGATACGATTGACTTGGAGAACGAGTGAGCTGGCTATGATTAAATTTTATATGCCTTTGTGTAGAAATATGAATAGAGCAAGAGATATTGTTGAGGTTAGTTGGTTTACTTTTTTGTAATCATTTTTTCTTGGTTTATTGATTCCTGTAAAAAAATATTTTGGAAGTTACTTTGGAGATAACTGTTTGTAATTCATGGAAGACATGCATTCTTTTCAGAAGCTTGATTTCCACCCTGATTAAGAACTTGTGTTTAAAAGACCGTATTTTCATAAGAAAAAGATCACATTTTAAACTTATTTTCCTAAGAAAAGAAGATCAATTAAAAACTGCGCAGTAATAATTCTTTTCAGACTGCACATCTTACTGCTTTTAGCACATTTTCTATGCAAAGCTTCATTGACCTTTTTTGCGCCGATGTAAGAATTCTGCTTGGAAAAGAGTTATTTGTGATTGATCTGTGTAAACTGTACTGCTTAGTATATGGGGGAATGCATTGTTGCTCATGTTGTAGAGGTTGTCATACTTTCTCAGATGTTCTTGTTTTTGTTTCTTGCAACTTTAAAAATAAGGCTACTTGTCTATGGGTATCTTTTCTTTTTTAAAATTTGCTGGTATTATCAAAATGCAACAACTACATTCTTTTCACTCCTTTGTAAACAGATGAAGACAGGAGGCTTGGTTGTTTGGACCAGAAAAGATATTCATGTTGTTTACAGAGGATGCAATTATCAGTGGAAGAAAAATTCTAATACAGCTATGATCGAGGAGAGTTTTCCCAGAAATGGTGGAGAGGAAGAGTCTAAATCAGCTGGCATCTTAATGGAAGCAGATTTGAATACACAACCAATTAATGGATCACTGTTTGAGAGAGAAACTGATAGATTATTAGATGGTTTAGGACCTCGTTTTGCTGACTGGTGGATGCGAAAGCCATTGCCAGTAGATGCAGATTTGCTTCCAGAAGTAGTTAAAGGATTCAGGTCTCCAACAAGGCTTTGTCCTCCACGTATGAGATCAAAGTTGAAAGATGATGAACTGACATACTTAAGAAAGCTCGCTCAATCTCTACCCACACATTTTGTCCTTGGTATTTTCTTACTGTATAAAGCTTTCTTTTGCATAGCTTTTTAATGACCAAAGGCAGATGCACTCATACAAATACATAGAGTATAGGCAGACCACGAATGCATCACATGCATAAGATAACTGAAACAAAGGGAAAAGAAATATGCTATCATATTAAGAGACAACATTCTTAAATAGTGCTTGATAATTGATTAAGAAAAATGGGTCTGGCAGGCATGAACTGTTATTTGGCTGAAATGTTGCAACACATCATATATATTGGGCTATGCTAGAGGCTTCTGTGTATATAGGAATGTTTTGCATCATGAAGGCTTTTAAAGTTTTGCTTATTTTCTTGTAGGAAGGAACAGAAGACTTCAAGGCCTTGCTGCTGCTATCTTAAAGTTGTGGGAAAAGACTATTATAGCTAAAATTGCTGTGAAGTGGGGAGCATTAAATACTAGCAATGAACAAATGGCAGATGAACTTAAGGCAAGTGTGAAACCCAGAAATGTATTAAGCAACATCTATTGTACCTACTGATGTGCTGAATTATTATTTGTTTATGTTATGTCTATGGAAGTTGACCTATTTTTATTCTATGTGCTTTGGTTGCCTGGTTTTTTTTAGCAAGATGGGTCATTTCTGACTGTATTCAGTTGAAATTCATTATGATTTAAGCACAACATCTTCTGGTATCATTTGTTGCCAGGAAACTGTTACAGTGATCTGAGTGTAGTGGATCACCCTTATTATTTGATTCATTAATTCAAAATCTTGATGTCTGAGGAGTTGCATATTGACCCGTGCCCAACCAGGCACACTTACTAGTGTTTCCTCGAATATGCATTTTCCATGCATATCTATAATGACATCTCAGAGATAGATTGTTCCAATGTTGATGTTGTGTATGCAGAGTCTCACCGGAGGAGTTCTGCTGCTTCGGAACAAGTTCTTTATAATACTATATAGAGGCAAAGATTTTCTTCCTGGCCAAGTTGCAAATGTAATAGTAGACAGGGAAATTGCACTTAGAAAATGTCAAACCAACGAAGAAGGTGCAAGACTAAAAGCAATTGAAACTTCTTATGTGCCTGGTGGACCAGCAAGCAGAAGTGGAACTTTATATGAATTTCAGTTCTTCCAAATCAAATTTCAGAAAACAGCAAAAGAGGAATCTGAAATTCAATTAGAAGCTTATAAAGAAAAACTAGAGAGGGAATTGAGGAATCAAGAATACAGGCTTCGCATTGTAAGATTCAATTCATTATCTTATCAGGATCACTGCAATGCTGGTTTGGAAATTAATAATCATGGATTTTGCAGCTTAAAAGTAAGATTGAGAAGCCAGCGAGGGACTTGGCAAAGTTGAATTGTGCATGGGTACCCAGTGAGCGGGATGCAGACCAAGGAATAATGACAGAAGAGGAAAGAGAATGCTTCCGGAAGATAGGACTGAAGCTACGTGGTAGCTTAGTGCTTGGTAAAGAAAAAATTATCATTATTAACCCTGTTTGAAATATTACTTCTTTTTTTTCTTAAAAAAAACAAATTTCCAGAGAAGTGTTGAAGGTGTTGGTTAATCACGTTTGGATTGAACTACAACTCTTCCATCCATGAATAACATTTATTTTTCTGCTTAGTCTACCCTTTCCTTCTGTATCTGTGTGTGGTTCAGATTTTTTTGTTTTGATGGCGGGTTCAGGGAGGCGTGGGGTCTTTGAGGGTGTTATGGAAGGTCTGCATCAGCACTGGAAGCACAGAGAAGTGGTGAAGGTGATTACAATGCAGAGAGTGTTTTCCCAGGTCATTTACACGGCGACATTGCTTGAAGCAGAAAGTGATGGGATCCTAGTTTCAGTGGACAAGCTAAAAGAAGGTCATGCCATAATTATTTACCGTGGGAAAAATTACAAACGCCCTCTAAGGCTTCTAAAGAAGAATCTTTTAACTAAAAGAGAAGCATTAAAAAGATCTATTCTAATTCAGAGAGTTGGAGTAAGTAAAGCTCTTCTCATCTTGCTAGTATGTCACTTGCATTTGTTTTGCCATTAGCTTCTCACCAATCTGCATCGTCATTTCTTACTAGATGAATTTGAGCCTGACTTTCTTCTTTCCTCTCCTTGTTCTTCTCTCTCTTTTTTGGGTGGATTCATGGTGGCTCCCAGTCATTGAATTTTTTTGCAAATCAGATAGAGCGTGTGATCTCAGATTTGAAACTCAAACTGGTATATTTTTAACCTTCCTTTTCCTATGAATAGTTCTTTAATCATTCTACTGGATCAGCTTAAAATGGTTTGTCAGGAGCTTGGTCTTATCTTCCATGAAAACAGACCCTTAAAAAAGAGGTAGAATAAAATGGCCTCATATTTTGACCTAACCAATTGTCTACTGATGAATTTTGCAGGCAGAGCTTCATGGATCCAAGGAAAAACATCTTAAAAGTAACACACTATGAGCTAATAGCGGACCACATAGTGATTCCTCATGATATAGGGGAGTGTAGTAAAGATTTTTGACAGGGAGGACTTCCCCACTTCTTCAATACCATACTAGAAAAATCCTGGTAAACTTTCTTGGCATCTTGGAAATCTGGTAATGAAGTTGACAAACTTAAATTTTCTGCTCAATTGTGATAGTCAGTACCCCAATATTTACACGTATGCATCACCATTTGACTTGTAGTTTAGTTGGATCTTATAGACAAGTGAGGTCAATTTGCTTGTTACCTCATGTAATACTTTACCATACTCTTGTTTAAGAGATCTGGGTACAATCTCCTCAACTGATGGCTTGTTTCATTAACAACATGATATGGAACTATAAAAGGGCAAGCTAGATTGTTTGTAGTTGAGGCCAACATATGTGATATACCTTCTTTGATGGCATTATCTATTAGCAAACTTGCCTTTGTTGAAGCCTGCGCCGTATTCTCAGTAAATGTGAAGAGTCAATTTAGACAACTCTGAAGGAAGGGTGCCGGAGAGGTTAATTGAGGAGTCTCTACCAGAGGTATCACATTGCACACCAATCCAATTGGTGCAGAAGCCTTTGGAGGACACATGGACCAGCCTGATGGCAAGGGGTTCAAGGAATCAGCTAGTTTCAGCATGACATCACCAGCATCGGCCATGACAGATGAGAGAATGAGGAGGAAAAGGAGATGATGATTCATCGAGGGAATTGGATAGATAAAGTGATAGGAATGGACAAACTAGAGACTCTCTAAGGTTTTTTGGGTACTAAGAGGATGGGATTTTTATTTCATCTTTTCTTTATTCCTGTCAGCTAGGAGGTTACAGCCAATGCTAGAATTTCAAGAAGATAAATCAGTCCCTTGCTTTGATCATTTTTGGATATGTTAACACATCTTAATTACAGTTAAAATAAATAAATTATACATTATGTACTAACAGGAACGCAGGCTAAGAAGATTGAAGAACATAGCTAGAAAACTATTCTAGCAAATGCAGCTTTCAGGTTTGACTCCTGCTAGTTGCTTCTGAAGCAAAAAATTCATTTTTGAGTATATTTGCTTATTGTTTGATGGAGGCAGGCTTGAAGGATCTGATGGTTATGAACAGTCAGTTGCAACAGTCAAGCATTGATTCTGCCACAATTGAATCATGTAGGAAGCCCGGTAGACTCATTTATCAACTAATGAGACCAAGCTAAGCTAAGAGGAGGCCTGATCTTGTGAAATGACTAGTCTGACAATAAAAAGCTCATATCTTTCATTTTGACCGATAGATAGCTCACAAATCTGGTTTGAAGGGTCTTGTTTAATTTTGGATTTTATGTTGTTTTTATTTTTTGATTCTGAATTATGATTTTCGATGGAGGTGGTTTAAGGATTATGTAATAGGTTGTGATCCCTGTTTTGAGAGAATTATTATCAGTGATAAAACTTGAATTAAAGTTTCTAGTGATCCTTCTTTCGAAAATTCCATCATTCTTATTCCTTAATTATTCTTATTATAAAATAACATTCTTGTACGTGGAATGCTAGAAAGGACATGGCCATCTCCAAAGGTTGTACTGCTTTCCCTTGCTGATTTTTGTAACGACTCCAGAAGAACACAAAGCAAGCCAGCAGAGAGTCACTTGCAAGCTTACCACACCTTCTATCTTCTGAAGATTTTGACATAAAGAACAGCAAGCAGCCAACATTCGAACTCCAAATATCCACTTTCTTAATTTATGCAATGTAATTGATAGTAATTCTTGATCATATAAAATTTGATAATTGAATTTTAGTATGGACTAATTTAAAAGACTTGAGCCTTACTAATGGTTACTCCATGTCAAGTGCCAAACAATTAAGCTGCCCTCTTCTTTCCCAGAAAAGAAAATAAATTCTGCAATGCAAGAGTTCCAACAAGCACATGTACTCTAATTTGCTTCTGAATCGTAGAAGGCTTCCATTAGATCTCCTTTGTTAGTTTCCTTGAGTACTCGTTCGGCAATTGTTGCTACTTAGGAGACACTCTTGAGCATCTTCGGAAAATTTCCAGCAGAAGGTGGAATTTCCCCCTATTAATATAAGTCCAGTAATTAAAATAAACTACTAAATAATGTTTAATGTGCAATAAAAAAATTAAATTAGAAATAATTATTCAATATTAAATAATTAAATAAAAACAATAATAAAAATAAAGTCTTTATGCTAAAATTTCTCTATATAGTCTGAATATCTATTTTTCAAAATCTTCTAATAGATTTCAGTCATGATTTCAAACAAAATTTTCTTTGTATGAATAAATTATTGAGCTTTCCATATATGTTTTGAAAATAAAATATTGAGATGTCTAGTTTTCCTCGCAACTAGAATTGCAATAAAATTCCATTTGTAGCTCTAGATGTGTCCATAACAATACACAATGTCTAGTTTGATAGATTTAACAAGATTTATTTAATAACTTTGACTTTCTGAAATAATATGTTTCTGAACTCCATTTGATCTAAAGCTTTGCCACAATATATTTTCATGTGTTTAGTATTTTCCTATAAAATTTCAACTAGATCCAATACATATTTTAAAAGATATGTTTGATCTCATGAAACTGGTCAGTAGACATTTTAACGCTAAATTCAAAGCTGACTTGGTTCATATCATGAACATGTCACTAAAGCCATAAATGTAATGAAACTCGTAAAATCAGATTGATTTTAATGATTTTGCATGAGTATAACTCTGGTTTTTGAGTGTCAGTTTAATTTAGATATAAATACATGTTGACTCGTATAATCATAAGATTTTAAGAATTGACTCATGATTTTGAGAATAATGATATCAATGATGTAAGCAGTGTTTTATCTATTTATTTTGATCATGTTCTTAGTTGACAATATATATATATATATATATATAAGCCAGTCCATTTCCAGTGCCATCTTAGCAAATTACAAGGAAACATAGAAAACTTATGTTATGTATGCATATAGTCAAGCAAAAAAACTATTTCCTCCACATGATTAATAAATTTGTATAGTGAGAAACATCAGGCAAATGATGCTGATTTGAAGCTTATTGTGTTGCATTCTGCTTCTGCCGAGTGAATTAACTCTGATGTTCTTCTATTTCTTCGCTGCCACTATTAATATCTCCAGTTGTGCCACCCCTACTATCCTCTATTGTTTATAGATGCTCTGCTCTACAAATGCTATTCTGCGCGCTCCAATTTTTTTAGGTGCTGGATCATAGTAAGAATTATTCATCTTTTCGAGTTCTGTAATATTCTCGAATACTGTAAAGCTTAAGCTCTCTGTCTTCATCCATGATTTAAAATGAAAAGAAAGGACATTAAAACGGCAGTCCTAGATCACAATTTCTGAAGATTGAAATTTAAGAATAGGAACAACAATAGGTACACAAAATCATGGGAAATCAAGCAGATAGTTACAGTTTGAACATGTATCTATAACAAAGATCCTTAAATCTATTTAAAAAATGTTTGATAATGTTGAGTAAAATTGCATTTCAGATGATCTTGTAGGAGAATATAGGAAAGGATTTGATGGAGTTTGCAGGATTTGAAGACTACGTTCCAACATCTCCACCACTTTTGTCATTGATGGTCTATCTGATGGATTGTTTGAACGAATCACAGACCTACCATAATAATCTTTCTTACTGTCCCTTCCTCTTCATCTGTTATAACCCCATGAAGAGCAGAAACCTTACTTGATTCAAGATGTTCGTATATAGAATCTGGAAAGTATATTTCGCTACTGTGAGAAGCTCCATGTTGGTTTTGTTTGTCAATTTGTAGATCATGAAGGATTAATTGAACTTCTAGTACTTCATCTGACTAGTTAGATGGCATACTGAATTATATTCTACAACCAGGAGGTTCCTTAACTCTATTTCTCTCTCTTTCAAGTGCAGAACATCTATTTGTAATGTGCTCCCTTTCTTTTGCTGTTGTCTTCCCCAAAGCCTTGTCAGCAGGGATTGGTTCCTGCTATTTCATCTTCGATAAATGAGTTCACTCTGTGCCTCCTACGTTGGTCGTCCAGGTTCATGATCGTTATAATGACAAGAGTAAGAAACATATAGAAGTTCGCTATGAAAATTGCAATGAAGCTTTGATGACATTTACCACAAGTAAACAATGACAAGCAATCGGGAACAGATCAGCTCTACACTTCCACTTATTAAACATCAAGTACAGACTAGAATTCCTTAACATCATGGACAAAAAAAAATGAAGGTGAGAGGACAGTGTCTCTTGCCAGCACTGAGAGAGTTTCCTCCCGTACATCAGCTATATCATAGAAAAAATAATTCAACCAAGAGTTGTACTTAGATGAAGAACAAATACAGGTTTGTTTTTTGCTTTTATCGGGCTACATGAAATTTACAATTTCCAGTTACAAATCAATTTCATCTGCAGACAACTTGTATACCCGATCCCCCTGGGACGACTCGCAAGGAAGTGATGATGTATTGGAAGAGTACTGCTCTTGAGCGGACCTTTTAG